>JAWPHD010003197.1:0-225874 GCA_037043455.1 Cyrtodaria siliqua
AGAATGAAAGAATGGTGTTAAGTATTTACAGAATGGAAGAATGGTGTCAATTCTATACAGAATGGAAGGATGTTGACAAGTATTTACAGACTAGAAGAATGTTGTCAAGTCTGTACAGAATGGAAGAATGTTGTCAAATATTTACAGAATGGAAGAATGGTGTAAAGTCTGTACAGAATGGAAGAATGTTGTCAAGTATTTACAGAATGGAAGAATGTAGTCAAGTTTATACAGAATGAAAGAATGGTGTAAAGTCTGTACAGAATGGAAGAATTGTGTCAAGTATTTACAGAACGGAAGAATGTTGTCAAGTATTTACAGAATGGAAGAATGGTGTAAAGTCTGTACAGAATGGAAGAATGTTGTCAAGTCTACAGAATGGAAGAATGTTGTCAAGTATTTACAGAATGGAAGAATGTTGTCAAGTATTTACAGAATGGAAGAATTGTTTCAAGCCTATACAGAATGGAGAATAGTGTCAGTTCTGTACAGAATGGAAGAATGTTGTCAAGTATTTACAGAATGAAAGAATGGTGTCAAGTATTTACAGAATGGAAGAATGTCAAGTATTTACAGAATGGAAAAATGGTGTCAAGTATTTAAAGAATGGAATTGAATTGAATGTTGTTTAACGGCTCATCAACACAGTATAGGTTATTTAGAGCCGTCCCAGAGAGAGGGGAAGGATACATAGGAATCCGGGAACCGTGCCCTACTCTTAAAGAATAGAAGAATGGTGTCAATTCTGTACAGAATGGAAAGATGTTGTCAAGTATTAACAGAATGGAAGAATGTTGTCAAGTCTATACAGCATTAAAGAATGTTGTCAGATATTTACAGAATGGAAGAATGTTGTCAAATCTGTACAGAATGAAAGAATGTTGTCAAGTATTTTTTTGTCAAATCTGTACAGAATGGAAGAACATTGTCAAGTAGTTACACAATGGAAGAATGTTTTCAATTCTTTACATAATGGAAGAATGTTGTCAAGTATTTACAGAATGGAAGAATGGTGTCAAGTATTTACAGAATGGAAGAATGCTGTCAAGTCTGTACAGAATGGAAGAATGTTGTCAAGTCTACAGAATGGAAGAATGTTGTCAAGTATTTACAGAATGAAAGAATGTTGTCAAGTATTTACAGAATGGAAGAATTGTTTCAAGCCTATACAGAATGGAGAATAGTGTCAGTTCTGTACAGAATGGAAGAATGTTGTCAAGTATTAACAGAATGAAAGAATGGTGTTAAGTATTTACAGAATGGAAGAATGGTGTCAATTCTATACAGAATGGAAGGATGTTGACAAGTATTTACAGACTAGAAGAATGTTGTCAAGTCTGTACAGAATGGAAGAATGTTGTCAAATATTTACAGAATGGAAGAATGGTGTAAAGTCTGTACAGAATGGAAGAATGTTGTCAAGTATTTACAGAATGGAAGAATGTAGTCAAGTATTTACAGAATGAAAGAATGTGTAAAGTCTGTACAGAATGGAAGAATTGTGTCAAGTATTTACAGAACGGAAGAATGTTGTCAAGTATTTACAGAATGGAAGAATGGTGTAAAGTCTGTACAGAATGGAAGAATTGTGTCAGGTATTTACAGAATGGAAAAATGGTGTCAAGTCTGTACAAAATGGAAGAATGGTGTCAAGTCTGTACAAAATGGAAGAATGGTGTAAAGTCTGTACAGAATGGAAGAATGGTGTAAAGTCTATACAGAATGGAAGAATGTTGTCAATTATGTACAGAATGGAAGAATGTTGTCAAGAATGTACAGAATGGAAGAATGTTGTCAATTATGTAGAGAATGGAAGAATGTTGTCAAGTATTTACAGAATGGAATAATGTTGTCAATTATGTACAGAATGGAAGAATGTTGTCAAGTATTTACAGAATGGAAGAATGGTGTCAAGTCTGTACAAAATGGAAGAATGTTGTCAATTATGTACAGAATGGAAGAATGGTGTCAAGTCTGTACAGAATGGAAGAATGTTGTCAATTATGTACAGAATGGAAGAATGTTGTCAAGTATTTACAGAATGGAAGAATGTTGTCAATTATGTACAGAATGGAAGAATGGTGTCAAGTCTGTACAAAATGGAAGAATGGTGTCAAGTCTGTACAAAATGGAAGAATGGTGTAAAGTCTGTACAGAATGGAAGAATGGTGTAAAGTCTATACAGAATGGAAGTTTTGTCAAGTATTTACAGAATGGAAGAATGTTGTCAATTATGTACAGAATGGAAGAATGTTGTCAAGAATTTACAGAATGGAAGAATGTTGTCAAGTCTGTACAGAATGGAAGAATGGTGTAAAGTTTGTATAGAATGGAAGAATGTTGTCAAGTCTGTACAGAATGGAAGAATGGTGTAAAGTTTGTATAGAATGGAAGAATGTTGTCAAGTCTGTACAGAACGGAAGAATGGTGTCAATTCTGTACAGAATGGAAGAATGGCGTCAAAACTGCAGAATGGAAAAATGATGTCAGGTAAAAACACATTTCCATAGGCCCTATATAGGTCTACCATGACATTTTATGGTTATCTCAACGAAAGTGACATTCAAATTAACTGTGACAATGAAAGTAACTGTGTACAATTAAAAACGTTTTAATACTGGAATGATTATTTATTCATAATTTAAGTAAACTAGTCTTGTAAATGTAGTCGTTTGTTTTTTTCCAGTGCGCATCCGTGTTCCCAATGTACTCCAGTGTGGCTAACGTCTGATCGTGACGTCACAAACGAATGTATGAATGAAGGTGAAGACGGCGACTTTGATGAAGATGATGACATGGATGAATCTGACGAAGATGAGGCTGAGAATGACCAGTAAGTACCGGATTACCTTTACTAGAATGACCAGTAAGAACCGGGTTACCTTTACTAGTATGACAAATAAGTACCATATAACCATTACTGCAATGACCAGTAAGTACCGGAAACACCGTTACTAGAATGACCAGTAAGTACCGGATTACCTTTGCTATAATGACCAGTAAATACCGATTACCTTTACTAGAATGACCAGTAAGTACCGGATTATCTTTACTAGAATGACCAGTAAGAACCGGGTTACTTTTACTAGTATGACCAGTAGGTACCAGGTTACCTTTACTAGTATGACAAGTAGGTACCGTATAACCATTACTGGAATGACCAGTAAGTACCGGAAACTCCGTTACTAGAATGACCAGTAAATACCGGATTACCTTTCCTAGAATGACCAGCAAGTACTAGATAACCTTCACTAGAATGACCAGTGAGTACCAGATCACCATTAGTAGACTGATCAGCAATTATCGGACTACCTTTGCTATATTGACCAGGAAGTACCGGATTACCTTTACTAGAATGACCAGTAAGTACCGGATTGCCTTGACTAGAATGACCAGTAAGAACCGGGTTACCTCTACCAGTATGACATAACAGTATCGGATTACCTTAACTAGAATGACCAGTAATTACCAGATTACCATTACTAAAATGACCAGTAATTACCAGATAACCTTTACTCTAAGTACAGGATTATTTGTACTAGAATGACCAATAAGTACCGGATTACTAGAATGACCAGTAAGTACCTGATTACCGTTACTAGAATGATCAATAAGTACCAGATTATCATTATTAAAATTACCAGTAATTACCAGATTATCATTAATAAAAACATGATCAGTAATTACCAGATAACCTTTACTAGAATGACCAGTAAGTTACAGATTACATTTACTAGAATGACCAGTAAGTACTGGATAACCTTTACTAGAAATACCAGTAAATACCAGATTACCTTGACTTCAATGACCAGTAAGTACCGGATAACCTTTACCAGAATGATCAGTATGTACCAGATTACCTTTACTAGAATTACCAGTAAGTACCGGATTACCTTTACTATAATGACCAGTAAATACCAGATTACTTTACTGGAATGATCAGTAAATACTAGAAATACCAGTAAGTACCGGATTACTAGAATGACCAGTAAGTACCGGATTACCTTTACAACAAATGACCAGTTAGTATTGGATTACCTTTACTAAAATGACCAGTAAGTACCAGATTATCGTTATAAAAATGAACAGTAATTACCAGATAACCTTTACTCTATTACCAGTAAGTACCAGATAACCATTACTAGAATGACCAGTAAGTGTCGGATTACCTTTACTAAAATGACCAGTGAGGACCGGATTATTTGTACTAGAATGACCAGTTATTACCTGATTACATTTACTAGAATGACCAGTAAATACCGGATTACCTTTACTAGAATGACCAGTAAGTATCAGATTACGATGACTAGAATGATCAGTAAGTACCGGATTATTTGTACTAGAATGACCAGTTTTAACCTGATTACATTTACTAGAATGACCAGTAAATACCGGATAACCTTTACTAGAATGACCAGTAAGTATCAGATTACGATGACTAGAATGATCAGTAAGTACCGGATTATTTGTACTAGAATGACCAGTTATTACCTGATTACATTTACTAGAATGATCAGTTAGTGCCGGATTACCTTTACTAGAATGGCCAGTAAATACCAGATCACCTTTACTAGAATGACCAGTAAGTACCGGATTACCTTTACTATAATGACCAGTAAGTACCAGATAACCTTTACTGGAATGATCAGTAAATACTAGAATGACAAGTCAGTACCGGATTACTAGAATGACCAGTAAGTAACGGATTACTTTACTAGAATGACCAGTTAGTACCGGATTATCTTTACTAAAATGACCAGTATGTACCATATTATCATTACAAAAATTAACAATAATTACCAGATAACCTTTATTCTAATTACCAGTAAGTACCAGATAACCATTACTAGAATGACCATTTAGTGTCGGAATACCTTTACTAGAATGACCAGTAAGAACCGGGTTACCTTTACTAGAATGACCAGTAAGTACTGGATTACCTTTACTAGAATGACCAGTAAGTACCGGATTATTTGTACTAGTATGACCAGTTATTACCTGATTACCTTTACTAGAATGATCAGTAAGTGTCAGATTGCCTTTACTAAAATGACCAGTAAATTCCGGATTACCTTTACTTGAAAAACCAGTAAGTACAAGATTACCTTTACTAGAATGACCGTTAATTACCGCACTACTTTTACTAGAAGACCAGTAAGTACCGGATTACCTTTACTATAATGACCAGTAAGACCAGTAAGTACCGGATTACTTTTACTAGAATGACCAGTAAGTACCGGATTACCGTTACCATAATGACCAGTAAGTACCAGATTACCTTTACTAGAATGATCAGTAATTAATAGATTGACCAGTAAGTACCGGATTACCATTACTATAATGACCAGTAAGACCAATAAGTACCAGATTACGTTTACTAGAATGACCAGTAAGTACCGGATTATCTTTACCAGATGACCAGTAAGAACCGGATTACCTTTACCAGAATGACCAGTAAGTACCGGTGTACCGTTACCAGAATGAACAGTAAGTACCGGATTACCTTTACCAGAATGACCAGTAAGTACGGAATTACCTTTACCAGAATGACCAGTAAGTACCGGATAAGCTTTACCAGAATTACCAGTAAGTATCGGATAACCTTTACCAGAATGACCAGTATGTACCGGATTACCTTTACTAGATCAGTAAGTACCGGATTACCTTTACCAGAATGACCAGTAAGTACCGGATGACCGTTACTAGAATGACCAGCAAGTATTGGATTACCTTTACTAGAATGACCAGTAAGTACCGGATTACCTTTACTAGAATGACCAGTAAATACTGGAATACCTTTAGTAGAATGACCAGTAGGTACCGGATTACCGTTACTAGAATGACCAGTAAGTACTGGATTACCTTTACTAGAATAACCAGTAAGTACCGGATTACCGTTACTGGAATGACCAGTAAGTACTGGATTACCTTTACTAGAATGACCACGTGAAAGTATCATACGAATCGATTCGTTCCAGTTTCTCGTATACATATGTATCCTTCCCATCTTCATGGTGTGGCTCTAAATAGCCTTTACTGTGTTGATAAACCGTTAAACAACATTCAGTGGGACTATTGTGTAAATTACTTCCCTTCTAGCCTTCTGTAAACAACCAAATCCATTAGTGAATCCAATCAGGCTACGTTCGGAATCACTACTCGTGTTTATATTGACGAATCGGTACAGGAAAAGCTTGACATTGTGTTAGCCGGAAGGCAACGTGACAGAACATAGTGCACTGTTGCTAAATAAACAATATGACCGTTAGCCACGCTATTTCATGTAAATAAACTATAGATGTGGAACAATCGGCTAAATGAAATTGTAAAACTTTGATGATAACTGAGACTTTGAATTGAAAATCATTTTGGCGGAATCGAAGGCACGCCTTGCTTGATGTGACGAATATGGATTCCTTCTTATGATTCAAATAAGTGATCAAGATGTTGCGAATGCTACAGGTTTTGATATTCGATCTCCTGTGTGTTTATCATTGTATTGCAATTAAATGGTGTTTATTTCCAATAGTATTTCTTGCATAAATATGTATAATTTCACACAATATGAATCTCAAAAAATGACTCGAAAGGGTATTTTTCTTCATAAATAATTACAACTGTTAAACAAATTTTAATCGAAAACGAACTTATATTTTGGTATTGAAATGCATGTTGATATAGCGAAAACAAAACAACACAAAAATAAACTAAAAAAAATACCCCAAAATCACGAAAAAAAACACCAAAAACACACGAAAAAAACAAAACAGTTGAACCACATAGATGAACCTGGTTGTTTGGGAATATTTATCATGGGAGACAAACCATTGATGTTCCTCATTCAAGTCACATAACTGTGACACATACATATCATTTATTTCACCATTCCCTTTTTAAACAGAACTTTGACGAAAGCAGAAAAAAAAGCAAAACGAAAGGCAGCCAAAAGGGCAAAATGGTCACCTAAGAAGGCTGAGAAGAAAGCTGAGAAGAAGGCGGCAAAAGCTGCACGTAAGGAAGCGAAAAAAATGCAAAAGACGGTGACATGGAGCCTTACGATGAAAGCAAACTTGCGAAGAAGCAGGCTAAGATGGAAAAGAAAGAGAGGAAGGCAGCAAAGAAAGCTGCCAAAGAAGCCAAGAAAGCGTCCAAAGCAGCAAGAAAAACAATGACACCCGAAGAAAAAGCAGCAGGAAAGGCAGAAAAGAAAGCAGCTAAAGCTGAGAAGAAATTAAGAAAACGGGAAAGAAAACAGAAGAAGGCTGAGGGGAAGGTCGATAAAGCGAAAAGCAAACTAGCGAAGAAACAGGCTAAATTGGTACGCAAGCGAATTGGACAAAATGAATGATGTATCTTTAGTATTAAACATCTTCTTTTCCAGAGGATTTAGCATTGCATGATGTCTCTTTTACTTGGCTGGATAATTCCGGTGGTTGTATCAACAATGTGTTAAAACAAGTCAAACCAATACATTTAGGTTAGAACTCCTACTTTCTCAAATACATAATTTGATTGTCATTAATTTAAGATTGAAATCATTCACAATACGTTTACCCATACAGTCATGGGTGTAACTTGTTTAAGATAATTTTGAAATAACTTGTTTAGGTTATTACAGTTTTGAGTGTTTTTTTTCAAAATAACTGCAACAAGTTATTTTTATATATGCATTAATTTTTGTCTATTTTTAAATCCGTTTTCTATCAAAACCAGAATTTTCCTGGAACATACGATATTTTCCCCTGATTCTTTAGCTTTGTTTTACTTAATTTGCAATTACTTTACACAAACAATGTTTAGACATCTTTTACGCAAGTTCTTAAAGATGGCACATGTTTCATAACAAAACTGGTAATTAATTGACTCTAGGGCAAGCCTACTTAATGGTACCATCGTTATTCAATTAGATGGTCAAGTTTTCTGTTGAAAGGATTTATTGCTTGGGCTTTATTACTGCAGCAACTTGTTTGATAAGAATAGCATCAATTCTCACGAAAGTATCCTAAATAAGTTACTTTACCAAAAGAAAGTGGAATAAACTCTTACTCTGTGTCAAAGGGAAATAATTTTGTTATTGAAAATTTCAAAAATAACAAACAAGTTACACCCCTGACTGTCATATTATTATACAGTATGTGTAATGCCATTCACAATTCCAACAATGCTGTACAATATGCCGTCTCTGTTTGTGTTTTTGTCTTTTGTAATAAGTCATAATTAATTCATTGTCATTAGTTAGCTGTTGATCGGCAACATCATGACTTTTTTTTTTTTAGGTTTTTATACATATTTCCAGTTTTCTATTAAAATGATGAAACACGTGTAGATTTCTGTTCTTCGTGCTGTTGCTTGTATTTCCATAAATCGAATGCTCAGATTCAGCTAGCCAGCTCTACTGATCAAAGTCCAGAGTGTACGACACAGCGTATTGTTCTGCGTCCGTTCGTTTCTGTGTGACCTCTACTTGACCAGAACTACATTTATACCTTCACTAAATTAATACAAATTAAAATTAATCCTACTTCTGTGAACCTAAACTCCAGTCATCGGCAGTACATGCGTTTGGTCCAGAAATAAGCCTGTGTACAGACAGACAGAACATGCCATTATCTTTCAGAAACTGTGTAGGCCTACATTCGATATGTTTGCGAATCTGCGTGTTCAAATAAAAAAAAATCTGGGTAGAACCAGTACTGTTAACCTCCCGCCATCGGTAAGAATCACTTATGCGAGAAACTTATGAGAGACTAAATATCACCATTTTCTCTTGAATTGTGTCCATCGGCAAGACATTATTATAAAAAATCAAAAAGAAATTCGTCGTGTCTCTGTAGCACGCCAATTACGAATACTCGATAATTCCGAATTATCGACACGCCATTTGCGAATTCGTAATTGGAGGGTCCATTTACGAATAATTTTTAAATAACGTTTTTCTCAGATTATAAGTGTTAAATTTATAAAAAAATATCGGTATTCAAACTAAGTACCATGAATATGTATATATTAGACCGGAAAACACAACAAAACGGGGGAAATGTGCCAGTCTCGTAACCTGCGTTTTTGCACAAATTCTTTGTTTTGGTTTCTCCTCGTGGTTATATTAGGTCATAATGATCGATATATTATGATTATTTAAACTGTTTATTTACCATATCATTTGTTTAAATAAAAAAAAGTAATATATGTAGTAGTCTCATGTGTTTGCATTACATGCTGTTTATAAGCCGATTAAAATATCAACAGGGACATCTCAAATTTGCGTTCTCCGTGATATTTTCTAAACAGGGACAAGGTGTCGCATCAAGTTCGTCAACCACATAAAGTTTATTAAACAGAATAAATAAGTACCTAATGTTATGAAAAAGAATGAATGGATTATGTTGTTCAAATCTTAATCAGAGAAGTAATACACCACACCGTATCTAAGAGTCAACTTGATATCAAATTGCACTTATTCCACATCACCGTCACCGGAGGCCAGAAGTGAACCTTGGCGATTATCATGGCCAACCAGTGATCGTAGGAACACCCTAGACAGCCATATACCATGTAACTATATAGTTTTAACCTTTTAACTTATAAATATTCAAGACTTCTGTGTTTGCCTGGGCATGAACAGATAGATTATGTTTATTGAAACCAACCTATACTTTTGCTCGAAAACATAGTATAACGGCCATAAACATCGGTTAATTGATCATTATCCTAGTTGCTCGACTGTTACATTCGATAACTATTTTCGCTTGGTTTATCGAAACTTATAAAAACTATACTTTTGCTTGAAAACTTAGGATACCCGTCTCTATAATTTTCACGTAATTCCAAATTAAGTCTGCGGAATAATTCAGAAATTCCAATCTTTGGAGTAATGGACATATGTTTTACTAGAAAATAAGTCGGATAAATTCATTTTCCTCTGAAAGTCTTTGGCTTCGGCTTTCCGATAATAAAGTCTTCGGCTTTCCGATATCTTTGGACAAAATTGTCCAAAAATGTGTTCCTTCGGAAAACATTTAGACATCGGCAATAGTTCGGCTAAAACTCGGACAAAAGCATTTTCTCTGGAAAACATTTGGACGTCTGGCATTTCTTTTGGAAAATATTCGGACATCGTCATTTCCTTCGGCAAACATTCGGACATCGGTATAGTTTTTTGAAAATATTTGGACATCGGCATTTCTTCGGAAAATATTGCAATTCTGTTGCGGAAATTATTCCAATTGATGCTCGATTTCCAGAATAATTTGAAATTTCAGATAATCTGATTTTCTTCGGTAAATAGTTCGCTTTCAGATTTATGCAGAAGAATATCTATTACTTATATTAATCATACATGTACGTGTATTTACAACAGGTTCATATGGCCTGCTGCAAATGTATATAATGCATTTTATCCATTTGTACTGATATAGTAAAAATAAGCCTTGTAGCTGCCAGTTTTGAAGTAACGTTTTCTCCAATAGGCGAAAATGTTTGTGTCTGAAATGGTCTGCCTAGTTACATCACTTATATGCATTATCGCCATTTACACAAAATGAACTCAAATTTTGTCGTACAATTTACATTCAAATAGTTACCAAAATAACTTGTTTTTGTTGAATGTGTAGAATGGACTGTAAATACAGTACAGTACTGAATCAATGCAATTTACACTGTTTTATGTATATTAGAATACCTGTTTATAATATATATATATTATAAGGTTATTAATACTACCTCATTGGTGTCCAGTCAGAATATGTATAATTTCTTTGATATGGATGCATGGGAATACTCTGAAGGTTGTTCTGAGCAGAGTCTCAATTACAAGTAAACTGTTTACCATATGTGGACTCTCACATATTAAATAAGAAAAAGGAATAGAAAATATGCAACAATTATCTGATCATATGCAATGAATAATTAAATATGGGAGTCTGAAGTAAAAGTTAGTGGAATGTAACCTTATGGTCTTATAATTGTGTAATTTGTAGAGTGTAACCATGTACGGTTTTCATTAAGTATGTTCACATCATACCAAAATAGAAAAGCAAACATGCAACCATGCAAACTTTATCTGCTAAATAATACAATGGGATGCGAAAGGACGGGACGCAACGTAATTAGTGGAGTGTAACCTTATAAGGTATTAAAATTCATAGTGTGTAACTTTATGAAGTGTTCATTATGTATGTTCAAATCATAAAAAATATGAACAAATAATTTAAAAAACTTAGTGAAATCGTGTGTAAAAATTAGTGGAGACTGTAACCGTATGAAGTCCGTATAATTAGTGGAATGTAACCTTATGTGGCTTTCATAATGTATTTTCACAAAATACCAAAAAGGAAAAGCAAATATGCAACCATGCAACCTTTATTTTATTAAATAATGCAACGGGAAGCGAAGCAATGCGACACAACGTAAATTCTTATGAGGTCTTAAAATTAGTAGTGTATAACTTTATCAGGTTATTATTACGTATTTTTACATCATAAAAAAAGAAAAAGAACATATGCAACCATTATCTGTTAAATAACAGGACAAATAATTAAAAACTAAGTGGAATCTTATGTAAAAAATAGTGGAGTGTAACCATATGAAGTCTTGTAATTAGTGGAATGTCACATCTTAACAAAAATGAAAACAACCATTTAACTATTATCTGTTAAATAATAAAAGGTGGCACGACGCGACATAAATTATTGGAGTGTAACCTTATGAAGTCTTAAAATTAATACTGTGTGACTTTATGAAGATTTCATTATGTATTTCAAATCATAAAAAAAGAAAAAGAAAATATGAAACCATTCATCTGTTAAATAACAGGAGATATAATTAAAAACAGTGGAATCATATGTAAAAATAAGTCGAGTGTAACCTTATGAAATCTGTATAATTAGTGGAATGTAACCTTATGTGGTTCTCATAATGTATTTTCACAAAATACCAAAAAGGAAAAGCAAATATGCAACCATGCAACCACTATTTGTTAAATAATGCAACGGGATGAGACGTGACACAACGTAAATTAGTGGTGTTCAACCTTATGAGGTCTTAAAATTAGTAGTGCATAACTTTATGAGGTTATTTTTACATATTTTCACCTCATAAAAGATGAAAAAGAACATATGCAACCACTATCTGTTATATAACAGGACAAACTAGAAATTGTTATTGTCCATGGGACAAAAACGTATGGCTCCCCCACTCGCCCGAACAGACATAATTGACGACTCTAGGTCCAACTGTTCTTTATTGATCTGAGATCGTTTTGATATTCAATATCCCTGTGACTGTATCTACTATCTGTATCAGTAAGGCCACATAAAAAAATATGTGTGGTTCAAGTAACCCGACCGACCCTATTTTTTTAAAGGGCCGACCCTAAAACTTCCTATGCAAAAATTAAAAAAAAAAAAATTAAAAAAAAAAAAAAAATAAATAAATAAAAAAATTAATAAAAAAAAAATTAAACAAAACATTAAAATTAAAAAATATTTAAAAAAAAAAATTAAAAAAAAAATAAATAAAAAAAAATCTAAATTAAAAAAAAAATAAAAAAAAATAGGGGTCATCTACTGGTCATGACCAACCATCCTTCCAAGTTTGAGGACCCTAGGTCCAACCATTCTCTAGTTATTGATCGGACATAGTTTCACCGCAACCTTGACCTTTGACCTAGTGACCCCAACATCAATAGGGTCATCTACTGGTCATGACCAACCATTCTTCCAAGTTTGAGGACCCTAGGTCCAACCATTCTCTAGTTATTGATTGGACATCGTTTTACCGCAACCTTGACCTTTGACCCCAAAATCAATAGGGTCATCTACTTGTCATGACCAACCATCCTTCCAAGTTTGAGGACTTTAGGTCCAACCGTTCTCTAGTTATTGATCGGACATCGTATTAATAGTCAAGGTCACTACGACCTTGACCTTTCACCTAGTGACCCCTCTACTTGTCATGACTAACCGTCGTTCCAAGTTTGAGTACCCTAGGTCCAACCGTTCTCTAGATATTGATCAGACATCGTTTTGATAGTCAAGGTCACCGCGACCTTGACCTTTGACCTAGTGACCCCAAAATCAATAGGGGTCATCTACTTGTCATGACCAACCATCCTTCCAAGTTTGAGGACCGTAGGTCCAACCATTCTCTAGTTATTGATCGGACATCGTTTGTGACACAGACAGACCTACGGCCTTGACCTTTGACCTAGTGACCCCAAAATCAATAGGGGTCATCTAATTGTCATGACCAACCAGCCTTCCAAGTTTGAGGACAGTAGGTCCAACCGTTCTCTAGTTATTGATCGGACATCGTTTGTGACACAGACAGACCTACGGCCTTGACCTTTGACCTAGTGACCCCAAAATCAATAGGGGTCATCTACTTGTCATGACCAACCATCCTTCCAAGTTTGAGGACCCTAGGTCCAACCATTCTCTAGTTATTGATCGGACATCGTTTTGATAGTCAATGTCACCGCAACATTGACCTTTGACCTAGTGACCCCAAAATCAATAGGGGTCATCTACTTGTCATGACCAACCATCCTTCCAAGTTTGAGGACCCTAGGTCCAACCATTCTCTAGTTATTGATCGGACATCGTTTTGATAGTCAATGTCACCGCAACATTGACCTTTGACCTAGTGACCCCAAAATCAATAGGGGTCATCTACTTGTCATGACCAACCATCCTTCCAAGTTTGAGGACCCTAGGTCCAACCATTCTCTAGTTATTGATCGGACATCGTTTTGATAGTCAATGTCACCGCAACATTGACCTTTGACCTAGTGACCCCAAAATCAATAGGGGTCATCTACTTGTCATGACCAACCATCCTTCCAAGTTTGAGGACCCTAGGTCCAACCATTCTCTAGTTATTGATCGGACATCGTTTGAGACACAGACCTACAGACACGCAGACAGACAGACAGAAAGCACAAAAACAATATGGCTCCCCTACCACACTTTGCTCAAAAACAGAATAACGACCACAAACATTGCTGGGGATGTTTTTGTATCTATAATTACAACATTCAAAGTGACAGAGGACAAATTTTGAAGTTTTTATTAAGAATTAATACCGCACCTCAGTTTAGTAATCCAGTATTATTTTGAGTTTAAACATGCTTGCATATATCTAAATCTGGGTAAAAACACTTGGGATTTTTAAAGTTTTTCTTTGTTGTTTTACCATAGGTTTAAATATATTATTGGTTCAATATGATCAACATCTATTAAAATGCCGAAACAATTTGCTTTGAACTATTGAAATATTAATAATGATTTGCAAATATGCAAGTCAAGTTGAAAAACTAAAGGGATGCCGTAATTTAAACAAAATAAATATTTATTTAACTACTGCAACACATAATGCAATCATGTGTGCCTAGCCTTTAAAGAACTTGCCAAGACATTAACTGCTGGGGATTAACAAACAAGACAATATAAATTGACAGGGTTATTTATTTTATCTATAAAATTGTAATTTGCATTGCAATATGGATATGATATTACAGATGTATATCTCAACTTGATAACTACTGCTGTGCACAGAGTTGAAGCAAGATACAAGTTAAATGAGCTAGTAAAAATTAATACCTGTGTATATATATATATATATATAGGGAGAAATATTTGTGAAATACCAAGGACAGACACACTTCGGACGAACTACGGCAGGGCGCCTAGCTATGACGAGAAACACAGAAATCAAGCAAATATATTCACTCCTTATTAAAGGTAGCTGCAACACACAATGATGAACTGTATCTCTACATCATAACACATATATATATATATATAAGATATCATCTATTGAACATATAATTAAAATCTATTGAATATACATAAATATAAAACAGATACTTCAAAACAATTTTGTGTATTTGCTTTTTATGGGGTTGGTTGAGATAAAATTAATGTTACATGTACATGATGTAATTAATAAATTATAGGCAATAGAGAGGGGAGTGAGGACAGAGTATGTCTGGCCCCCAAAGTGTCCATCCGGAAATTTTAGTCATAAAATAGCAATTGACATAGAAAAGTAGCCGTTATTGTTTATTAAAGAGGGATAATTGCCAATCTTGAACATTTATTAGCATAAGCAACTTGTTTTATTTTGAAATTTTCTACTTTCTCTTCTTATTCTACTATAGGTTTAAATGTAATATTGGAACGCCGCTAGTTTTTAAAAAAATCAAGATTGCCTGGTGTCCCTTTAAATACAATTTTGAGTTTTTCTTTTATATTTGTTTTTCTGCAATAGGTAATAAATAAATTAAAAACAGTGGAATCATCTGTAAAAAATTAAATAAATTATAAGTGCAATATAAGTAACAAGCCGATCTAATGCTTTGAAAGTTATTAGCCACAATTACAATCACTGGTAAATTGTAAAGTTGAGTTCCAGGTTAAAACTTTTTTTTCAAGGGAAATAATTCAAACAGTATAATTCAGAGAGTTATGGTCCTTTATAAGATGTGTTTTTTTTTTTGATCATGCTGAAGATGTGTTTCATTGTTGTAGACCTTATACCTTGACAGGTATAAGCCACAATCAGCTGTCAGCAAAAAATTAACAGACATTCAGACGAACGAACAGACCGACAAACGGTCAATGTCACAACATAATACGTCCCTACGGGAGTATAGCAATTAGTTACATGCAAACTCGATTTGCTTCGAGTTTTTTAAATAAATATTAACATTGATTTTCAATATGGAAGTTATGAAAAAATAATGATACTATAAGTTTTAAAAAATCAAGATTTTAAAAGTAAGTGTGGCAAGTAAAACAAATTATATGAAAAAAGTTTATCAAAAATAGAAAATATTCAGTTGACCTTGAAACCCCAACATATGAACATTCTGATGCTACTGCAAACAAAAAGGACTTGAATGTGTAATACTTATGGTTACAAAAGTCTCACTTAAATACTTCTTTGATGATAGTAAGCATGATACAAACAATTCAAATATCGGCATTATAACTTTTGAAATTTTGCTTGTAGAGTTTGTAAAATTACCTTTCCAATGTGCAGGATTTTTTTATAAACCAAGGCCCATAGAATTGCCTTTTTATGTTTGTTTTTATAAAAATAATTCAATTATATTTTTACTCTGTTAAAACATTTTTATGTAAATTAATTGAAAAAAGTGTCGATTGTTGTTCTCAAATGATTTACCATCCCAGGAACATACTGATGGCATAACATTTATCAAGTCATAACCTGAAACAGTATGAATTAATATACATGTAATTCAACTTCAAATACAATTACAATAAAGTCAATAGCTTCAAAAATGTCATTCCTCTGAACTTGAATTTACAAAGAAAGACAAATACTATACATTTGCAGAAAAGAAAAGCTGTGTTGTTCTGCCTCTGCCCAAATTAATTTAGAAACATTATTCAACTGCCGAAGCAAGCTGACTCTTATATGGCTTTAGAATATGTTTTTGGTTAACAGACTGTGAATCATGTAGCCGACAATAAGCATGCATTACAACTTCAATTCCTAGGGAACCCGTCAAAAAGACTTGAATGGTATAAACACATATTTTCAATGTTCAAAGCTTGCCGTTTTATTGCCTCAAATGACGTTTTCGCAGAGCAGTTGAATCGTAATCAGTACGTAAGGCAAATCAAGGTATCTGAACAGTGAGAAGCGAGGTCGCCCACAGTGATTCAAAATGTTTGGTAGAAACAACTGATGGTAAAACTCGAGAAGAATGTGTCTGGTAAGAAAAAAACCGGTCGTGGCGCGTTTACGTCAACATTATTTTTTCAATATTGTTTTAACACCCGTGGCTTGATATGTATTATGTTAAACTTCGTTTCCAGTCCCTACCCAGATATATGCTATTTCCTCTCGGCAGCTATTTTACGCTTGCGTAAAACTTTGCTTGTCTTCATATTAAACAAATAAGTAACTATGACTTAAGACCAAAATCAGCAATTTGTTTTGTTCATACACAATATAAAACTAGAACTATTATTATTTGTTGTACTATAAGCCTGTGCTTATATTGTCAATTAAATAGTATATATATGATGATGTTCCAGGTGTGCTACCTGGCAGTGATATTTCGATACTGTCTGAAAATGACTGCACTAAACATTTGTCCGGTTGGCATTTAGATTTAGTGTTTCATCAACATGGTGAATTCCGCTTGTACCCGAGATATGCCTTGCTGTATCTTGCCATCTCTACTGCCAGCTGCAAATAAGAAGAAATTAGAATTACATCTACTATAAGAATTGCTATAAAAAATGGATAGGGGCCTTTTTACATTATTCTAGATTGGTTCATCCATGACACTTACACTATAATTATAGATTGGTTCATCCACGACAGCTACACTATTTAACAAGACTGGTTCTAACAGCTCAGTGACTATTCTACTGGACTGGTTCATCCATTTCAGTAACATTATTTTACTAGACTGGTTTATACATGTCGGTGACTATTCTACTGGACTGGTTCATCCATGTCAGTTAATTTATTCTACTGGGCTGGTTCATCCATGTCAGTTAATTTATTCTACTGTGCTGGTTCATCCATGTCAGTTAATTTGTTCTACTGGGCTGGTTCATCCATGTCAGTATCATTATTCTACTTGTCAGTGACTATTCTACAGGACTGGTTCATCCATGTCAGTGACTATTCTAATGGACTGGTTCATCCATGTCAGTTAAATTATTCTACTGGGCTGGTTCATCCATGTCAGTTAATTTATTCTACTGGGCTGGTTCATCCATGTCAGTTAATTTATTCTACTGGGCTGGTTCATACATGTCAGTATCATTATTCTACCAGACTGGTTCATCCATGTCAGTGACTATTCTATAGGACTGGTTCATCCATGCCAGTGACTATTCTACAGGACTGGTTCATCCATGTCAGTGACTATTCTACAGGACTGGTTCATCCATGTCACTATTCTACAGGACTGGTTCATCCATGTCAGTGACTATTCTACAGGACTGGTTCATCCATGTCAGTTAAATTATTCTACTGTGCTGGTTCATCCATGTCAGTTAATTTATTCTACTGGACTGGTTCATCCATGTCAGTTAATTTATTTTACTGGACTGGTTCATCCATGCCAGTATCATTATTCTACTAGACTGGTTCATACATGTCACTGTGACTATTCTACAGGACTGGTTCATCCATGTCAGTGACTATTCTACAGGACTGATTCATCCATGTCAGTGACTATTCTACAGGACTGGTTCATCCATGTCAGTTAAATTATTCTACTGTGCTGGTTCATCCATGTCAGGTAATTTATTCTACAGGACTGGTTCATCCATGTCAGTTAATTTATTCTACAGGACTGGTTCATCCATGTCAGTGACTATTCTACAGGACTGGTTCATCCATGTCAGTGACTATTCTACAGGACTGGTTCATCCATGTCAGTTAAATTATTCTACTGTGCTGGTTCATCCATGTCTACTGGACTGGTTCATCCATGTCAGTGACTGTTCTACTAGACTGGTTTATACATGTCAGTGACTATTCTATTATACTGGTTCGTCAAACTATTTTACTAGAGTCGTTTATCATTGCCAAATACACCATTTTATCAGGAGAGACTTTGATAAAAAAACATAGTCTATGGTGGTAGATTAAACCAAAATGTATCTAATAGAACACAGGCAGCAATGCATTTACACCACACAATTTTATCCTGACACTGGCAACCCATTTCTCAATTAGCAGTGACTTAATACAAGAATGTTGCTTTTTAATCCTTTTTCTGTCCAATATCTTTATTATCCATTCATTCGTTGAGTTATGGCTCAAACACAAAACCGGGATGTATGTACATATGTACGTACAGATGGGATGGACAAGCCTATGTGTGTCATCTCCTCTAACTTGTTTAAATGGTGCATAAAAAGTACTTAGAAAGCAATTACTTGAAAACAATAGTTAGTTTAACACAATCTCATAACTTGCAAATTGTTTGCCTATAAATAAGGCTGGGTCATAAAATGACAACCATATCATAGCAGCTTTAGTGAAAATTTAAAAAAAAAAAAAAAAAGACTGAGAATTTATACATATATACTAACCTCAGTTAACAGCACTGAAAGTTGGTAGGACAGTCCTACCGGGCTTGGAACATTTTTTTCCACGAAGACCTTGAGAACATGAATCTGCAAATAGAAAAGATGGTCATTAAAAAAATATACTTATATATATAAAAAATTTAAAAAAGGATCGAGTCCAGTTTTATTGGACTGGCTACTATCAGGTGCCTAGTCATGAACCATCTCAGAACGCAAACCGATCCTTCCTCCTTATATACTCCCCCGGGCAGCCCATACTGATGCCAGGCTTAGTGCGGATGTCCGATCGACATAGTCACTCTGACAGTAGGACCCCCGCCCTCAGAATCCGGCTTCCAAGTAACTGGATTACAGCAGCATGCCACAACTCCCAGCCATATATATATATTTCTTTTGTTTACTTAATATTAATATACAGTTTGATATTCAATAAATAATTATATAATGTTTAGACAGCAACATTTGTTTTATCTCCATGCAGACCAGAATTGTTACATGGCAAACTTTTAACCAAATGACTCAATTAAGAACACTTCTAAATATCAACATTTCAATGCCTTCATTCATTGAAATTCATCTACTTGTGATGTTGCGAACTTCATCATGCTCATAATGCACACTGTCGACAGCTCCAGACAAAAATTATAAGTATAAAATTATAATGGGCAATAACTCTAATTTGAATGAAGAGTTATGGTTCTTACACTTCCCACTCATTGCCCTCTATTATTGCGTGAAGTTTCATTCCAGTCCCATTAGTAGTTCCAAATTATGCTCTGGGCAATAAAAGAGAGACAGAGGGACTGGCTAAAGGAAGGGCGGACAAAGTGTTGAAAATAGGATCCACCGAATTTTCTAGGGATTTTGAACATGAAGTGTGTGATCTGTAATCAAAATAGGTTTTGGTTTAGAATAATTTCTAGTTACATGAGTATCGACTTACATGTTTTCTCAAAAATCCATATGTATACCACTGCCATTTCATCGAAGGCTGGAAAAGATGTTGATGCCAGAGTCTGGGCACCAACACTGCAACACACCGTATAAACAAACTGTCCGCAGTGGTATACTGAAAATATCAGTTAAAAAAGCAGTAACTTCAAGCCAAACTGATTTGTACTAGTTGTTTATAGTATTTTTGTAAAAACACACGTATACACTTCATGCATTTGGTTTGAAATTAAAACTCAACAGCATGTTATTTCTGAATGCAAACCCTCATGGGTTAATTTTATATCATTTGTTAAAACTCTATCATAAACAAGAGCACCGCTTTCAGTTGTAAACCTGGAACTTTGATAATTATTAGCCACAATCAGTTGTAAAAGGCAAGGTTAAGTTTTGGGTTAAACCTTTTTCCAAAGTGGAATAATTCAAACAAGAGGGCCAAGATGACCCTATATCAATCACCTGAGTACTCGCCCATTATCAAACTTCTTCGAAATCTCATTGTCATATACAATCTGTGCAAGTTTGGTTAAAATTGTTCAAGAAATGTGGCCTCTGTTGTGTTAAAAACATTGATATAAGAAACACTGACAAAGTCTGGTAAAGATCAAATGCTTAGGTTTCGACCATATATGGTAATGGTGGCCGTCTTGGATGTTGCGATGACCTAATTTTAACAAATCTAATAAGCATTCATCCATGTGAAGTTTGGTCAAAATTGGCCAAGCGCCTTGACCTCAGGTGATCTAAAAATCGACCACTCGGCTATTTCACCTGTTCTCTCATATTAAATCGCTAAACGCTTATACAGTACCACTGAATTATGTTGTGCGCTGATTTTTTTTTTATATAGAATTCCACATTATCTTTTTTTTCCATTCATTTTATTCTTTTCTTTATCAGTTTTTCATTCTTCATATTTATTCAGATCTGTTTCCTTTATATCAACATAAATAACTGTTTTGTAGCATGTTCATTTCACCAGTCTGCCATACTCTTAACTTCTGATAACTGGAAGTTAGATTACACAAGTCATTCTGACAGGTGTTATTTTCAATTAAATGATTTACAACTGTGCACATACAAAGGAAATGTCAGCGACTCTGCTACAAGTCTATTTTATTTCGTTAATTGACAAACTAGTAAGCAAAATCTCCTCTCTAATCTACCTTTCGACATTTACAGATCAATATAAAAACAATTGTTTGTGACTCCCCATAAATTTACCGCGAAGATATTCGCTTGTTGCGGGCATACGTGTAGTCCAATATGTCCGTGGACACATTGGCATGTTGCGGACACCTCTGTTAGCTTTAAATATATTATTGTTGTAATATAATCAACAATTAGTTAGAAGGCAAATACAATTTGATTTGAATAATTCAAATATTAATTAACAATGATTTGCAAAAATGCAAGTTATGTAGAAGAACTATTGGGATGCTTTTAGTCTTTAAAAAGTCAAGACTACCTTGTGTCTCTTTAGCATTATTATGAACACTTAAATAACATATATTACTGGAGCCTCAAATCAATATTATGAAAATTAAATTAAAATTCACCAAAACTAATAAACGTTTGAATGTGGTTTAAAAGATACTTGACTGGCTTTTATCATGCCCAAATTTAAGTCTAACCAGATATAATCAATTTATAAATTGCTGGCAGTCAAAACAGTGCAGGAGAAGTCATTAACTAAGTATTACAAGACCCACTTTTTTAGAGAACCATAAAATCTTTAATCCAATCACTCCACAAAGGAAGTGGGACACCATATGGCTGTTTATTGGGGGGTCATTAAATAATTAACACCCCAGCAATCACATAATTGACACCATACATATATCAAACAGGATGTATCACAGTATCATATTCTGTCTGATAAAACTGTGTAACAAACATACAGAGAGTATTTCTTACAGGTCTATTAATTACACTAAAACAAGTAAAATGCATAATTATTAAACTTATGTCTCTAATCACATTGTTCAATGTTTTCAGGTATATGTATGTTCTGAGTGAATAAAATAACTGTATTTGCATTTGAAAATTTGAAGGTAGTATTTATAAACATTATTTAAATTCAGAAATTTGCTGTTTGTTGAAAATATCAAAATTATGTAATTATGTCATCTTTAATACCGGTACTTTCCTCATACTTTTATTAAACTTAATCAAGCATTACAATTAGCACATCCATTCATTTTATTATTCCAGTATTATTCTGAAGTTAAAATCATGTTGTAATTAAATACAAGAAATCCGTGGATTCACATGTCTCGCCTAATGGGGGCTGGACTTAAAAATTAAAAGGTCAATGATGCTTAAATGAAAGTTTGTACACATTTTAGTAATTAAAAACAATCGAATTTGCCGTTTGCTGAGATGACATTTAGGTGCATTTGTTTAAAAACAAAATGCCATTCTATTAAAAACAAGAGGCCCAAGAGGGCCTGGGGATGCTTTACTGGCTAAAACGGCTCTTATATCAAGGGTTGTCGACATAAAATTCCCATCAGTAGTTTTTTTAAAACATTGCGAAAACAAGAGGTCAATGACCTTGAAGCTCTACTGATTGATTTTGATTTCAGGAAGTACCGGTAGTCGCTACAGACTTGTTTTTTGAAAAATTATTTTTAGCCGTGGCGGCCATCTTGAATTTCCGGCCGACCTGAAATTTTGCTAGGATCAATAAGACATCAAGAGCAACATTCCTGTGAAGTTTCATGAAAATCCGTCAAGTAGTTTCAAAGGATTAGTCGCTACAAGTTTTTACTATATAACTCTATGTAAACAAAGATGGCTGCTGGCAGCCATGTTTAACATTGAATCAAAACAATTTTTGACAAGGACGAACATCATGTCATGCTGATCATTTTACAAAAAGTCCAATATCAATATCACTTACAGTTTTCAAGTAGTAGTCGCTACAAACTTGTATTTTGAAAATCTATTTTTAGCCATGGCAGCCATCTTGAATTTCCGGGCGACCTGAAATTTTGCTAGGATCAATTAGACATCAAGAGCAACATTCCTGTGAAGTTTCATGAAAATCCGTCAAGTAGTTTCAGAGGAGTAGTCGCTACAAGTTTTCATTATATAACTCTATGTAAACAAAGATGGCCACTGGCAGCCATGTTTAACGTCGAATCAAAATAATGTTTGACTCTTATAACCGTCATGTCATGCTGATCATTTTACAAAAAGTCCCATATCAATATCACTTATAGTTTTCAAGACGTAGTCGCTACAAACTTCTTTTTTACAAATCTATTTTTAGCTGTGGCGGCCATCTTGAATTTCTGGCCGATCTGAAATTTTGCTAGGATCAATTAGACATTAAGAGCAATATTCCTGTAAAGTTTCATGAAAATCTGTCAAGTAGTTTCAAAGGAGTAGTCGCTACAAGTTTTTACTATATAACTATATGTAAACAAAGATGGCCTCTGGCAGCCATGTTTAACGTTGAATCAAAACGATTTTTGACAAGGACCAACATCATGTCATGCTGATCATTTTAGAAAAAGTCCCATATCAATATCACTTATAGTTTTCAAGAAGTAGTCGCTACAAACTTGTATTTTGAAAATCTATTTTTAGCCATGGCAGCCATCTTGAATTTCCGGGCGACCTGAAATTTTGCTAGGATCAATTAGACATCAAGAGCAACATTCCTGTGAAGTTTCATGAAAATCCGTCAAGTAGTTTCAGAGGAGTAGTCGCTACAAGTTTTCATTATATAACTCTATGTAAACAAAGATGGCCACTGGCAGCCATGTTTAACGTCGAATCAAAATAATGTTAGACTCTTATAACCGTCATGTCATGCTGATCATTTTACAAAAAGTCCCATATCAATATCACTTATAGTTTTCAAGACGTAGTCGCTACAAACTTCTTTTTTACAAATCTATTTTTAGCCGTGGCGGCCATCTTGAATTTCCGGCCGACCTGAAATTTTGCTAGGATCAATTAGACATCAAGAGCAACATTCCTGTGAAGTTTCATGAAAATCCGTCAAGTAGTTTTAGAGGAGTAGTTGCTACAAGTTTTCATTATATAACTCTATGTAAACAAAGATGGCCGCTGGCAGCCATGTTTAACGTCGAATCAAAACGATTTTCGACAAGGACCAACATCATGTCATGCTTATCATTTTAGAAAAAGTCCCATATCAATATCACTTATAGTTTTCAAGACGTAGTCGCTACAAACTTCTTTTTTACAAATCTATTTTTAGCCGTGGCGGCCATCTTGAATTTCCGGCCGACCTGAAATTTTGCTAGGATCAATTAGACATCAAGAGCAACATTCCTGTGAAGTTTCATGAAAATCCGTCAAGTAGTTTTAGAGGAGTAGTTGCTACAAGTTTTCATTATATAACTCTATGTAAACAAAGATGGCCGCTGGCAGCCATGTTTAACGTCGAATCAAAACGATTTTCGACAAGGACCAACATCATGTCATGCTTATCATTTTAGAAAAAGTCCCATATCAATATCACTTATAGTTTTCATGAAGAAGTCGCTACAAACTTGTTTTTTAAAAACCTATTTTTAGATCTGGCGGCCATCTTGGATTTCACATCAACATGAATTTTTGCTAGGATCAACTAGACTTCATGGGCAACATTTCTGTAAAGTTTCATGAAAATCCATTCAGTAGTTTCAGAGGAGAAAGTCGCTACAAAAAAAGTTTACGGACAGACAGACGGACGCCGCACCACGGCATAAGCTCTGCTGATCTCTGATCAGTAGAGCTAACAACAGGGATAGGATGGCCTTAGATCGTTCACCTGGTAATCATGGACAATATGTCTGCTGTGTCTAGTCTGGCATGGGCATTTTAATTTGTCCCACTTTCTTCTATGAATGAAATTTCATAACAAGAGGCCCAAGAGGGCCTGTGGACGCTCTACTGGCTAACATGGCTCTTATAACATCAATGAAGCGAGTGACTGCCATTTACGTTTTTTTGAAAGTTTCAGGCAAAAAACAGCTTTTTGACTAAATCAAGGGCCATAAACCAATCAAAGCTGTCGAATTTTTTCGTTTGATGAATAATTAAAAATCGTACTACAAAACACTGCGCAAGGGCGAGGTTGACAACAAGATACCTTGAAAAATCTCCCACGATAAATAAATTTAAAAGACAGTGTATATAAATTATATGATTGACATCGGCACAGTTAATTGTAAAGAATCTTTCTGGTGGTGAATAAAGTTATACGATTTCAGTTGGTATGTTCAAGACAGATAGGATTTTTGGCACTGTTCACTTTGAAGTTTGTAAGGCCGTGGGAAAATAATAATAATAACAAAATGATAATAATAATACATGCTTTATTAGTATTATGCATTATTTTAGTTATTATAACAGAAATAACAGAAATAATACCAATACAAATAATTAATAAAATAACATGCAATTGGTTAAGAATTGGTTAACTCGATATTTAATCGTCCGTCTCATGTCGACCGACCTCAAGTCTCCCTGTTTTGAAAAACTTCTCCCCGTTTTGACTGGAGGGAGAAGTGACTTCTCCCTATTTTTGGAGTCTGGCTTGACCCCTGTAGATCTAGCTGGTTTTCGAACTTGTCCAAAATTTCATTGATATACCATGCTTTGCACAACTAGACATCTTACCGATGCTTCCTGCCAAGTTTCGTCGAAATCCAGCAAGGCGTTTAGGAGGAGTAGCGCTGACAAGAAATTTAAAAAAAAAGTCAATGGGCTGTAACTCCAATCAAAAATCAGTGAACCGGAAAAAAAATGCAGTAGGCACAGCAATGCTTCCTGCTAACACGGCGTTAACACCAAAACAAAAATTAAAAGAAAAAAATAAGGAAATAAGAAAATTAAAAGAAAAAATAATAATAATCAAGAAATTTAAAACAAAATCTCAAGGGGCTGTAACTCCATCAAAAATCAATGAACCAGAAAAAAAATGCAATAGGCACAGAAATGCTTCCTGCTTACATGGCGTTAACACCAAAATAAATAAATAATAATAATAATAATGAAATGTAAGACAATTAAAAAAATTAAAAAAAAAATAAAAAAAAATTCAAACAAAAGAAATAATTAAAACAAAATAATTTAAAAAAAAAAAAAATTAAAAAAAAAAATTACTTATACTAATAATAAAAAAAAAGGCAAAACATCTGGTAAAGTTTGGTAAAGATCGGATGAAAAATGAAGGCCTTTGGCCAGTAGAGCTAAAAATCACCAGCTCCAAAAAGTAGGTCAAGGTCATACATGAAATCCAGGCATCCAAAAAAAAGATGCACTAACGAAGACACAACTTCGTCAAAATAGAATATGTTTTCTTCCAAAGATTAAGCTATAAATTAGGTTTAAAACATCTACTGCATAATTCTAGTTCATGAGAAAGTGATGTTAATGTAAAAATTAAAGTTATCTGCCCTTTACTTGGATGGTGAAGGTCACATCCACATTTGCTTTGTCACGTTGCAATGTACCACTCAAGATACAACTATAAGCAAAGTTTGAAAGGTCTTAGTGCATACAGTTTGTGAAAAAGTGACCTAAACGCTAAAGTTGAAAGTAAAAATTATAAGGTTATCTGCCCTTGCTTGGAGGGTCAAGGTCACTTCCACATTTGCTTTGTCACGTTGCGATGTACCACTCAAGATACAACTATAAGCAAAGTTTTAAAGGTCTAGTGCATACAGTTTGTGAAAAAGTGACCTAAACGCAAAAGTTGAACCTAAAAATTATTAAGTTATCTGCCCTTTGCTTAGACGGTCAAGGTCACTTCCACATTTGCTTTGTCACGTTGCCATGTACCACCCAAGATACAACTATAAGCAAAGTTTGAAAGGTCTAGTGAAAAAGTGACCTAAACGCAAAAGTTGAACCCAAAAATTAGTAAGTTATCTGCCCTTTGCTTGGAGGGTCAAAGTCACTTCCACATTTGCTTTGTCACGTTGCGATGTACCACTCAAGAAACAACCATAAGCAAAGTGTTAAAGGTCTAGTGCATACAGTTTGTGAGAAAATGACCTAAACGCAAAACTTGAACCTAAAAATTAGTAAGTTATCTGCCCTTTGCTTGGAGGGTCAAGGTCACTTCAACATTTGCTGTGTCACGTTGCCATGTACCACCCAAGATACAACTATAAGCAAAGTTTGAAAGGTCTAGTGCATACAGTTTGTGAAAAAGTGACCAAAACGCAAAACTTGAACCTAAAAATTAGCAAGTTATCTGCCCTTTGCTTGGAGGGTCAAGGTCACTTCCACATTTGCTTTCTCACGTTGCGATGTATCACCCATGATACAACTATAAGCAAAGTTTGAAAGGTTTAGTGCATACAGTTTGTGAGAAAATGACCTAAACGCAAAACTTGAATGTTGACGCCGCCGCTGCCGCTGCCGGAAAAGCAACAAAAATATAAACAAGAGGTCAATGACCTTGAAGCTCTACTGATTGATTCTGATTTCAGGAAGTAGTCGCTACAGACTTGTTTTTTGAAAAACTATTTTTAACCGTGGCGGCCATCTTGAATTTCCGGCCGACCTGAAATTTTGCTAGGATCAATTAGACATTAAGAGCAACATTCCTGTGAAGTTTCATGAAAATCCGTCAAGTAGTTTCAGAGGAGTAGTCGCTACAAGTTTTCATTATATAACTCTATGTTATCATGCCATGTTTAACGTCGAATCAAAATAATTTTCCACAAGGATCAACATCATGTCATGCTGATCAGTTTAGAAAAAGTCCCATATCAATATCACTTATAGTTTTCATGAAGTAGTCGCTACAAACTTATTTTTTAAAAATCTATTTTTAGCTGTGACGGCCATCTTGAATTTCTGGCAGATCTGAAATTTTGCTAGGATCAATAAGACATCAAGAGCAACATTCCTGTAAAGTTTCATGACAATCCGCCAAGTAGTTTCAGAGGAGTAGTCGCTACAAGTTTTTACTATATAACTCTATGTAAACAAAGATGGCCGCTGGCAGCCATAATTAACGTTGAATCATAACGATTTTTGACAAGGATCAACATCATGTCATGCTGATCATTTTAGTAAAAGTCCCATATCAATATCACTTATAGTTTTCAAGAAGTAGTCGCTACAAACTTGTATTTTAAAACTCTATTTTTAGCTTTGGCGGCCATCTTGGATTTCACATCAACATGAATTTTTGCTAGGATCAATAAGACATCAAGAGCAACATTTCTGTAAAGTTTCATGAATATCCATCCAGTAGTTTCACAGAAGTTGTCGCTACAAATAAAAGTTTACGGACAGACGGACGGACGACGGACGACGGACGCCGCACCATGGCATAAGCTCTGCTAATCTCTGATCAGTCGAGCTAAAAAATTAGGAGTTTGAAAATCTCACAGGTTTTGAGATAATCAACATTTAGTAATTTATATTTGCAAACAGAATTTGTTTTCAATTGTTCAAATAATTATTTGAAATATGGATGTAGAAAAATTTAACTGAATTGAATTGGGATTTAATAGCTAAGCCAACAGCTAAGGTCATATGTCGACTTTTCAGCTTCCATTGGTGGAGGAAGACCCCAGATGCCCCTCCGACTAAGCGGTTGGTTACCTGGGTAGAACCACGACATTCCTCAAGCAATGAGAGCTGTTATTGCTGTACTTGTTTTAAGCTGTATGAAATCCTAAATGTTTTTTAAAATATATATACCTTTTATAGCTTTGATATTGATAAAAACTGTCTTGACAATTTGGTGAAAATCAAGTGAAAAACCTTTTTGCCTACAAGGAGACAAAAACACAACGCAAATTTTGGGAATAGAAAAGCTATATCTACTCGTTTACTCTACTCGAAATATCTCCCACTGAACGCCAAATGACGTTCCGATTGTTTTACGGACGTCTTCGTCAGATTCCGCCACTAGTAAATACCGACTACGGAAATTAACGAAGAGTTCCGGTTCCACTTGTTTTGTTTGTAAGACGTAACGTCGTCTTAGTGGTCTCGTGCAAACTGGTGTAAAAAGGCAAAGTGGTGTCTTACGAACATTTTTTTAAAAACCTTTAAGAATTGATTGACGCACATTAGGCCAAATAAAATTAAATGTGTGGTTCCTATTACATGCTAAAAAAAATATGGTAGGTAGGTAGGCAAAATATTTTATTTTATATTTATTGCATTGTTTTTTTTTCACACAATACTCTTAAAGGGACACTGTCCATAAGTAAGCAGATATTGAGCATATAAACCAAATAACTGTCTGAAATTTATTCAGTGAAATGACTATACATGAAAACCCACATTATTTACCTTTTCGGCTAATCACGTGAGGTTTTCTACATATTATTATGTATTGCGTAATATGTATAGCACGCTTAGCTCAGACAGGAGCGACGTCGACTATCTCGCTCTCACTATTATTACCTGAGTGTAAATTTAGATTGGGCTGCGAGTTCAAACGCACAAAGCGACACTTCTTTTTTTGTACCGCGATTGAATTCCATTACACAAAGTCAATCTTGCATTTAATTAGTAAATATTCAATAATGTTTAGTGTGCAACATTTGTGAATGTAATTAGTGTGTTTTATAAGCTAAAAGTTACAGGCATTGTCTTTTTAAAAGAAGACCATCAGTATTGATATTTGTTTTAGAATTCTTTAAATACATTAGTTATGTATTTAATTGATTATAATAAACTATATGAGCCATAAACCACCAAACGAAATTAATAGCACCGATCACATAAAATAAAAAAGAAGGTATTTTCTAATATAGTTACGTGCCAGGGATAGCTATTTTAATCTATGCAGTAAAATAAATCTCAATGTATTGAAAAGCGAGCGAAAACAGAGTCGGTCGGGAAACCGGAACCATGCATATAATTTTAATTGGCCTTATGACAATTTGACATTCGTTACAGACGTTCAAAACTGCCTAAACGTGGAAAATTGGCAAATCAATTCTTATATTTAAATTATATTAGCATTGTTTTAGTACCAACAATAACGACACTTGGGATGTTGGTCATGATTAACTAGAAGGATGTTTCACTGAATACTTGTTTTACCGGCTATGCGATTATTGCAAGGTCAAATACTATTCAAGTTATGGCTAGTTATGAGAGCTCTTGGTTAGGTTACAGGATAAAGTTTTATGAAAAAGTGCATAACTCTGCCGAATAGTCGGAATTATTGGACATTTGTAACAACATTTCTTGAGCTAAGACGAAGAGGTGTGTGAAGTTCAATATGGCCATAGTAAACTTGCAGATTAAAGTTTGTCGAATGACGGATGACAACGTACAATGACTGACAATGACGGATAAAGTGATCCGTAAGTGTCTGCCATGCTATTCAGGCGACACAATAAGTGCAAGAAAAATAAATATTGTCAGTGTATTTTCAGACTGAGAACAGCCATTTTCTATTGCGGTAGGCCAGCGCTCCGACTACCAAAAAGTGAAGTTGACTTGAAATTATTTTTTTCAACAATAAGTATCAAGTGAATATAAATATTCTGTATTGTTTACAAATGTTGTGTATTTCAAAATAGTTACATAGTAAAGCAAGATGCCCAAGAGAGCCTGTATCACTCTACTGGCTCTGATGGAACTCAGGTGAACACTAAAGCTTCCATGTTCTAAATACAAGATGACAATGAATAGTTCACCTGATCAATGATCTTTGCAAAGATGAAAAAAATGGCAAACAAGCTTATAATTTCATAACAGAACGAGATCAGGCAGACAATGGCTTATAACCATAAAAAATCCCGCCCCGCCTTAAAGTGTTCGGGCCCACTAAGTGTATATATGGTTATAGGGTGGGGATCTGAACGGTTTCCGAGTTATGACCAAGGGGTGATGCCATTTTGGAGATTTTTGTAACGTTTTGGTTATTTTTAGCAATGGTGGCCATCTTAAATATCGGATAAAAAAACAGGTATCCATGGGAAATTTGAGTAAAATTGGCTCAGTGGTTTCTGAGAAAGAGCTGCTTACGGATGCCAATGCCCAAGCCTATTAAAATTGGCCCATTAAGTTTCATGAGATTGTGTGATTGTTTCGGAGTTTTCGTCCAGAATGCAATTTCCATATAAGGTCATGGCGACCTGGACCTTTGACCTACTGACCCCCACCCCCCACAAAAAAATAGAGTTCCTCCTCTTATTTAAGGCAATGTACAGTTCACGATTGTGGGTGTAGACATAAAAAGTAGACAATAATCAAATCAGTAATATTTTATGTTTTTAGTGACCTAAACCACCATTATTTTTACAAGGCTCTGTTAGTAAAATATCAGTAAAGAGAAAATTGCTGGACAGAGATAATGAGACATCATGCAATGCATAAGAACCAGCTAATGCATTATATACTTGCTCATTAGTCCATAATCTGAACCACACTGTAAGCAAAACAAGTTGAATTTGGGGTCAAAATGTTCTAGTTCTGAAACCAAATAGAAAGGAGTGCTAGTTATTTGTGAGCATCAACTTACCAGTACATGTCATCTTCAAAAATCCATATGTATATCATGGCCATTCATCGCAGGCTGGGAAAGCTGTTAATGCTCGAGTCTGGGCACCGACACTGTGACAAACTGTATTAGCAAACTGCGCGCATGGGTATACTGAAAATAGCATTAAAAAAAAGCAATTTAAAGCCAAACTAATTTGTCATAGTCGTTAATAGTATTGTTGTAAAACACAAATATACTTTATACATTGTGGTTTGAAATTAAAACTCAACAGCATGTTATTTCTGGATGCAAGCCATTGTGGGTTAAAATTCAATTATTAAATTTGGAAAAATATAAATGTGGGATTGTCAAACATAAGCCTATTGCAATTTTAAATGTACACTGAACAAAAAAGAAACTTCCAAATTGCAAACATATATTTATTCCGTATCCACAGTAAGTGAATATTTAAGTTCTATATAATTGTTTTCTTTTTTGGCAAGCATCATATGCAGCAATATTCAATTTTTTTTATTGAATGTCCGATATTTAAAAAGTTGCATTAAACTCCAATTTATTTAGCTGTCAGGGCACGAAAAGTTCACGCGTCTGCTCGCCATGAACGTAAATTCTTTAAAAAATTATCAATTTGACCATTCAAATATAACGAAGGACGAGTAAATCAGAAACAAATTTTCCTGTCCTGGCTGTGAGAATCATAGCTCTTATGGTTTATATTCTGTACCTATACCCAGTGCTCCAGTTAATTTTAAAGTAGGGGGCGCCCGTGGCCGAGTGGTTATCGTCTCTGACTTGAAATCACTTGCCCCTCACCGCTGAAGGTTCGATCCCTCAGGGGCCTAGTAATCTTTATGTGAGGAAGCTATCCAGCTGGCTTGCGGAACGTCGGTGGTTCTACCCAGGTGCCCGCCCGTGCACGAAAATTGCCCGGAGGGGCACCTGGGGTCTTCCTCCACCAATGGAAGCTGGAAAGTCGCCATATGACCTTAGCTGTTGGTGCGACTATAAAATCCAATTCAATCAATCAATTTTAAAGTACATATTTTAGTACAGTATTCTTCAAAATAAAAATAAATGAGTCCCGGGCTTCTCAGTTCAGTTCCATGGTCCATCGTACCTCAAAGATTTAATCTTAGCTATCTTTTTTTCTATGGCCAAAAAGAAAATAGATGTGTTTCCGGTGGCCTGACCGACCTAATTTTAAGCGGCCGAGCCCAAAACATTTTATACCAAAGTGAAACAGAACACCATTCTACATTTACCCCTGGCTGGATTTAGTGAAACTTTGCAGGGATGATCAGTACCTGAAGCCTAGTTATTTCTATTATCGCCGTGTTCTGGGTGAATGATTTTAGGCAGAGTTATGATCCTTTAAAGGGTTTAGTACACAGACTTTGTCCATGCCCTTTAAAAGTTGAAGCCGTATTTGTTGGTATTTGTTATCCATCACTTTTAAATTCATTTATGACAAGTCTGTATCATAAGAACGCTTATAAATGAACGCTTATTCACAAATGCAAGCTGCTAAATAACAATGTGAAAGTGCACCTGTTTTTGGATTGTTTAATTTGCGGGACAGGGTAAGTTTTCAGACCGCGATTTACGGCGCGTTCTTAAAAATGTAAAAAAAACACCAAAAAAATGTTTAAAAAAGTTTTATCCCTGCATTTTTATTCAGTCGGTCTTGGCACAAGAAATTAATATCTTTTTCAAAGATAGCATTGTCTGTGTTTAATTGTTCAAGCATTTTATTGTGCTTTTAACAAAAATATGGCTTTAAAGAGGCTCTACCTATATCTTTTTATCCACCAATTGATATAAAATTTGCTTAATCATAAAGAGGACTATGAAAAAGGTAAATGGCAATAAGTTCACCCCATGTAATATGCGTTTTGCTGGGGAAAAAACAGGATTGAAAAGATCAGATTTTTTAAATTGTATTTGTAATTGTTTTAGACAAGCCGATTGCGGAGATTTTCCGATCTTATTTGTTTACAATCGGAACTGCCTCGTCGGATTGGCGAAGAGTTCCGATCGATTAGTTTACTATCGGAACTGCCCCGAAAAGTTTGTTTTCGTTCAACTGAATCAGCACTGCGCATGTCCGAGAAAATCGTAAAAACACGTAGTTCTCAGGCAGGAATAAACGGCAGGGCATCATTTTATTCAAGATATTGTTTTGATCATAATTAATAATTTACAGAACAGGAATACGAACCATGTTTCTTCTTAAGATACTCATAAAATAGCTTTGTATACATCAGGGCTTTATATGAAGCCCTGTATACATATAAATGCAGTAATATTGAGTATTTAATAGTTTACATTAAACATCGCGCAGATATAGGTAGTGCCTCTTTAAGCTTTTCGTTCAGACAAAAAAATATCCAGTCAGACAACAAATTTCAGTTTGTCTGACCGAATGTCCTGTGGTCCTGAAAATGAGTTCATGTAGACTGCACTGGTGGTGTAACTATGTTTAAAGTGTTCTATTTTTTGAAACAAGAATGCGTAATTTAGCTGGCGCGATTTTATATTAAGGTAAACTGACATCACCGAGAAACTTTCACATTGTATCATCTTTTATGGGTTTTATGTAATAAACAGAATCTGAGTAAATCTCAGTAATTTTTTTTTTACAAAAATGCCTACCAACCTACCCTATTTTCTTTTAGAGCATGCAATAGAAAACACACCTATTTTTCTTTTTGGCCTAAACAAAATGTGGCATTTTTTGGTATTTTTATTATTAAACAAGAGATTTTCAAGCTCTACTGATAGGTTTTGATAGCTAGATCATCATTTCTGTGAAGTTTCATAAAAATCTGTCAAGTAGTTTTAGAGGAGTAGTCGCTTTTACTATATAATTCTATGTAAACAAAGATGGCCACTAGCGGCCATGTTTAATGTCGGTCGAATCAAAATAATCTTCGACAAGGATCAACATCATGTCATGCTGATCATTTTAGAAACAGTCCCATATCAATTTTATTTATAGTTTTCAAGAAGTAGTCGCTACAACAAAAGCTGACATACGGACGACTCGGACGCCGCACACGGCATAAACTCTGCTGATCTTTGACAAGTAGAGCTATTAACTTATAAAGATGCAGTTTTATTCAATCTATTTATTATAGTCTGTATATTTGTAGATCAGTTAAAAATTACTGGTTCTGAACTTAGTTTTTAGTCTATTTTGTACTGAAAATGACCTCTCACACTCACACATACATACAGCAATGAAAACTGTTATTCTTTGAAAACCTGTCAGCCTGCAACCAAATTACTTTCTTGCAAAGTGTTTAAAGGTTTTGCATTCTTATTTGAACCCTTTTAAAAGCATAGCTTTAAATCTTGTCCTTGCAGCTATAGTTTAATATGACCAAAAGTGCAAGTGACTGTCGGAAAAATGTGCTATCAGTAATGTAAATAGATCCCTAAAGCTCATAAACATTGAATGCAAAGGTATGTGCAATTTTAGGGGTCAGCTAGCCAACCTATACCTGGATGTAATTTTTGTTTTTCACACACTTCCCGCGAATGTGGAAATAATGTCCATTAAAATGGTATGAACAATTAGCGAGTCTCTCTTTTTTTCATTGTTTTCATCGCTTGCAGCGCACGCCAAAAAACATCGGCAAATTGTGCATTGTTCTGCATAACAAATTGGCGGTAAATGCTCTGTGAACCGGTACCACTATTAAGAGGAACAAGAGGGCCTGTGGACGCTTTACTGGCTAATATGGCTCTTATAACATCAATGAAGCGAGAGACTGCCATTTACGTTTTTTTGAAAGTTTTGGGCAAAATACAGTTTTTTTAACTAAATCAAGGGCCATAACTAAAGAATCTGGTAAAGTTTGGTAAAGATCAGATGAAAAATGAAGGCCCTACCGTATTAACGAGGCAAAATATAGCATTTTAAACTAAATCAAGAGCCATAACTCCTCTGTTACTGGTCCGAATGGTCCAACATAGAGCTAAAAAAAAAAAAAGAATTTAAAAAATAAAATAAAAAAATAAAAAAAATTGAATAAAATTAATAATAGGAAAGTCATAAAATCTGGTAAAGTTTGGCAAAGATCAGATGCAAAATGAAGGCCCTATCATATGAAGAGGCAAATTATAGCATTTTTAACAAAATCAAGGGCCATAACTCTGCTGTCACTGGTCCGATCTGGCTTGTTTTCAAACTTTCATTGATATTAACATTGAACCTGTTAAAGTTTGGTAAAGATCGGATGAAAAATGAAGGCCCTATCGTCTTAACCAGACAAAAGTTAACGACGGACGGACGGACGACGGACAACTCGGCATCCCATAACTAAACAAGAGGCCCAAGAGGGCCTGTGGACGCTCTACTGGCTGTTATACCATTGATGAATCGAGCCGTACTACATGGTGTCTAGAGTGTACACAAGGTTTTTCAAGTATTTGACCTAGTGACCTAGTTTTTGACCCCATGGGACCCATTTTCGAACTTGACCAAAATATAATTAAGACAACATTTCGACAAAGTTTCATCAAGATCGGGTCAGAAATATGGCCTCTAGAGTGTACTAGTGACCTAGTTTTTGACCTGTGTGACCCATTTTCGAACTTTAGCAAGCTATAATTGAGACAAATATTCTGACAAAATTGCATCAAGATCGGGTCAAAAATATGGCCTCTAGAGTGTACACACGGTTTTTCCAATGTTTGACCTAGTGACCTAGTTTTTAACACCATGTGACCCATTTTTGAACTTGACCAAGATATAATTAAGACAAACATTTTGACAAAGAGTGTACACAAGGTTTTTCCAATATTTGACCTAGTGACCTAGTTTTTAACCCCATGTGATCCATTTTCAAACTTGACCAAGATATAATTAAGACAAACATTCTGACAAAGTTGCATCAAGCTCGGGTCAAAAATATGGCCTCTAGAGTGTACACAAGGTTTTTCCAATATTTGACCTAGTGACCTAGTTTTTAACTTCATGTGACCCATTTCCGAACTTTATCAAGATATAATTAAGATAAACAATTTGACAAAATTTCATCAAGATTGGGTAACAAATATGACCTAGTGACCTAGTTTTTGACCCCACATGACCCATTTTTGAACTTGACCGAGATTTCATTGAGACAAACATTCTGACAAAGTTTCATCAAGATCGGGTCAAAAGTATGGCCTCTAGAGTGTACACACGGTTTTTCCAAAGTTTGACCTAGTGACCTAGTTTTTAACCCCATGTGACCCATTTTTGAACTTGACCAAGATATGATTAAGACAAACATTTTGATAAAGTTTCATCAAGATTGGGTCAGAAATACGGCTTCTAGAGTGTACACAATGTTTTTCAAGTATTTGACCTAGTGACCTAGTTTTTAACCCCATGTGACCCATTTTCAAACTTGACCAAGATATAATTAATACAAACATTCTGACAAAGTTGCATCAAGCTCGGGTCAAAAATATGGCCTCTAGAGTGTACACAAGGTTTTTCCAATATTTGACCTAGTGACCTAGTTTTTGACCCCACATGACCCATTTTCGAACTTGACCGAGATTTCATTGAGACAAGCAATTAAAATAAACATTCTGACAAAGTTGCATCAAGCTCTGGTCAAAAATATGGCCTCTAGAGTGTACACAAGGTTTTTCCAATATTTGACCTAGTGACCTAGTTTTTTTTTAACTTCATGTGACCCATTTTCGAACTTGATCAAGATATAATTAAGATAAACAATTTGACAAAGTTTCATCAAGATTGGGTAACAAATATGACCTCTAGAGTGTACAATTTTTTTTTCAAGTATTTGACCTAGTGACCTAGTTTTTGACCCCACATGACCCAGTTTTGAACCTGACCGAGATTTCATTAAGACAAACATTCTGACAAAGTTTCATCAAGATCAGGTCAAAAATATGGCCTCTAGAGTGTACACACGGTTTTTCCAAAGTTTGACCTAGTGACCTAGTTTTTAAAACCATGTGACCCATTTTTGAACTTGACCAAGATATAATTAAGACAAACATTTTGACAAAGTTTCATGAAGATTAAGTCAGAAATACGGCTTCTAGAGTGTACACAAGGTTTTTCAAGTATTTGACCTAGTGACCTAGTTTTTAACCCCATGTGACCCATTTTCGAACTTGACCAAGATATAATTAAGACAAACATTCTGACAAAGTTGCATCAAGCTCGGGTCAAAATTATGGCCTTTAGAGTGTACACAAGGTTTTTCCAATATTTGACCTAGTGACCTAGTTTTTGACCCCACATGACCCATTTTCGAACTTGACCGAGATTTCATTGAGACAAACATTCAGACAAAGTTTCATGATGATTGCATTAGAAATGTGGCCTCTAGAGTGTACACAAGCAAAAGTTAACGGACGACACACGACGGAAGACGGACAACACACCATCCCATAAGCTCTGCTGGCCCTTGGCCAGTAGAGCTAAAAACGAGAAACAGAACCAAAGAGAGAAAACTGTAAATAACTGGTGACGCGGTTTCATACAATCAATAAAGTTGTCTCGTGAAAACAGAACCAAAGAGAGAAAACTGTAATTAACTGGTGACGCGGTTTCATACAAACAGTAAAGCTGTCTCGTGAAAAGTATGTTATGCACCACAAAAACTCTGATTGGAAAAAATAAGCTACCAAGATACGCATCTTTTTCAAAAGAAATAATGTACCTGGAATATTACGCCCGTACATGATATGGAGTGAATTAAAATAAAATGAAGACTCTGAAATATTAACACGTAATTTACATGGATGCGCGGTCTATCTGGAGCACTGCAGAGCTAGAGCACCCTTTGGTCCCTTTATAAAGTAGGTAGAGTATGTGGCAAGCAATGCCTGAATAAACAACTAATTTAAGCCTTATATACCACACGTGCATACATAAACTCACCAAAGAAAAGAATATCCTGCCGATCTAGTTCCCTCTGACATGTTTAATGTTTTTCTCTCGAAATAGCTCGCTGTCATCTGTAATCTGGTTCCATATTTCCAAGTTTATCAATTTTCTTTGGTGAGTTTATGGTATTCAGGGTTCAATCAATTAAAATCCGGTTATTGTTATTTAAGCAGGTATTGGGTGATGTCTTCAGAGACATCGCCGGAAAGCTAGAAAGGAGTTGTGCCATATTACTCTACCTACATGTATATTTACTGCTACACCGTCTTTTGAGTATATATGTAGTGCTCCAGATAAGCTTTCAGCACAGTGTACGCATGTTTTTCGTTTTTTTTTACGTATTTACATTTACAAATTACAAACTCATGTGTATTTTTGTAAACAAGTTTTATAAAAATGTATATTCATTAGTCATTACCATAAAAAAAACATTACATATTAATTTTCTTCTCCCCCGTTAAAAAAAAAGAAGACAGAAGCAATGTTGAATGTATATAATGTTGAATGTATATATATATATTTAAGGGCATTATTGATTAATTTGTGTCAAACAGCCGACAAAAAGGCCATTTCTATTTTCGTGCAAGCATCTACCGAAACGTTACTAAAATTCTGCACTTGATTGTCATTCAGTACCTCAAACTTCAATAAGCATCCACTGAGTATGGCCGGGCATACTCTATTTTTCTAAGCTATTAAGTTGTGTGTACATGGGTATTTGGTTCTCCATATTTATGGGCGATTATATATTATATATATGCGTCTTATATGGAGCACTGTATGAGCAACCACACTTCCGGGGAATGTTTACGGACGTGAATCAAGCTGACACAGAAGCAACGCATATTGGCTGTTGTTCTGCTTGCACACAGGACCGACACATCCCCTCCGAAGGCTGGCATACTTTCATAGTACCTTGCTCAAGTAAGACACTACCATACACACCGACATGATACAAAGACCCAGTTAGAGATTGCTTATCTGGAAGGAAAGCATTAAAGATATAAATAAACATTAAAAAACAAACCGTCATCCTACCAATAAAATTAACTGGACAGTTGCCATCTACCTAACTTGCGCCTAGTATTTATGCCCCCCAAAAGGTTTCGGGGGCATTAAATTATATAGTAATCGCACCGTCCGTCTGGTCGTCCATTCCGCAGTTTGTGTCCGGATTGTACCTTCAAAACCCCTCCATGGATTTTTAATTAACTTGGCACAAGTGATCATCATAACAAGACGATGTTCATAAGTCAAAAACAGGTACGCAATTTCGTGTCCGAACCGTAACGTCACAACCCCTGCAGAGATTTTTAAATAACTTAAGGCACAAGTGATCACCATAACAAGACGATGTGTCGCGCACAAAACCCAGGTCCGTACCTCAAAGGTCAAAGTCACACTTGAAGTTCATAGGTCAAAAACAGGTACGCAATTTTGTGTTCGGACCGTAACTTCACAACCCCTGCAGGCATTTTTAAATAATTGGCACAACTGATCACCATAACAAGACGATGTGTCACTCGCAAAACCCAGGTCCGTACCTCAAAGGTCAAGATCACACTTGAAGTTCATAAGTCAAAAACAGGTACGCAATTTCGTGTTAGGATGGCGGGAGGTGTACAGTACTGGTTCTACCCAGGAAAAGTGGGTGGTCTGCCTCCACCACAAAAAATCGACCGTCATATATAACATTACTTCTATTGAAAATGACGCAAAACACCATACAAAACAAAAGCAAATTCGTGTCCGGACCGTAACGTCACAACCCATGCAGGGATTTTTTAAATAACTTGGCACATTAGTGATCACTTGGAGGTCAAAAGTCAAACTGTGTCCGGTCAATAACTCTGGCATTCATGGACGGATTTTTAAATAACTTGGCACAAGTGCTCACCACAACAAGACAATGTGTCGCACATAAAATCCAGGTCTGTGGCCCCAAGGTCAAGCTCACACTAAGAGGTCAAATCGTGTTCGGTCAATAACTTTTGCATGCCTAGACGGATTTTCAAATAACTTGGCACAAGTGCTCACTACAACCAAACGACGTGTCGCGCACAAAATCCAGGTCCGTGGCTCCAAGGTCAAGGTCATACTTAGAGGTTAAAAGTGTCTTCAGGGGCATTAATTTTGTCACTTACACTGATATTTCTTGTTTACTATTTTTTCTGCATCGATATCAGACTAATACCGCCATGTTTTGTTGTTTCATAAACTGCTTCACTGCACATATGCTGTGTTGACGCCACACTTGTATCATGTAGCCTCAAGTATACCCTTACTCTACTAGAATATGCAGGGTTCAAATTTAACACTAATTTACTTGCAAGTAGATTTTTGCAGATTGCAAGTAGGAAATATTAACACTTGATAAATTGTTCAAGTAATAATAAACAAGAAATCCGTGGATTCACATGTCTCGCCTAACGGGGGCTGGACTTAAATATAACTAGAAATTGTTATTGTCCATGGAACAAAAACGTATGGCTCCCCCACTAGCCCGAACAGGCATAATTGACGACTCTAGGTCCAACCGTCCTCTATTGATCTGAGGTATTTTTGATATTCAATATCCCTGTGACTGTATCTACTATCTGTATCAGTAAGGCCACATAAAAAAATATGTGTGGTTCAGGTAACCCGACCGACCCTATTTGTTTAAGGGGCCGACCCTAAAACATTTTATGCAAAAATTAAAAAAAAAAAAAATGATTTTTTTTTGTTTAATATTTTTTTTATTTATTTTTTTTAAAAATATTAAAAATAAAAAAATAAAAAAAAAAAAAAAAAAAAAATTATTAAAAAAAAATAAAAAATATTAAACAAAAAAAAAATCAATAGGAGTCATCTACTGGGCATGACCAACCATCCTTCCAAGTTTGAGGACCCTAGGTCCAACCATTCTCTAGTTATTGATCGGACATAGTTTTGATAGTCAATGTCACCGCAACCTAGACCTTTGACCTAGTGACCCAAAATCAATAGGGGTCATCTACTTGTCATGACCAACCATCCTTCCAAGTTTGAGGACCCTAGGTCCAACCATTCTCTAGTTATTGATCGGACATCGTTTTGATAGTCAATGTCATCGCAACCTTGACCTTTGACCTAGTGACTCCAAAATCAATAGGGGTCATCTACTTGTCATGGCCAACCATCCTTCCAAGTTTGAGGACCCTAGGTCCAACCATTCTCTAGTTATTGATCGGACATCGTTTTGATAGTCAATGTCACCGCAACCTTGACCTTTGACCTAGTGACCCCAAAATCAATAGGGGTCATCTACTTGTCATGAACAACCATCCTTCCAAGTTTGAGGACCCTAGGTCCAACCATTCTCTAGTTATTGATCGGACATCGTTTTGATAGTCAATGTCACCGCAACCTTGACCTTTGACCTAGTGACCCCAAAATCAATAGTGGTCATCTACTTGTCATGAACAACCATCCTTCCAAGTTTGAGGACCCAAGGTCCAACCATTCTCTAGTTATTGATCGGACATCGTTTTGATAGTCAATGTCACCGCAACCTTGACCTTTGACCTAGTGACCCCAAAATCAATAGGGGTCATCTACTTGTCATGACCAACCATCCTTCCAAGTTTGAGGACCCTAGGTCCAACCATTCTCTAGTTATTGATCGGGTTACTACATAAATTACAGGTGATACAAAATAAAGCCCTCCGCATCGCCACAGGGGCACATAGGTCAACCAACATAATTGGACTCATGGCGGAATGCGCAGAAACGCCACTCTTTATACACCGGGAAAAAAATATGCTTAAATACTGGGCAAGATCAACCCGGCTAAAGCAAAACCTCCCAATTAACGCGAAAATAACAAGGATAGGCATATTCGAACATAAAAAAGATATTACTCGCCTAAAACTCCCATATACTCAGCAAATACAAACCTTGTTAAGTAAACATAACATGACCAATCTATCAATATCAAAACCCGTCTACCCCGATAATACGCTAATACGAACCTTAAAGCCGTGCCTCGATCTCACCCATTTAATTAATAAAAAACAAACAGAACCCGCGATAGCACGCAATATAAGTATAGATCATATAGACAGCAACTATAAGGATTATGTCAAAATATATACAGATGGGAGTAAAAACCCCGAGAAAGAAATAGCCGGATCGGGAATTTGCATATACAGTACCAACAATACTTTGATTTTAAAACAAGGTTATAAAGTAGACCATAGGTTATCAGTATACACAACCGAACTAGTTGCGATTCGAATGGCGCTCGAATGGATAATAACTCTCAAACCCGAAAAAGTGGTGACATTCAGCGACAGTCTGAGTTCACTACAATCAATAGATAATGGTACTAACAATAGTAGACCCGACCTAACTTATTCGATCCTAAAACAAATCAACACCATTTCAGAACTAAACATACTGTTAGAAATGAATTGGATCCCCAGCCACGTAGATATAGAAGGGAATGAAAGGGCGGACTACTGGGCTAACAGAGGGGCAAGCAAAGGCACCCCAATATCCCTGCCATTAGGCCTTAAAGAAGTATATTCGATAATTAAAGCTAAAATGACAAGTGAATGGAAGCAATATTGGTCAAAAGCTACCACACAACGTATCTCCATGCACCCCCATGTACCAAATAAAGTAATACAATATAGCGATGATAGGCGCATGGATATTGCATATACCCGACTAAGATTAGGACATAGCCGGCTAGGAGACAATGATAAGATAAAAACTAGCAACGGAATAAGCACAGATTGCGAAACATGCGGTCAAAACGGATCATTTGACCACACCTTCTTTGATCCCTCGGGTCTATGCCCCTTATACTCAAGCCAACGCGAAACACTAAAAACCGACCTTCTCAAGTTAGGATTAAAGATAATAAACCAAAAAGCGCTATTATTCCCGGAAACTCAATATGCAGTAGAAACGCGGAAAGCGGTATTTAAGTTCCTCCGATCGACAGGAGTTTTATACAGAATATAGAATCAAACATGCTCTGTTGCCGCTAAGTACTCAGTAAAAAGGCACAAGTGGTGATATTTATGTATATGGGGATCGCCGACATGCATGTTACAGTCAATGTCTTGCGTAATATGTGTACCGGATGATCCTCATATATATTAAACTCATATGGTGTACATGTGTGTGGTCTTATCTACGTAGCAAATAGCCAGTAAAGGAATATGTATGTCGGTATATGTCGTATGTAGCATGAAATGTATGGGTCTATGTGTATATTTAGCCATATGGGGGTATACTGTTCATCTGATCTTAACTTCTGCCATCATTAATATAAATGCATAAACGGAATTGCACACATTTGATATTCTACCAACATAGCTCAATACGACTTATTAACGATAAAACACCAAGTAAATGGACCCACACACTGCTTGCAGCACCATTGCCCCCCGGTATAAGGTGGTAGTTACATGCTTTGCTCCCATGGGCACCGAAAGAGGGATGGGAAAGCAAGTAGGGGTGGAACCCATAATGTAAAAACCATTAAAAAACCAACATTGCATTAACGGTGCTCTCACTTTGGACCGCGCGGATAATTTCAATCCGTTTTGCAAACCGAAAATGCAACTTACACCTGATTGGTTCATTTTCAATCCGTTTCGCGAAACAAAAAACCAACAAATCCCTGATTGGTCCATTTTCAATCCGTTTTGTAAAACGAAAATAAACCATAATTTCAACTAAATGGGGATCGAACATGTAACATGTAAATATAAATGTATGATTATATAGCTAATGTAAACATACCAAGATATGGACAAGTCAAAAAGCCCTATTACTATAAAACATAGCGAAAGTTAAAAACGATTAGTTGAGTCTAATGTGGGGCTTCATCTGCACAAGGAATATTTTCTGTGGTACTGTGATAACGGCGGGGCTCAAGCGATTTCCATGGTTCATAACTCAGGCGGCGCCGCGTAAAAACGCGGTCCTGCACCCTGGTTCTGAACTGCGCGGTCCTGACCGTGGAATCCGAGTCATTAAGTTTGAGTACGGGCCCTAACACTCGCTTAAAACTTAGAATAGGACAAACCATATCATGACAGGCAGAATACAATATAACAGATAAAAAAGGTTAGGTAAATAGAGAAGATGAACAGTATAAACTATAAGTATGGTGCACACGGACATTGTAATATGGGCCCGTGGCCAAATTCCGCCATCCCTCCTGATACTCGGTAGTGACTGGGGTTGTAACTCACCCTGGAACCAGCTCTGTGAGCGCTGAGTAAGGTTAACGATGAGGACGCGGCACCGGACCCCATATCAATAAAAGTGACAACATCACACGGTGAGGCCGCGCTACCAAATCAATGCCTAAACTATGAAGGAACTACACTTACACAGTGGGCGAGTCTCTCCACTGACACAAATATAGCAGGTGGATGCCCGCTGTAGTCTTTGGGGCGTGCAAACGTATTTAGGTCTAGGCCCGAAGAAGACTTAAAAGATTGGGTGGCGCGACATCACTGTGGGGTGTCTTGAAAAAGGGTATATGAACATAAGTACATAGCAGGTCCGGCCATAGTTATCATTTAGACAAATAATTAGGTATAAGCATAGGCAAGTTACAGCAACCCGTGAAGCAGTAGAACAATAATAACTTACAGCAGTATGTAATAAATAATGGATTAGCGAGGTCGACTTATTGGCCGTGTATATGAGAGTATTTGTGCGCCGGAACGGGAGAGAGAGAGGGAATCTGGTGTGCATGTATGTATGTATAATTAACAGGCAATTCTCCATATAATTATTCTGTAAATTTTACCTCAATAAGTGTACTAAGTGACCGTCAGCAACATTAAAAACAGTAATAATATCACTTTAAAACCAAGTGATTTCCATCCGGTCCGCGCTTTGTCCAATTGACAAATCCGACTTTGACACTTATATCGACCCTGACCCTGAATAACATAGTTAAGAAACTCGGCAATAAACACATATTTTAAGTAGGACACGCAAGTAGGGGCAGGTCAGGCCAGTAGAATACGGCAGGTTAAGGTCGACGCAATTAAAATGAAACATATAGGGAATAAGTGAAATGTTTATATGTATGAGTGTGTACGAAATATAATAACTACCTGTAATGATATTATTCTGTATGTATCTACTATGTATGGATGTATGTATATCTATGTGTATGTATGAAATCTTATATTATCCTTATATATAATTACCTAATATATGGTATCACCCAATATACGTGTATATATATATACATATACCCCGAGTATTAACGTACGTTCACGTGTATGGACAAGATATTAAATTTGTCTATATAAGTAAATACCATTGACATTCGCGTCGGACGAATAAGTAAATACAATAAAACGCAACCCACGGAAATATCGAGCGGTGTTATAGTGGGAATAGCACATATTAGGCCACTTTTTAGGCATTCGATTTTTGTATTATAACAATATAAGTAAAAAACAAATAAATAAGGCAAATAAGTATACCAGTAGAAGCCATACAAAAACATTACATTTTTATTGTGCATTATACCATAAGGGATGTGACCGTCTTAAAATCCAACAACTACAGTAATAATAGTGTAATAGTTCTTAACTAAGTACAAAAGTAATGTTAACTCTAAAACCAGTAAACACGGCACATACCCATTTAGGACTAGGGAGCGCCTCCTTACGGTCCCTTTCATCACAACCTGGGACACATCCCACAGGGGCAATCTTGACTGGAAACCGTTAGCGACCATAATTGGCCTTTCCTTCCCAGTGGTAGCAAACCCCTTGCGCGACAAGATGTGGAATTGCTGCCACAGTACCTCAGACCAGACACACACGCTATGCCCCAGGCACAGCAACCAACAAACTTAACACCAACAAATGCTTCAACATGTACAAACATACAACACAGAAATAACCGAACAGGCCCCAGTTCGATGACCACAAGTATTAGTATGCTGCAAATGGACACGCTAATCATCCCCAAGATGGCGTAGTACAGGCATACCCCTCATCAAACCCAAGCAAATATGATATGTTAAAAACATAATCATAACACTACAAGACAAGCATGCACCACATACAACACAACGCCAAACAAAGCTAGGACCGGAAGGTGTCAATACACGAAATTAGGTTGAATTAACCGCTGTTGTTGACACCGTTTTTAGCACATATTTAGGCATTAAACAGACCTGTTGGCAAGGTCTAGATCAGCTTCAAAATTCAAAATTACACCTTTAAAAGTCCAGACTCTATTGTGCCCATCGCGTCAGGTATACCCTGACGTGTTCGTTGGCGGACGGACTATAAACCTTAGAATTACACACACACACTCTAGTTATTGATCGGACATCGTTTGTGACACAGACAGAGAAACAGACAGAGAAAGAAACAGACAGAGAAAGAAACAGACAGAAAGCACAAAATCAATATGGCTCCCCTACCACACTTTGTGTGGGGGAGCCATAAAAAGGTCAAGGATGCTTAAATGAAAGTTTGTAAACATTTTAGTAACTAAAAACAATCGAGTTTGCCGTTTGCTGAGATGACATTTAAGTGCATTTGTTTAAAAACGATCAAGGGTTGTAGACATAAAATTCCCATCAATAGTTTTTTTAAAACATTGCAAAAACAACAGGGATAAGATGGCCTTAGATCGCTCACCTCGTAATCATGGGCAATAAGTCTGCTGTGTCTAGTTTGGCATGGGCATTTTTTAATTTGTCCCACTTTCTTTATGAATGAAATTTCATAAAAATGGGTGGGGGGGGGGGGGGGGGGGGGGGGGGAGGGGGGGACATTCTAAACAAATATGGTAAAGATCAGATAAAAATGAAGTAACTACAGATTTAACAAAGGAAAATACAATAATAGCATTTTGTCAACAAATCAAGGGCCATAACCTGTCGTTACTAACTAGATCTAGCTGATTTTCGAACTTGTCCAAAATTTCATTGATATACAATGCTTTGCACAACTAGACATCATACTGAGGCTTCTTGCCAAATTTTGTAGAAATCCAACAAGCCGTTTAGGAGGAGTAGCGCCGACAAGAAATTTAAAGTAAAAATGTCAAAGTGCCATAACTCCGTCATAAATCAGCAAACTGGGCGATATGCACAATTAGACATCTTACCGATGCTTCCTGCCAAGTTTCGATGAAATCCAACAACGCGTTTAGGAGGAGTAGCGCCGACAAGAAATTAAAAAAAATAATGTCATGGCGCCGTAACTCCATCAAAAATCAACGAACCAGAAAAAAAATGCAATAGGCACAGCAATGCTTCCTGCTAACATGGCGTTAAAAAAAAAAAAAAAAAAATGAAATAAGAAAATCAGAAAACATATATGTGTAAGAATTGACAAAAGCAACACAGAAATATGTAAAAAAAAAAGAAAAAATAGTTTTCAAGTGGGGGGGGGGGGGGGGGGGGGAGTTGGGGGGAGAGGCGGGAGTGAGTTGGGGGCGGGGGGAGGGTGCAACATATATGTGTAAGAATTGACTAAAACAACAAAGAAATATGTAAAATAAATAAATAATCTAATGTGGTGGTGGGGGGGGGGGGGGGGGGGGTGAGAGGCGGGGGTAGGTGGGGGAGAGGGGCAGGGAAGGTTGCAACATATATGTGTAAGAAATGACTAAAACAACACAGACATATGTAAAAAAACACACAACAAAATTAGATTTTCAATTGGGGGTTGGGGTGGGGGGCGGCGGGGGGGGAGCGGGGGGAGAGGCGGGAGTGGGTTGGGTTGGGGGGGGGGCAACATGTGTGTAAGAATTGACTAAAACAACAAAGAAATATGTATAAAAAAAACACAGTTCAATGTGTGGGGCGGGATGTGGGGGGGGGGCGGTGGGGGGTTATGGGGTGAGAGGGGTTGGGGGGAGGGGGGTTGCAACATATATGTGTAAGAAATGAGTAAAACAACACAGAAATATGTAAAAAATATATAAAAAAAAAGTGTTGAGGGGAGTGGGGGCGGGGGTAGAGGGGGGAGGGGGGAGCCCATGCCCCAATATGGGTGAAGTAATAAGATGCATAATACTACAACAAATCCCAAACCAAAATTATAGATATATACATGCTTAAATGCAAATCCAGATCTGCCTTTATTGCACATTTTATGGGCCATCACAATTTGGGTTCCATGGGAGCCCAGAATTTGCAGAAGACAAAATTACTTATCCAACCCTTTACAACATACTATAAGGAAACCAATTCCAAAATTTAGTTCAGCTAGGACAACAAATGTGAGATATAGACCTGTAAACACAGCTTACACGCAAAATTTGATGTGAAACAGACATATTTTAAGGGCCATCAGAATTTGGGTTCCATGGGAGCCCAGGGGTTACAGGAACCAAAATTACTTAAGCAGCCCTTACGATAATGCTATAAGGAAGCTAATGGCCAAATATTGTTGTGCTAGGGTAAGAATTGTAAGAGATTAAGACTTGTAAACACAGCTTACACGCAAAATTTGATGTGAAATGGGGCACATTTTATGGGCTATCATAATTTGGGTTCCATGGGAGCCCATGGGTTACATGAACCAAAATTGCTTATGCAGCCCTTAAGATAATGCTACAAGGAAGCCCATGAACAAATTTGGTTGTGGTAGGATAAGAAATGTAAGAGATATAGACTTGTAAACACAGCTTACACGCAAACCTTGATGTGGGACGCCGACGCCAACGCCGACCCCGGGGTGATTACATAAGCTCTCTTATTCTTCGAATAGTCGAGCTAAAAAGGCAAAACATCTGGTAAAGATCAGATGAAAAATGAAAGCCCTATCGTATTAACGAGGCAAAATATAGCATTTTTAACTAAATCAAGGGTCATAACTCTGCTGCTATTGGTCCGACCTGGCTGGTCTTCGAACTTGTGCGAGCTTTCATTGATATTAACAATCTGGTAAAGTTTGGTAAAGATCGGATGAAAAATGAAGGCCTTTGGCCAGTAGAGCTAAAAATCATCAGCTCCAAAAAGTAGGTCAAGGTCATAGATGAAATCCAGGCATCCAAAAAAAGATTCACTACCAAAAACACAACTATGTCAAAATAGAATATGTTTTCTTCCAAAGATTAAGCTATAAATTAGGTTTAAAACAACTAGTGCATAATTCTAGTTCATGAGAAAGTGATGTAAATGTAACAATTAAATTTATCTGCCCTTTGCTTGGATGGTGAAGGTCACATCCACATATGCTTTGTCACGTTGCAATGTACCACTCAAGATACAACTATAAGCAAAGTTTGAAAGTTCTTAGTGCATACAGTTTGTGAAAAAGTGACCTAAATACCAAAGTTGAAGGTAAAAATTATAAGGTTATCTACCCTTGCTTGGAGGGTCAAGGTCACTTCCACATTTGCTTTGTCACGTCGCGATGTACCACTCAAGATACAACTATAAGCAAAGTTTTAAAGGTCTAGTGTATACAGTTTGTGAAAAAGTGACCTAAACGCAAAAGTTGAACCTAAAAATTAGTAAGTTATCTGCCCTTTGCTTGGAGAGTCAAGGTCACTTCCACATTTGCTTTGTAACCTTGCGATGTATACCACCCATGATGCAACTATAAGCAAAGTTTGAAAGGTCTAGTGCATACAGTTTGTGGGAAAATGACCTAAACGCAAAACTTGAATGTTGATGCCGCCGCCGCCGGAAAAGCAACACCTATTTCTCTTTTTTCTTCGAAAAGGCGAGACAAAAAGTGCACTTACTTTTCTACACAGATGCATGCTAAATGCAAATACAAAGTCACCCCTTAAACAATTTATAATCAACTGTAACAAAGAGTTGCTAGTTGGGACATGTTATTTCTGTAAAGAGGCACTAAAGAGAATAAATAAAAGTCGCTTTATTGTAATTGTTTATGAAGTAGATGTTAAGTGGATATTAAGTTTTTCGTGTCTCACTAATTCCTATTGTTTTGAAGTGGCTGTAAATTATTTAAATGCACTATGGTAACTATGGTTGGGTAATTTTGATTTTGCAACAGTTTCAGTTTCAGTTTTCTTTTTCTCATTTTTCCTGTTTGTGAAGTGGCAGTAAAGTGTTCAAGTGCTTGCACGAACCCACCATTGTCTCATATACCGTTTTAAGTGGCCTCTACAGGTTATTTTAATTTTGAAACAATTGTAGATCATGTCATTTTCTATATCATTAACTTCCACATTTGCTTTGTCACGTCGCGATGTACCACTCAAGATACAACTACATGTATAAGCAAAGTTTTAAAGGTCTAGTGTATACAGTTTGTGAAAAAGTGACCTAAACGCAAAAGTTGAACCTAAAAATTAGTAAGTTATCTGCCCTTTGCTTGGAGGGTCAAGGTCACTTCCACATTTGCTTCATCACGTTGCGATGTACCACCCATGATACAACTATAAGCAAAGTTTGAAAGGTCTAGTGCATACAGTTTGTGAGAAAATGACCTAAACGCAAAACTTGAATGTTGACGCCGCCGCCGCCGGAAAAGCAACACCTATGTCTCTTTTTTTCTTCGAAAAGGCGAGACAAAAACTACTAGGTCTCAGTCTACATTTATTCACAGAACATATTTATCTAACATAGTTAAATAGGTGGATATAAGTAAGTATAAGTATACATTATTAAATTCCTGCATCTAGCTGAATGTGAAATTGTCATTATTTACATGTCTAGCAATCCTTCTAAAATGAATCAAGGTTTCAAATTATATTAATGCAAGTACCTTAATTAAAATAGCAAGTAGAAAACCTTTGCACTTGCTTTTTTATAGCAAGTGGCTAAAAATGTAAGCCAGAATATATGCTTATTGCTAACTTTAACGGAGATGATAGAGACTTTGTGTATAATATTACCGTCAAATTTGTATTAGGCCTAAAAAAAATATGTGTGTTTCCGGTTTCCCGACTGACCCTACTTTTTTACCGCCGACCCTAATTATTTTTAGCGAGATGAAAAAAAAAAAAAAAAAAAAAATAAATTAAAAAAAAAATTAAATTAAAATTTAAAATACAACAACAAAAAATTACAATCAAACACAAATATTTTTATTCAAATGATAATTTTATAAGCCAGAGTTGTTAAGCATCTAATCTGGATCCAAACTGTTTGCAAAGGTTATCAAGGAGTTGCCTTAGTATAAAAATGGCATAATACATGCGAACAATATATATATAAAAAATATATAAAAAAAAAAACTTTTTCCTACCTACCTACCCTAACTTTTTGACAGGGTGAAACCAGAAACACACATATTTTTTTTTAAGGCCTTACATCCCCTGATGTACCCAGCCATAATAGAAACAACTGAATAGAAATGTACGCTTTGTTAAAAAGGCATGCTGACTTTGTAACTCTTGTGCTTACATAAACATTACCTGTGCTATAAATGTGTCTGCTTCTCCTGCTCTTCACAGCGTGCACGTCGCGGAGAGGGCACTGGTGACACTTATGGTGTTTGTATGGGGGTACGCATTGCCAGCCCTGTACAACATTGCTGGTGTGGTAAATCACTATATTCGCGTATAGTGACTAACACACTGGCACTTCTGAACTGGTTTGTCTCGGTTCAGGAGCATGAGTGTCACTTGACTGATAGTGAAGAAGGCCCCTGCGCCCCCGTCAAGGCAGCCATCATCTGATCAGATAGCAGTGGACGAACTTGGAAGCTGGAAGACAGAAGTCCGCGGGCCGGAGCTGAGATCAACACAGACCCATAGCTAGCAGTAGAAGTAGAAGTCGGTAGTAATAATTAGGGATCGACGCCGAGGCCTACATTTGACCGTAGTCAACCAGCGGAAGAGGGAGTAAGAAATACACAGCTACCCAGATGATGTCAGCAGCGCAGGGGCCATATTGTGACGGGTGTGGCCCCAAACACAAGGACCCCCGACCACTAGCGGCTGTAGGGCAATACACCTAGCGGATGTAGCGTAGCGGATGCAGGCCACCTCGACCACCAGACCACCACTTCACCGCCACAGCGACAACTACATAGAGCAGCAGCGACATCCACCTACATACCTACAAGAGAACCGACGACACAGCAACACAGCAGCACCAGATCAACCAACACACTCAACTAGAACAGACCAGACTCTATTGTGCCCATCGCGGCAGGGAAACTTGTCGTGTTAGTTGGCGGACGGTCTTTAAACCTTCGAACTACACACACACACACATAAATGTGTCTGCACACTTTCTGTGGTGTGCTTAGCGTCGGCGCAGTGTGTAGGGGATACAGCGTAATTAGTACACAATATATTATTTGCATTTATTTGGCATAGTGTGTACAGATTAATTTTATTCAGTTATTTTGTTAGCGTAATTCTCTAAGTTGTAACACTTCCGAGTGCTTCGTCAACTGTTTCAATTTATGTGTTAATGAGCAAATTCTGCCATTAAATTTTATCCCTGATATGTGTTTTATCATTTCTGATAATTTAATTATGTTTCTATCATTGAATTAACAATGTTTTTTCTTTGTATGGTGTTTTACGTCATTTTCAATGAATTAACAATGAACTTGGACTGTATATGCAGGGTTTGATATTAACTTTTTTCAGCAACTTGTCCATCTATAGACACAATTTACTTGTCCCCAGTCAAATTTACTTGTCCCTGCACTTCATGTAAAAGTGATACAAAAAACAAGATCAATCATGAAAGTGACATTACATTCCTTCATTTTCATTCCACCAATGAAAACAAGATGGCTCACCAATGTTTTGACATTTTTTCGGTCACAAGTTTTAAAGATGTAAAATTCATTTCTTGTTATAAAATTAAGTTGTCTGTAGGACAGGTCACCTGGGACAATTAACTTGTCCCCAGTAGAATATACATGGCACAGGACAAGGGGACACCTGTTAATATCAAACCCTGATATGATAATAAAGTCCTGAATAAAGTAAAGACTGTGCACATTATCAAGAATACTACTATAAAACATGTTTAAAAAGTTGACTTGTTAGTGGAAATCCAAGCATCACAACTTTTGATTTTTAAATGCCCACTTCACTTTGTTGCGCGACATTAAAAGGTTGCACATTTTAAATTAAATCAATTTTGTGCATAGATGCATGTACGGCAGTAATTGAGTTTAGGGTTATATGAATACAGCCACACATTTTATACCCGTTCCAGTCCTTAGAAAAGGGTTTAAAAAATCCCAGAGCCAGTGTGTACGAACCGGGTAAAGATTCTTGTCAACTAATTTTTGTGTCCTCGATAGATCAGATTATAAAGCACTACTAGCAGGGTTGTCTCTAATAGCTGGCAACCACCTATATTCGCCATCTTTTTTGAATTTGGAGCTGGAGGTAAAACAATTTTTATTTTTATTTTTTTAAACCAGTATAAAATATTTTGAAATTATTTCATCATCTGAAAGAATCATGAAATAACTAAAAATCCTGACCTTAATTAGCACCAAAAACATGAGATTGCAATTAGATCTCATGCTTACCCGCGAGAATGCACGTCTACGAATGGCGAGACACTTTTTTATTTTTATATACGTCGTTTAGGGTGCTTCTATAAAAATCTGTATGTAAAAAAAGCACCCAAAGACAACTTATGATAAATGAGACAGATATGTTCACCACAAGTCATATTTGGGGGAATATCTCGGATATCTTTGAGACGTTTCACATACTGGCAGGGATTCTGCTGAATAAATAAAAATTCAGAGACAAATTTCAAATCTGATGCCACGATCAGTGTATAGTCAGAACAGACTTCAGTACTGGTAAATGGCAAGGATGAATAAAAAATCCAGTACCAAACGTTCCGAACGATAGCATGATACAAATATAGTGACAGTGTGATAAAAGACAATATTATGTTATTTTTCTTTTTTGGCGAGCATGATATGCAACAATATTGAGCATCAGATGATAAAAAGGTAAATTTATAAGATATTTACAGTACAGTGCTTTGGGGGGGGGGGGGGGGGGGGGGGGGGGGGTATAGAATCACTTGGGTTAAACGTCTCATTTTAAAATGAAAGGAAAATGTTTATTTAATTTCTGATTTAGATTTAGGCTACATTTTTAGTTGTATGATAGCAAAATTTCTAAAATTATTGTCCTGAAGCTGTGATTTTTTAATAACGTTAGGCGTTTTTGCACTAATATTTACATAATTTCATTTTATCCTTATAAGTGCCAAAATTCAACAAGTTACCTTAATTGATGATTGCATTTTGACTTTTGTCCCTAACATTTGTTAAAACAGCAAATATTTATTTCCGAGTTTATTGTGACAGTATGAATTTTTCGTTTCAAAAACGCACTTCATTCAGGTAGTATAGAATCTTTTTTTCTGAGAGGTGTTGCACGTAGTGATATATTTTGCATGGAAATATGTCCCAAATAATTTTACCGTTGAATAAATGCATGCTTATATGATATATCTTCAAGCCTGGAAAGTTTTAAAATAATCTAAAATATATGAGCTGAGAAAATTGATTTTAAACAGGAACTGATTCTTTACTACCAATGATTCTATACACCCCAAAGCACTGTACAAGTGCCCCACCCACCAACTCGGCCAAGCCAACTGCATAATTTTATCACACCTTCATAACCTGGAAGTATTCTAAACATATAAATCAACATAAAACAAGTCGTTGTACCACACATATTCACTTGACAGTTGTTCATCTTCCTGCCATTGGTCGTCCTATGATGATTTGCTACTGCTAAACTCTACTCAAAACGCCATTTTGTGAAGACTCCTTCACTGCGCATGTCCCTTGTTGTTGTTGGTACATTTCTCCAAGTACCCAAACCTAAGATTATTTACAGTTTCTGGTAATACCATTCTATGCATCTTATTATTGAATTAATAATGAAGGAAAGAGTGCAACGGCCTGAACACTATTAAATACGTTTAAAAAGATCGTTCTACATGGACGTTTCAGATCCTACAGTACAGAAATGCGAACATCACGATTTGTGATTTCTAACATACTCTGTTTATTCCAGAAGCTTTTTATTTACAAAACAAAACAAAACATGTTTGTACTAAAATTAGGAAAACAAGCATTTGTATGTGTTTTTTTTTTTTGTAAAATACAATAAATAAGCATATTCGTAAATGGCCCCTCCGTTTCGGAATTCGTAATTGGCCGGTTATTCGCAAACGGCGTATAACATCTCCACGTAAATGGAGTGTCTACAACATAATTTGACGCAACTCGACACATTTGCAGGTGAGAATGCCACAGGAGTTCGATGTGAATGGATGGTGTGCCTGGAATGACTATGTTATAATTGGTGCGTCGTAAAACCTAAGGCGATGTTAAGTTTTGAGGGTAAAATGTATAACAGATCCCAGGATTACCGAGTGTCCCGTTCATTGAATCGTATGCATGGCATGTTCTTGTAAACGGCTCAACACTTACTTATAGATGTAACATGGTTTATTAAAATACTCAATGTTGATTGGTGAATGTGGATTATTGGGGAGGTCTAAAAAAATGTTCTGACGTCATGTACGTCAACCGTTAAGACCTCATTTTAAACGCCAGAAATAAACGTCAAGCGCAATGAAATACGTTATTTTAAGCGACGCTACGTTTCAACAACACATTTAAGTAGGATGAAGCTTTATCACATAACGTCCCTTGTTAGCAGTGTCGAACACCCATTTAATATTCTATTGTATGACACACGTGTAATACAACCTGGAACGATTTTGATTGGTTGAGTTAAACCTGTAACACTACGCAAGTTTATTAACTGAAACTATTTTATTTATTACAAATTCACCCAGATTTGAGTCATAAACTTATTATTTGTGACAGCTTATAAAAATAATGCACGTTATACAAAAAATTGTTGTTGGTTTGTTATAAAGTTGGCGTAAACTGCTATTTTGTAAAGAGGTAAAACACGAACTCTTTTATTCTCAACGTTATGTGTGAGACGCGACGTTACGACCTCACATATTTTATGACGTTTTGGCGCTAACGTGTGTCTGACGTCGTGGCGGTTCTATGTCCATCTGAATTATTTTTTACTAATTTGATTGCAATGTTATGTGATAAAAAGGATCTTAAACTCGTTCCCATTACATATAAGATTTATGAAACTCGTTATGAATTATTCAAAAGGCTCGTTAAAATTAAAATAATTCATAACTCGTTTCATAAATCTTATATGAAATGGGAACTCGTTTAAGATCCTCTATGTATATTCTTCTCGTTTTATGTTGAGAGATAGGCATAACATGTAAGCTGTGAGAATTTGTTTGTATTTTGTATTTCTCGACAAAATATGTTTCATGATACATAAAACTCCATGCTAGATAAGAAATAAAATATTTCCAGCGGTTTTATATTGTGCGAGATCAAAACCTGGTGTTTGGAACGAGAAACACATCGAAACCGCAGGCCTGCGGCCCTTGGTATCGATGGACTTCAAGTCCCGCCCACCAGGTATTGATCTGGGACAATATAAACCCGCTGGAATATTTCATTTCTTAACGAAGAAGAGGACATGGGATTCTAGGATCACATAATTACCCTTACTGTCGAAAATATGTGTCGATAGACTTTTTTTTAAGAAACTAACCCGCCAAATAACGACAAAATTACCCTACAAAACTGTTTATCAAAACTCTATCCAGGTGTTCAGGTCATATAATAATATATATATATGTGCAAGTATAGGCTCATTAACGGGGTTCTTAAAATACCAGTTATCGAATATGCGTAAAATGAATTATGAGTTGGTAACTCTTAATTCGACGCTCCAGTTTTGAGGGTTGGCTTGGCTAGTTAAAGCCGTTTGTGTAATAGCGTTTGGATTCTCAAGATATGCAAGTTATATACTGTATATACCTCATTGTCAGTAGGGTTAGAAATGGTCTACATATGTTGTAAAATGTGGCTGTTGTTGGCGGGATAGGGACTTTAACATGCTCATATATATAGTGCCGGTTAACATCCCCTTTTTGGGTTGTGGTTGTCACAAGCATAATGTTTCGCCGCGGTGTCTCGAACCTGCCACCTGTCGGTTACGAGGCGTACACGCTACAATGACATCCGACTTCTATGCATATATTTGTTTAACTAACAGATGGAGTGAGGCCAAAATAAACACAGCTGTAAATGGCAACACATGAATATAGTTTGCATTGTTTCTCTTATTGTTGGTACCGCCGCTTGGCTTTGATGTTGGCTTAAGTAGCCATGACTCCGGGTTTTCGTTATTGCATTTATCGCTCCGACATTTGTGCTCGCATGTTGGATAATAATCGCCGTCGTTACAGCATCGTTCTCCTTTGCAAAACTCTTGTTGGGGTACGCATGCTCGAGCGACGGATCTAATGTTGGTCCTACCTGAAAAAGAGATGCACACACATTTAGTTATATATATACTGCGTTATGGGGTAGGGTTTAAAGGTACATACGACAATCTTGAAATATTTATCAAGCATTTAACTACACCTCGATTTATTAATAACGTGTGCTATTAATTTTCTATTTCAACATTCTTTTATAATTCAATTTTGGAGTTTTCAATTCTTTTCGTTATTATGACCATGGGTTAAATATATAATTGATGCACTATTATCAATCCGAAAAACAATTATTCAGCTTTAGTTTATGCTTAGCAGTGAAATAGTGGATTTATCAATGAAATAAAAAAAAAGTTGTATTTCATACATGTGAAATATAAAGTTTTATTTTTTCACTGCCGGAACTACCTCTTTTTTTTTTTAAACTATTTTTTTTCCCAAAGTTGCTATAAAAGTTATATCATTGGATTGGAAATAACTTAACTAAGAACGTGAGTCGTAGATTATTGAAATCGGTTAATTCGTTGAATTAAAAACAGCAATTTCATCATTCTAAGCCAATGACATCGTAAACTTTTTATTTATTTTTCTGCATACTGCAGTACACTTTGATTATAAAGCCCAAAATAAAAAGAAATATTGTTATTTTGTCGTGAATAACAGATTTTATTTCATCTCGAAGTGATCAAACTTCAGTATTTTCACTCATGCTTCGCATTCGTGGAAATATAAAGTTTTCACACTTCTCGATGAAATAAAATCTGTTATTCTCTCCAAAACAGCAAATATCCTCTATGTATTAATATTGATTTGCAAATATGCAAGTTAAGAAGAAAAGCTAACGAAACGAAACCAAGATTGCCGTGTAGCTCTTTAAAATATAAACAAGCCAGTAACTGAGTACATCTGTGTGCCCTGCAGTGAACAATTGAATGGTAAATAATGAACTGAAAATCAAATGGGACGTAAGAATATGATTTTACAAAGCTTTATGTTCTGTTTCACTATACAAAAACAAGGCCGTCTCGCCCACCGGGTTCTTGCTCTTTCACAACGAGGGTGGAGTGGTAGTTGGAGGGTTGTAATGGGCTCGGCTATAGTGAACATAAATACCCGAAATACCTCCACGAGAGTTACTGATTAAGTTGTCACTTTGTCTGTAAAGTTAAGGTCTTGATGTGATTTAAGTCTAGGGACGAGGCTTGATCAGCTGGATAGGCCTTATTCACAGTTAATTTGATAGAGTTTCAAAGTTTCAAAGCAATTTACCTCGACGGTGTTGGAAATAAAAAGCTTCGAAAAAGAAATCTACCAAAACTTTCACCAAGAAAAACTGACTCTCTTTAAAGTCAAGGCTCACGTCACTGATGGGGTGGGCGTATGGTAAGCGGGATAACGCTTATACCAATAATTGTGCGTACCAAGTTTTAAGCAACATCTTTGACGGTTTTGGAGTTCCAAATTGTCGAGAAAACTTTAACCAAAATATTTAAACAACTGCTGACGACACAGCCGTCTTCTTCGCCTTCGGCGTGGCGCAGTCGGTAGCGCGGCGGATTTGTAACCGGAGGCCCCGGGTTCAATCCTCCGTGGTGCCACTGAGTTTCGTCGGTGTGTTCTTGGGCAAGACACTTTACCTTAGCCTCGTCCGTCGGATGGGGACGTAAACCGGGCGGTCCCGTGTATCGGTCTATCCTCCGAACACGTTAAAGAACCATATGAATCTATTCGATAATAAGAGTAGGGCAAGGTTCCCGGATTCCCATGTATCCTCTTTCTCTCTCTGGGGCGGCTCTAAATATACCTATACTGTGTTGATGAGCCGTTAAACAACATTAAATTCTTCGCCTTCGGACGGCACCGCCGTTTACTTCGCCTTTAGAAAATGTCTACGTCTAAGTGGACAAGACAATCAACTAAGTCGAAACAATAATCCAACCTCAGGAATAATCCAAAAATCTGACTGGAAAGGTCTAATATGTCCATGTTCACTTCGTGTCTGTGTCGTATACCAAGTGTCTTTTCAACTTGATTAACACTTAAATAGAAGTTAGCTGCACAAAATTACATTAACAATATAAACTAGAACGAATTCGATGGCGCGCCATCGCAAACACCCATGTTTTCTTCACACAGGTCAATTCCATTTAACCATGTATCCTATTTTACATGTACTTTTTGATACTAAGATCAGAAATAGTATTATTTATGCTTTTCTGAATACACGTATGACACTGTGAATGAATTACAAATGTTTAGGGTATTTGTGTTACGTTTGACCCCTATCCCAGAGTCCCATGGTGACCCTGAAGCAAATTATACTGATATTCCCAAATCATTACATTTTATTGAGAAAGAAAAATAGATATTTGACCGAATTTACCTCTCCCCTCCCACCCACACCCTCACCTCCCCTCCCCCACATACCCAGCCCCACTCCCCCACCTCGGCACACCTCTAAGGTGGAAACACTGAAATTGTTTGATATGCTTTGTATTTTTACAGGAGTAATGACACTGCAATTTAATTTGGTGTATATTGGACCTTATGACGCCCCTTACAACCTCCTCCTCACCCCACCCCCACCCACCCACCCACCCACCCACCACCACCACCACCACCACCACCACATACAGGAGAAAAATACGTTATTATATACTGTAATCTCTTCACCAAAATGTTCGTTTGAGACATAATTAAAAAAATAATTGACCCCCTGTTACTCACCCCCCCCCCTCATCCCGCCCCCAACCCTCCCCCCCCCCCCCCCACCAACACCAACCCCGGGGAAGACGTCTGAGTTTATAATAATTAATCATTTGCCATGCTGTGTATCACGTTCATACACGACTATTGTACCAATTAATGTGCAAAAGTATGGAAACAAGACACTGTAATTGAATTATTAGTGTATTTTGGATGCCCCTACCCCCAGGCCCAACCGATGACGTAGGAGGAAACAAATGTATACAGTGTAATCCCATCTTCATAACGTTTCATTTGAGACATAATTACAAAAAAAAAAAAATCCCACACCCGCCTCACACACCCTGGGCCCCCGGGCAGACGTATGAGTTCGAAATAATAAAATCGTTTGATATGTTGTATATTTTTCATGGACGATTACATATAGCAAGTTATGTGCAAAAATATGGAAAAATGACTGTGTAATTGTATTTTTAGTGTATTTGAACTTTTGAGCCCCCAACGCCCGCCCCCGCCACACCACTCCCCCACCCCCACCCCCAACGCCCTGAGGGGCCCTGGTTGCGGAGCAAAATATAATGTTGCTCTTGCACGCCGTCATCATATGTTGAAGTCATACACTTATGTTTGGTTGAATTCCGTTCAGTGGTTTATGAGGAGATATGGTAACGAACGGACGGACGGACGAACGGAGGCGATTTTTATATACTTTTTTTCTTCAAAAACGTGGGTATAAAACTAAACTAAGCTGAAAATGGGCAAATCCCACCAACGGACCGGAAAGCCCTGATAGTATGTGCATGTCCACTGTATGTCAGTGCTGTATATCATAATTTATTTCACATTTTAATCGGATGGAAACTGTAGGAGTTTTAGTTGCACAAGATTGCATTCACAATACAAACAAGAAATCGGTACAATCGTTGGATGCTCCACGAAGTGTATCTTCATGTAAATGAAGTCATATCATAAAGTAAAAATGAACAACAATACTAAACTGATGTGGATACCTGTTATTTAAGAAATAGAACATCATTTACGGTGAATTATCGTGTAATATATCACGGTTTGGAGTTCAATTGTAAACAATAATTTGACGAGCCCGAAGGGCGAGTGAATTTATTTTTACAATTGAACGACAAACCGTGATATATTACAAGATAATTCACCGTAAACGATGTTCTCATTCTATTCTAATACGCCTGAAATGTGAAAATAACGCACACATCTGAAATCTTTCGCATTGCTTTCGCATTGCATTGCTTTCGCATTTTCTCCTAACGTTGCAAACGTTACAGTGATATCTTTCGCATTCCCTTGCTACTTCTCCTAACGTTGCAAACGTTACAGTGATATATCGCTGAATATAACGAGATATTTTAAACTAGGCTATATAGTGCAGGTGTATTAGAATACATGATATGAGTGATTTTCCAGTCCCATTATAATTTTTTCAAGTCTAGCTCCTGACAAGAATTATAAGTATACAATTGTAAAGAACAATACACCTAACTGAATGAAGATGGATTATACATGTAGGTCATGCGCTCTGCAATTCCTCGTATTGCCCTGTACCATTGTGTGAAGTATTCCTCCTATTGCCCTGTACCATTGTGTGAAGTATTCCTCGTATTGCCCTGTACCATTGTGTGAAGTATTCCTCGTATTGCCCTGTACCATTGTGTGAAGTATTCCTCGTATTGCCCTGTACCATTGTGTGAAGTATTCCTCGTATTGCCCTGTACCATTGTGTGAAGTATTCCTCGTATTGCCCTGTACCATTGTGTGAAGTATTCCTCGTATTGCCCTGTACCATTGTGTGAAGTATTCCTCGTATTGCCCTGTACCATTGTGTGAAGTATTCCTCGTATTGCCCTGTACCATTGTGTGAAGTATTCCTCCTATTGCCCTGTACCATTGTGTGAAGTATTCCTCGTATTGCCCTGTACCATTGTGTGAAGTATTCCTCGTATTGCCCTGTACCATTGTGTGAAGTATTCCTCGTATTGCCCTGTACCATTGTGTGAAGTATTCCTCGTATTGCCCTGTACCATTGTGTGAAGTATTCCTCGTATTGCCCTGTACCATTGTGTGAAGTATTCCTCGTATTGCCCTGTACCATTGTGTGAAGTATTCCTCCTATTGCCCTGTACCATTGTGTGAAGTATTCCTCGTATTGCCCTGTACCATTGTGTGAAGTATTCCTCGTATTGCCCTGTACCATTGTGTGAAGTATTCCTCGTATTGCCCTGTACAATTGTGTGAAGTATTCCTCGTATTGCCCTGTACCATTGTGTGAAGTATTCCTCGTATTGCTCTGTACCATTGTGTGAAGTATTCCTCGTATTGCCCTGTACCATTGTGTGAAGTATTCCTCCTATTGCCCTGTACCATTGTGTGAAGTATTCCTCGTATTGCCCTGTACCATTGTGTGAAGTATTCCTCGTATTGCCCTGTACCATTGTGTGAAGTATTCCTCGTATTGCTCTGTACCATTGTGTGAAGTATTCCTCGTATTGCCCTGTACCATTGTGTGAAGTATTCCTCCTATTGCCCTGTACCATTGTGTGAAGTATTCCTCGTATTGCCCTGTACCATTGTGTGAAGTATTCCTCCTATTGCCCTGTACCATTGTGTGAAGTATTCCTCGTATTGCCCTGTACCATTGTGTGAAGTATTCCTCGTATTGCCCTGTACCATTGTGTGAAGTATTCCTCGTATTGCCCTGTACCATTGTGTGAAGTATTCCTCGTATTGCCCTGTACAATTGTGTGAAGTATTCCTCGTATTGCCCTGTACCATTGTGTGAAGTATTCCTCGTATTGCCCTGTACAATTGTGTGAAGTATTCCTCGTATTGCCCTGTACCATTGTGTGAAGTATTCCTCGTATTGCCCTGTACCATTGTGTGAAGTATTCCTCGTATTGCCCTGTACCATTGTGTGAAGTATTCCTCGTATTGCCCTGTACCATTGTGTGAAGTATTCCTCGTATTGCCCTGTATCATTGTGTGAAGTATTCCTCGTATTGCCCTGTACCATTGTGTGAAGTATTCCTCGTATTGCCCTGTACCATTGTGTGAAGTATTCCTCGTATTGCCCTGTACCATTGTGTGAAGTATTCCTCGTATTGCCCTGTACCATTGTGTGAAGTATTCATTTCGATCCCATCAATATTTTTGAAATTATGCTCCAGACAATAATTACAAACATACAATTACAAATGACAATAACTCTTACTTGAATGACAAAAGAGTCATGTTTTTTGCACTTCCTTTCATTGTGTGAAGTTTCATTCCGGTCCCATTAGTACTATAAAGTAATGCTCCGGAAAATGATTATACAATGAGTGCATTGCCCTAATAACTATACTTTGAATAACAATAGAGTTATGGTTTTTGAACTTTGTTTGCACTTTCTCTCGTTGTCTTTTATCATTGTGTTTATTTAAAACATTCGAATCTTAAAATACACTCGTACCTGGAGAGAACGAAGTCTTCGTTACGCACATGTAAGGTAACTGACAGTGGACAATATTGCCACGCGTGACATTCCAGGGTTCTAATACACAATCGTAATCATAAGTGGGATCTGCCGTTATGGTGTAGGTGCAACTGTAGCAATCAAAGCGGTCGCCTGCAATGTAAATGTAATACTGCAGTAATCAACGTGGTCGTCTGCAATGTAAATGTAATACTGCAGTAATCAACGTGGTCGTCTGCAATGTAAATGTAATACTGCAGTAATCAACGTGGTCGTCTGCAATTTAAACGTAATACTTGAAGCTATCAACGGTGTCGTCTTCAATTTAAATGTAATACTGCAGCAATCAACGTGGTCGCCTGCAATTTAAATGTAATACTGCAGCAATCAACGTGGTCGTCTGCAATTTAAACGTAATACTGCAGCAATCAACGTGGTCGTCTGCAATGTAAATGTAATACTGAAGCAATCATCGTGGTCGTCTGCAATGTAAATGTAATATTGCAACAATCAACGTGGTCGTCTGCAATGTAAATGTAATACTGCAGCAATCGACGTGGTCGTCTGCAATGTAAATGTAATACTGAAGCAATCAACGTGGTCGTCTGCATTGTAAATTTAATACTGCAGCAATCAACGTGGTCGTCTGCAATGTAAATGTAATACTCCAGCAATCAACGTGGTCGTCTGCAATGTAATGTAATACCAAAGCATTCAAAGCGGTCGTCTGCAAAGTGACTGTAATACTGAAACAATGAAAGCGGTCGTCTGCAATGTAAATGTAATACTGCAGCAATGAAAGCGGGTTTTTGCAATGTCAATGTAATACTGAATCAATCAAAGCGAACGTCTACAATGTAAATATAACACTGAAGAAAACAAAGCGGTCGTCTGCAATGTAAATGTAATACTGAAGCAATCAAAGCGATCGTCTGCAATGTAAATGTAATACTGCAGCAATGAAAGCGGTTGTTTGCAATGTAAATGTAATGCTGAAGCAATGAAAGCGGTCGTGTAATACTGCAGTAATGAAAGAGTTTGTCTGCAAAATAAATGTAATAATGAAGCAATCAACATGATCATCTTCAATGTAAATATAATGCTACAGCAATCAACGTGGTCGTCTGCAATATAAATGTAATAATGTAGCAATTAACGTGGTCGTCTTTATGGAAATGTAATACTGCAGCAATCATAGCGGTCCTCTGCAATGTACATGAAATACTGCAGTAATCAACGTGGTCGTCTGCAATGTAAATGTAATACTGAAGCAATCAACGTGGTCGTCTGCAATGTAAATATAATACTGCAGCAATCAACGTGGTCGTCTGCAATGTAGATGTAATAATGTAGCAATCAACGTGGTCGTCTGCATGGAAATGTATTACTGCAGCAATCAACTTGGTCGTCTGCAATGCAAATGTAATACTGTAGCAATCAACGTGGTCGTCTCCAATGTAAATGTAATACTGAAGCAATCAAAGTGGTAGTCTGCAATATAAATGTAATACTGTAGCAATGAAAGAGGTTGTTTTCAATGCAAATGTAATAATGTAGCAATCAAAGAGATCGTCTGCAATGTAAATTTAATATTTTAGAATTCAAAGTGGTCGTCTGCAACTTAAATATAATACTGAAGGAATCAAAGAGATCGTCTGTAATGTAAATGCAATATTGTAGCAATCAACGTGGTCGTCTGCAATGTAAATGTAATACTGCAGCAATCAACGTGGTTGTCTGCAATGTAAATGTTATACTCCAACAATCAAAGTGGTCGTCTGCATGGGAATGTGATACTGAAGCAATCAACGTGGTCGTCTGCAATGTAAATGTAATACTGAAGCAATCTACGCGATCGTCTGCAATGTAAATGTAATACTGCAGCAATCAACGTGGTCGTCTGCAATGTAAATGTAATACTGAAGCAATCTACGCGATCGTCTGTAAATGTAATACTACAGCAATCAACGTGGTCGTCTGCAATGTAAATGTAATACTGAAGCAATCGACGCGATCGTCTGCAATGTAAATGTAATACTACAGCAATCAACGTGGTCGTCTGCAATGTAAATATAATACTGAAGCAATATACGCGATCGTCAGCAATGTAAATGTAATACTGCAGCAATCAACGTGGTCGTCTGCAATGTAAATGTAATACTGAAGCAATCTACGCGATCGTCTGCAATGTAAATCGCATTGAAACGAAACTCGTTTTTTTGTGCAATTGTGACCATGCCATTTGACTAGTGCCCACAACATACATTATTTACATACTATTTATTCAATGTTTAATGAAGATCATCCGAAAGTGTGTCGTCCGGGCACAGAAACTGGGCAAGGTAGCATTTGTCGTCATAGTAGCATCGTTGCAGTGGCATACACATTCACACATTGTATATTTTGATTTAATAATAAAACATATTACTTACTGGCATCAACTAGGTAAAACATTAGCCACATACAGCATACTTTTAGAAAGGTTTCCATTTTCCGAAGGCAGTTTCCGTTATTCGACTTTCACTCTTTTTACATATATATTATGTTTATGTTGTTGCATAAAAGTACGATAGTAAATACGTATGTTTTTCTCCAAGCTGTACGTCCTCTGACATACAATAGCATAAACATATATAATTTCAGAATATGGTCCTCACTTCCACTGTTTCATCATTACTTTAACCGTATACGCATCTAAGCAAAACTTGAATTCACCAGATATCACAAAAGATCAAATGTTAAAACAATGCAATCCTTTATCCCAAGTATTGTCTACGGTAACTACATTACTGTGTGCATATCTTATAAAATAATCAAATAGCCAGGGGGCGTCATCTGTCATACTGTATAGTAGTGTCATCATTTGTGGTCTTAAAGGTGCGTACACATACATATGAACCACACTCTTCAGCGAAGCGATTTAAAACTAAGCCTTAAATCTGTCTGGGGTTTGCGTACGATGTATAATAGTGTAATAGTATTACATATACATGTTTTCTCTAATCGAATAAAAACTTACGAAATAAACATAAGTATTTAAAACATCGTCACGTAGTTGTCATGTTTCATTGTTAGTATTCATTCATTCATTCATTCATTCATTCATTCATTCATTCATTCATTCATTCATTCATTCATTCATTCATTCACATTCATTGATTCATTCATTGATTCATTCATTGATTCAGTCAAGTCATTTATTCATTCATTCATTTTTTCACATCATTCATTCATTCATTCATTCATTCATTCATTCATTCATTCATTCATTCATTCATTCATTCTTTCACATTCATTGATTCATTCAGTGATTCATTCAGTGATTCAGTCAAGTCATTTATTCATTCATTCATTCTTTCACATCATTGATTGATTTATTGATTGATTCATTCAGTGATTCATTGATTCGTTCATTGATTCATTGATTGATTGATTGATTGATTCATTCATTCATTTATTCGAAAAGCGTTTGCTTTTTCCGTAAAATCAAGCAATTCATGTAATACCATCCCAAGATATTTTTATTTGACGCATTTTTTACGGATTTAAATGGAATACATTAGTTTTTTTCAAGATTAATCTAAACATGTAAAAATGTTCCAGTTCACGATAAATATGTCAGATCCATCAGATATGGTTGTTTTTCAAATGTTCAAACTTATTCGAGCTTGATAGTAACACTATTAACACTTTGAACACGTTTGGTAAATAGCGGATGAGTGTTAAGGAGCTACAGTGTTGACACGGCTTGATTTTTTCTGTCCACGCTTTCTTCTGTGACATAGATAAGTTCAAAAAATAAAGAAGGTACAGCTTAACAAAGCAAAATGTAGCATTTTTTAATAAATCAAGGTTCATGACTCTGATGTTTATTTTCTGATAAAAGTCGTTTTGAAACATGTCCGAGCGGTCATCGATATGAAGACTCTGACCAAGTTTGGTAAATATCAGATGCATCATGAAGGTGCTAGTGTTGACATGGCAAACTATAGCATTTTTCATCCAATCAAGAACCGTAACTCTTGATATTTATTATCATATATTGGAGGTTTTCAAACTCATCCGAGCTTGCATTGGTATTAAGCACCATGTCCATATGTTACCCGTTGATGTGGTGGAAGTAACAACATTGTATGGTGGAATAACGCCTCAGTGGGGTGTTAATTTACACCGAAGGTAAGAACATGATTATTGCTTGTTCTTGTTTATATATTCCAGAAGTGTGATATAGCGCAAGATGTGGTCCATACCATTTTTGAAGACTTGCCTGAACGTTGTTTTGCCTAAACGTTTTTAATGTCGATAAAATTATTACTTTTTCTAACCAAACACAATAAAGTGCACAGAAAAATGCAAAAGTTACCAGGTCAGATGCATTAAATCGCGCTGTACATTTTTCTGTGAAGTAAATGACACTTCTACGCAATGTTGTCAAGTTTGTTTGGTGTCTTTACAATTCAGACTGACGTTGTAGGTCTCACACCTCTATTATCTCCCCTGAAAGCTCAAGGACCTAGAGACAAAAGGAAAACAGAAAATAATTCTATTTTTTCTCAATTTTAGGCAATTTTTACTTTGAAGAATTTTTCTTTTCTTTGCTTTAGCATACATCTGCAGTGTAAAAGACAGATGATACACAAAATCAATGTTGATATTAGGTTTCATTCAAATTTCAGAAGTGTTTGACCGAAGCACCAAATATTCAGCTAGATAGTGAATGAAATTTTGTATTTTCCATAGGGGTCACATAAACATGAACGAGGGAAAAATAAAATGGCTGACTTATGTATTTTATTGTTACTGGTCTTGGCTATACTGAATTTATTAAACCATCAACAATGTCTGCTGCCCAACTTTGAAGCTCAGTTGTTGGAAAAGGCTGTCCAGTAGCCCTATAGGAAAATTTAATTGAGGTGTGAGACCTGAAGATGTATTTTGGCCATCTTTTTTGCAAATAATCATTTTCTTACCTTCGGTGTAAATTTACACCCGAATGAGGCGTTATTCCACCACAAAATGTTTTTACATCCACCACATCAACGTGTAACGTATGAACAGAGTGTGTTAAGACTATCTGAAAGCTTGGTTAAGGCGCTAGAGTGTTGGCAAGGCAAACCATCGCATTTTTACTTGTATAAAGGGTCATAACTCTGATGTTATCTGATATTGGTGTTTTTTTAACTCGTCCGAGCTTTCAACGTTATTTTGACTCTGGTAAAGTATGGTAAAGATCGGATGCAAAATGAAAGTGCTAGAGTGTTGACATCAAACAATTAATTACGGACTACTGGTCATTGGCCAATCAGGCTACAAAGGACAAATTCATGTATAAGTACAAGAGGCATCTCTCTTCATATAAGCCATCTTTAAAGATGAATGAAACATCAGAGGTATGCTCTGTAATGCATGTATACTAAAGGAACAAGAGGCCCAAGAGGGCCTGTATCGCTCTACTATATGGAATCTTTGATGGGGAGCACGACAACAACACGCGCAACTAGGCTTGGTACTGATCATTCCTGCCAAGTTTCACTGAAATCCAGCCAGGGGTTCAGGAAACATTGTCTGGATAAGGTTTGTGTATATTAGGCCATAACTAATTCAACCGGAACACAGCGATGATAGACGCAACTAGGCTTGGTACTCCTCATCCCTGCCAAAATTCGTTCAAATTCAGTCAGGAGTTCAGAAGAGACTAGTCCGGATAAAGTTTGTGTATCAAAACCTTTAAAGGGCTATAACTCCGCAAAAATCATTCAACCGGAACACGGCGATGACATGAACCACTAGGCTTGGTACTGATCATCCCTGCAAAGTTTCACTGAAATCCGGTCAGGGGTTCAGGAGAACGTAGTCCGTACACAATTTGTGTATTAAAACCTTTAAATTGCCATAACTCAGCCAAAAATCTTTCAGCCGAAATACGGCGATAACATGCATAATTAGGCTTGGTACTGATCATCTCTGCAAAGTTTCGTTGAAATACAGCCATGGGTTCAAGAGAAATAGTCCAGATAAAGTTTGTGTAGTAAAACCTTTAAATGGCCATAAACCAGCCAACAATCATTCAAGCGGAACATAGTGATGATATGCACCACTTGGCCTGGTACTGATCATCCCTGCAAAGTTTCGCTGAAATCCTGCCAGGGGTTCAGGAAAAAAAGTCAGGACAAAGTGTGTGTATTTAAATCTTTAAAGGGTCATAATTCTACCAAAAATCATTCAACTGGAACACGGTGACGATATACATAACTAGATTTGGTACTGATCATCCCTGCAAAGTTTCATTAACATCTGGCCAAAATGAAAGCCCTACTGTTTTAATGAGGCAAAATACAGCATTTATAACTAAATCAAGGGCCGTAACTCCGCTGTTACTAATCTCATTTGACTGGTTTTCGAACAAATCCGAGCTTTCATTGATATTAACAATATATGCAAGTTTGGTAAAGATCAAATAATAAATGAAGGTGCTAGAGTGTTCACAAGGCAGAATATGGCATTTTTCAGCAAATCAAGGGGCATAACTCTGCTGTTACTCATTTAATTTGGCTAGTTTTCAAGCTAGTCCGAGTTTTCATTAATAATAACAATCATTGTAAGTTTGGTAAAGGTCAAATAATAAATTAAGGTGCTAGAGTTCACAAGGCAGAAAATGCCATTTTTCAGAAAAAAAGAATCATAACTCTGGTGTTACTGATTCAAGTAAGCAGGTTTTCGAACTTGTCCAAGCTTTCATTAGTATTAACACTCTGTGCAAGTTTGGTAAAGATCAAATAATAAATGAAGGTGCTAGTGTTCACAAGGCAGAAAATTACATTTTTCAGAAAAAACAAGGGCCATAACTCCGGTGTTACTAATCCGATTTGGCTGATTTTCAAACTTTTACGAGCTTTCTTTTATTGATATTAACAATCTTTGCAAGTTTGGTAAAGATCAAATTATAAATGAAGGTGCTAGAGTGTTCACAAGGCAGAAAATGGCTTTATTTCAGAAAAAACAAGGGCCATAACTCTGGTGTTACTGACCCAATTTGGTTGGTTTTCGAACTTGTCCAAGCTTTTATTGGTATTAACAACCTTTGCAAGTTTGGTAAAGATCAAATACTAAATGAAGGTGCTAGAGTGTTCACAAGACTTAATATGACATTTTTTCAGCAAAACATGGGCCATAACTCCGGCGGAATCCGATCTGGCTGGTTTTCGAACCTGTCCGAGCTTTCATTGATATACAGTGCTTTGGGGGGTATAGAATCACTTGGGTTAAACGTCTCATTTTAAAATGAAAGGAAAATGTTTATTTAATTTCTGATTTAGATTTACCTTTTTAGTTGTATGATAGCAAAATTTCTAAAATTATTGTCCTGAAGCTGTGATTTTTTAATAGGCGTTTTTGCACCAATATTTACATAATTTCATTTTATCCTTAAAAGTGCCAACATTCAACAAGTTACCTTAACTGATGATTGCATTTTGACTTTTGTCCCTAACATTTGTTAAAAAAGCAAATATTTATTTCAGAGTTTATTGTGACAGTATGAATTTTTCGTTTCAAAAACACACTTCATTCAGGTAGTATAGAATCATTTTTTCTGAGAGGTGTTGCACGTAGTGATATATTTTACATGGAAAAATGTCCCACATAATTTCACCGTTGAATAAATGTATGCTTATATGATATATCTTCAAACCTGGAAAGTTTTAAAATAATCTAAAATATATGAGCTGAGAAAATTGATTTTAAACAGGAACTGATTCTTTACTACCAATGATTCTATACACCCCACAGCACTGTATAGACACTGGCAAAGTTTCGTAAAGATCCGATTAATAATGAATGCCCTAGAGTGTTCACAAGGCAAAAGTTAACAGACGACGCACGACTGACGGACCACGGACGGACGGACCACGGACAACTCGTCATCCCTTCGGCCAGTAGAGCTAACAAGGACCATAACTCCGGTGCTACTGATCCGATTTGGCTGGTTTTCGAACTTATCCGAGCTTTCATTGATATTAACAATCTGTGCAAGTTTGGTAACGATCAAATAATAAGGTGCTAGAGTGTTCACAAGGCTTAATATGGCATTTTTCATGGGCCATAACTCCGGTGAAATTAATCCGATCTGTCTGCTTTGCGAACCTGTCCGAGCTTTCATTGATATAAAGACACTGGCAAAGTTTCGCAAATATCCGATTAATAATCAGGGCCCTAGAGTGTTCACAAGGCAAAAGTAAACGGACGACGGACGAACGGACGATGACAACTCGTCATCCCATAAGCTCGTGAATTTCCGCTATATATATATTGTATGTAAAATATGCAGCTATAAATCGAATGATACATGGCTATTTTGGACTTTTCCTTTCTGAAAAAAATAAAATAAAACAACATATAACATACCAAATAGTATTGCTTCAAAATTTCATTATTGATAGAATACGCGTTTGGCTCAAGCAGACTATGGATGTAAAATTGCACAATATTTTTACATTAAATATAGTACTGAAATGGCTCAAATGTTCAAAGCGGAAGTTCAACATTTATTAATTCTGTGTTACAAAGTGTACTGTTTTTAAAAAGACAACAGCAGGATAGTTCAGTCCTTTCTATAACTAGCTGCAACTTTTTTTCTAGTACGGAAAAACACTAATGGATGTAGGTACATGAACGGGACGTAATACTTGGCCATTACATAAGTATATCCTTTAACGTCTGTATAGTTTTGGTATTATTAAAACAGTATTAGCTTCCGGTTTATTTCCGACGCATATGCGCAGACTCGGTATTTCCGCTTTAATGAACGCCATTTTTCTTTTGTGTACAGTAGGTCGACATATAAACTGGACATTTGAAACCATTGTAATCGTGATAAAACCGTTGGCGTAAGGTAAGTACGGCATTTAAGTGTTAGTAGGTGTTGTGGTTATATGGCATTTTAGTAGAAAAGTAGGTCACGCTTTACGGGGCTGTGCACACGTTCATGTGAATATGGCTGTGTGCAGTGTATTAACGTGTGCATATCGACTTCATTTTCATTGAGCATTTTAAACTTGTTGCATACATGTTCGTGGGTACCGGTTGTAGAAAGTTCGTGACGGAAGGTAGGTACGGGTTTATGTTGGGCATAATCGTGCTTTATTCCTCGCGGGGAATAACGTTTTTTCAGAAAAAATCATTCGTCAAAATAACACAATTGGCAGGTTTATCTTGATCATAATCACTCAAACGCTTTTTATAATCGAATCAAATGACTTAATTAATAACCGGAAATAATCGGGTAATCCCGGCTATTCCCGGTATTTCCATAGGTGTTTTTATATTATATAATAGGTCATACTACACCAATTCATTTTCCATAGCTTATAGCCTACCTTATAGTTCTAATCTCTGTATGAGTTGCCTAATATAGGAAGCTATATTTGTTATAACTTGTTTTGAAAGATCTATCTTAGTTTTATCATAAAAAATTTAATTAACCATATGTTAAGTATGTTTTGAAAAAAGCTGTTTGGGTCGGATGGTGCTGACCCACCTACTTGCATGAGGAAAATGTAAAATATGTTCTTTTTTTGATTATGCAACACATTATGAATACATTGCACAAATGTATGATTTAACCTTTACAGGTACTCTTTAAAAGTTGAATTATATTTTTTTAGCAAGGTTTTTTGGTTTGTTTACCTTGTCAACCAATCAAAATTAAGAGATTCTGTGTAATAGCTCCGAATTTACCCTGTAACTTTATCCCTGTCCACTGATTGGTTGGTAATTGGTGTAGTCTGATCTAAACTCCTGCTTTTTCTCCGGGGAATACAGTTTTTAAGCTAAAATATTACCTGAAATATGGATGTCTTTATAAACATAAATGCGATTCATTCCGTAATTTCTTTTGAGACATCGGTACATAATAAATAGGCTTATGTTACCTTAATTTCTCCGGGATGCAAGCGTGTAATGCATGATGGAATAAAGCGCATGCCAATACATATCCGTTTTTACTCCTAAAAAGTTTATTCCCCGGGGAATAAAGCAGGAGTATATATAGAGCGGCAATGTTTTGAATAAGTCATTTCATGTAGCATTCGTTTCTTGCCAGGGAGAGAATGGCCCTGGGAAAGGGTTTTCTTCGGGGGCCTAATGCATCATAAAATGAGGCTTGGCAATGTTTTGGGGAAAATGTCTAAAAATACTTTATGAAGGAATAAATCGCATTACACTATATATCCGTTTTCAGTCCTAAAAAGTTTATTCCCCGGGGAATATATAGAGCGGGAATGTTTTGAAATAAGTAATTTCATGTAGCATTCGTGCCTTGCCAGGGAGAGAATGGACCTGGGAAAGGGTTTTCTTTGGGGGCCTAATTCATCAGAAAATGGGTCTCGGCAACGTTTTGTGGGAGGTGTCTCAAAATGCGGTATCACGGAATGAATCGCATTATAGTATATATACGTTTTACCGCTAAAAACTTTATTCCCCGGGGAATGCGAAATCAGCCTTCCAGTGGCAGACGACGACTTCGTGTAAAACTGTGACCATGCAACGGATGCATTTATGGGTGTAAATATGTTCATAGACTACAAACTATAATGTGCATTGGTGTGTACGTGGGATTAACGTAAATGCAGTTATAATATAACACTGGTAGTGTTAATAAAGTGTTAATAAAGTGTGACTTGCATAATAAGCGTTTTGATTTGGATCTTGACAATGAAACTAATGCCAATAAAAAATGTGAAGGTAAGACAGCTTTCTTATTGGTTGTTATTGTAATCAATCGTCTGAGAGATCATGATCAGCGGAACGCCGTAATTATTCATTTATAGGATAACAAATAATTTCATTCCTCGCGAGGAATAAACCAGGATACTGCCCCTACTGTTGAGTTGTAATGTATTGGAAAGAGCCATTTGAAACTAGGTCACAGGCGTTCAACTGAATATAATTTTGGAGACGCTCGGCACGCTAAGTACCAGCTCACATTAATTGAGCTGCTCAGTCTCACTTCGACTCGTCCCACAGTACCGCAAATTGCCCAGTATCAGCTACGTAACCACAAGCCGGAGTATAGATACACTGAACGTCTCACGCAACTGCGTGGTCAGTAATTTATTTGAGCAAGTGTGGGTCCCAACATTTCCCTAGAAGGAATGGACAGGTAGGCCTTTATTACGCTATTAAACTGTAGTAACTTCCCATTGGTCACACTACCGTGAAATCGAAGGCAAAAGCAGGATCCAAAATATCAGCCTATACTTAAACAAGACTCGAATGTTTGTGTGTCAATTTAGAATTTACTAGCGAACGCGAAACTGGGAACCAGTCAAAATTGAACCATATCTACTTCCGACATGGAAGTAAATGTATGAAGGTTTGCATATGAGAAAGTTAAACCGTTTATTGAACAACAAATGAATGGAATAAAACAATACAGACTTACATCCATCACATTAAGGTTTACTACCACTAATTAACATAAAAATCTCCGAGGTGTAGTCGAATGTAGTCCCTATTACTAAAAGTAGTTCCCCTTTTTTGTTGAGAAAAAACACTTTATGTGGAAAAAGGTTGGCAAATTGTTGCTGTATTTTGTTGCTATATATATTAGAAGCTTATTTATGACTTCTGATGGATTATTTTTTAAAAATGTTGCAGAATTCGAATGCAGGGCCACATGATACAAACATTGAGAGCAGCTCTGCAAGAAACAGCTGTGACTTTGACTTGCGGTTGTCAACATGATGGGGTTCTCTTACATGTCTTGTGACCCCATGGTTTCTGGTGATTTTTCAAAAGGACAGAGATAGGACTTCATGAAAATAACAGTGCTACATTATCCATACTTTATTTGAAGTTGCAAGAAGTCAGCAGAAGTTCTCATTTTTACATTGTGGCCTATGGAAAAATAATCAGCGCTTTCACACCTATAAGCATTTCCGGGTCAAAAGTCAATTTCAATATTTATCGTCTGCTACTCAAATTTCTTTACAAAAATGCAAACTGAAGAGTTTTTAACAACATTCAGACACCGTTTAGAGGCCAGATCAGTGCCTTTGGGGAACACAGGTTGTGTTATATGGACTGGCACTATGTCAGATGGCCATACTGTATATGGGAAGCTGAAAGTAAAGCTTCCAACTGATAATGCATCAAAATACATGTATGTGCACAGGGTTTCATGGATGCTTCATCATAACAACTTTGTCCTGGACCCCCTGTTACATGTGTCACATCTTTGCAAGCATTCCCTGTGTTTAAAAGTTATGCATTTGAGCCTTGAACCACAGTCGGTTAATAATGATCGACAAAAATGCACAAGGGAGAAATGCTTTGGGAACAGACACGGGGACCGTGTGTACCCTGACTGTCTGGTAGCCGCTACGTAATATATTGTATATCTAAAAGGTACGTTCTACATTATATTTACACTATTTACATTTTATATACATGTACAATACGCAACATGCATTTAGTAGCGCAGTACTGACACTCATACGGTTCGGTTTCGCCATAAAATAGACATGGTCGTCTTGAGAAGTCACTATCGGTAAGTACATTGCTTTAGATACACAGCTCTAAGCATATGCATGGTCAACAAGATGCTTGATCTTGGAAATATCTAGTTTGGGGTCAGTGAGGCCTTTGGCATAGTGTTCCCGAGAATGTACTTGTGCATGAATCTGATAATTTCTCATTCGAGATGCATGGCGTGAGGCTTTCGATTTTAGCTGTCTCAGCTTGCTTTTACGTCTAAGATGACTCGCATGAGTGCATTTTACATGCTGGATAACAGACGAGCCTTTTACCAGATTGGCACCCATGGTTTCATTTTTCAGTACAGTGGAGTCTGCGTACCCAAGATTCAATTTAAGGACCTGCGAATGAATACGGCCAGTACATGTTCGAGGGCAAGTCACTGCCTTGGGAAGGCATGCCTGGTAAGCTCTATTAACAGCCTCACTTTTTTTAGTTTTGTTAAGAACGTAGTCTTTTTTACATTGCCAGGTCCTAAAAGGATCTTAATGCAGTTTTCAAGGAGGATTTCATCTGTATTACTCATTTGAACTTTACCATTCTGCGGTAAGTAGCATTTTGCCTCTCTGTAGTCGCCGCAGCAAACAAGACTGTGTTTACTACACGAGTCCCCGCAGTAACCCTTGAAGCACATCACAATAGTAGGTATTATTGTTTTCATTGCTGTCTCAATGCATGGAACATTGTTGTTAACTTTTTTGTGTGCTGCTGTCAGTTCACGCATGCACCTGTTTTTAACCGCTAGAGCAAATCTGTTTTTTAGGTTAGATTTTGTCAGACCCGGGCCTTTTAACATGTTTTTACTAAAAGGGGCCTTGTACAACTCCCTTTTAAGAGAATTTGCCAAGTGTCTGGTGTCTTTTAGATGTGTTACTCCCTTTCCCTGGCTCAAATCTACCCCAGAATGACCCTTGGAATCCCCATCCCCAGTGTAATAGGTAACCTTGAGATCTTGCGATATTTCATCGGCTACTATTTGATTCCATTTTTTTTCATTTCCTATCGGCTCGGTTTTGGCAACATTAGAAGTGCAATTTCCTGGGTGGTTTGGACATTCTACTATCTGGCCAGAATTTAAAAGTCTGGTAGCCACAGTGCATAGTTTGTTGCCAACATGAACTCCAATAATTATTTTTTCTTTTGTGTTATTTTCACACATTGTCGTAGCGACTATCGTACCAGCCTGAAAAGGCGTAGTCTCCGAATTAAATAGAGGATTATTATAACACGAGTCTCCCTCGGCCCGAATACAGTGTTTTTCTTTATTACCACATTTGTCATTTTCTCGAATTAGATTTTGCATTAACTCTTGCATGTTTGACTTATTCAGTTTGACCATTGATTCACTAACCTTAACGGCAGCTTTGTGCATGCTGTTCGTAGATGGAGGTATAATGTCAGTATGGACCAAGATTCTACAAGCAGCCGTGTTGCTAATTGAGCTTGTTTGCAGACCTAACTGCAGACCAATGTTGGCCTTGGCAGCCTTTCGACCTGCTTTTTTTATGTTAATCTCTTCATACAGCTTGTAGTATTCACCAACATAGAAACATTTAGTGCACTTCAGACGTTCGGACCAACAGAGACCCCATTTTTTGGAGTGTTCGGCATCAAACACCAAATCACCACCACAGTCTGAGTTCTTAACCATGTGATTTTTTATTTCAGAATTGAACATTTGCTGAACATCAAAAGGGCAGTACAGCTTGTATGTCAGCAAGTCTGGATGAAACTTGGTGTCCCCAGAGTTGACGTATTTATCAATCAACTTTTGGCGCCCAGATAGAGGTCGCAACGGTACAGTTTTGGTACTAGTACCATCGACATCATTGAAGGTAAAAACACCAGAAGATTCATTAACTCTAGCCCTAAAACTCTCAAATGGGAGCCTTGCATAAGTTTTCTTTGCATCTGCAGTATTAGACTTCACAAAACTGAATTTCATACCTTTGCTAAAAGAATTCCCTTTCTGAAATCCCATTTTTTTGCGATTTTTTTGCTCTAAGTCGCAGGCATTGTGGTGTTTAAAAAAAAAACACGTGCTAATACAAGATCCTCAACTGAATGAAATGCATTTTTATTTTAGCCACACTGAAGTAGAATAGAGAAAACTATTGTTTTGAGTAGTAACCTGTTAATTGCCACCTTGTGTCAAACGTGTCAAAGTTTGACATGGCTGTTATGATGGCCACCTGTGGTCCAATTACTGGCTACTGATTGAATACTGTTGTTTTGATTTTATAATTGGCAGTTTAAAAAGATCAAACAATGTTTGCAAAAACTCATTAAGGGTAATTTCTAGCTTATTGACAACATCAGAGTCCAAATACTAGCTTTAAGTTTGTTATTTTCATGAAAAAAGGGAAAAATCTAATTAAAATTGCAGATGTCCGATTATATTAAACTAGTGTAATAACACATTGAGCTTATGAAAAATGTTTTAAAGCGATGCTATACATCTAACAATGACATTGGTGTATAAGGTTCATAGCTGTGTAACGCGTTTTATGGAAAAAAAAATTAAAACAGCAGTTACATGACTTTCGGACAAATTGACTGTCCGAACAGCTCACCAACCTGTTTTTATATGGTGCAGCAAAAGAGTCATATTTTTTTTCCATGCAAGATTTTGAACCAAAACTTGCTTTAATTGTTTAGTTTTACATTTGACAACATAACTAGCAATGTACCATCATTAAATACTTATTTTTTACCCTCTTATAGGTTTACTACCACTAATTAAAATAAAAATCTCCGAGGTGTAGTCGAATGTAGTCCCTATTACTAAAAGTAGTTCCCCTTTTTTGTTGAGAAAAAACACTTTATGTGGAAAAAGGTTGGCAAATTGTTGCTGTATTTTGTTGCTATATATATTAGAAGCTTATTTATGACTTCTGATGGATTATTTTTTAAAAATGTTGCAGAATTCGAATGCAGGGCCACATGATACAAACATTGAGAGCAGCTCTGCAAGAAACAGCTGTGACCTTGACTTGCGGTTGTCAACATGATGGGGTTCTCTTACATGTCTTGTGACCCCATGGTTTCTGGTGATTTTTCAAAAGGACAGAGGTAGGACTTCATGAAAATAACAGTGCTACATTATCCATACTTTATTTGAAGCTGCAAGAAGTCAGCAGAAGTTCTCATTTTACATTGTGGCATATGGAAAAATAATTAGCGCTTTCACACCTTAACTGAAAATATTTGAGATAAATCATTAATTTCAGGTGGGGAGGAGGAATGGCACAGGAAATTGCGTCTTTTGATTATTACCTTTATGGATCTGTTATTATAATTATTTATGAAGGAGGAAGTTAAAAGTCACCAAAGTGCAATTTAAATATACTCATCATTTGTCTGATCTTGTCTGGATATCCGGTCAACATTCCAGAATTACGTATCTGTCATTTACGGCAGTCGGATGCAATTGAGATATTGCGATTGAACTACTACGGACGTCATTATGTTCTGCATTATGACATAAGTAGTTCAGTCTCAGTTTCTTGAGTACATCAATATGATCAGATTGCCGAAAGTAGCAGAAACATAATTTTGGAATGAGGGTCACACTAGTAGGTTATAACCAATATGGTGACATATTATGGAAAGCCTCGGCTGCCTTCTGTTTGCCTTTTGCATTTTGTGCAGTACGCTTTGTAAGTAGTCTTGTGCATTTTCTAAATTGTGATGTGCGTTTCGTAAGTTGTTATGTGCATTTCGTAAGTTGTTATGTACATTTTGCAAGTTGTCATGCGCATTTTCTAAGTTGTTATGTGTATTTCGTAAGTTGTTATGTGCATTTGTGCATTTTTTAAGTTGTCTTGTGCATTTTCTAAGTTGCTATGTGCATGTCGTAAGTTGTTATGTGCATTTAGTAAGTTGTTATGTGCACTTTCTATGTTGTGCATTGTTTAAGTTGTTATGTGCATTTTGTAAGTTGTCTTGTGCATTTTCTAAGTTGTTATGTGCATTTTCTAAGTTGTCTTGTGCATTTTCTAAGTAGTATAGAAACGGGGGGTTTCAGCAAACTTTCCCAGAGCGGGCTTCAAAACCCAAGCAACTAATAAAATGTGTCGACCATGGCTGTTAACTCAAGTACACCATCATTTACCAAAAAATCTAAATGATAGGCATACTTGGGTCAAAAGCAGACACATATTATTATTTACTTGAGCAAACCCGCTCTAGGAAACTATACCAGAACCCCCCGTTTCTATACTACTTATCAATCCTGTTTATCATTTCAATAACATAATATTTTGCTCATACGATTCAACTAAAACATTTGCAATTAATTTAGCAAAGTCAGACGAAACCGGGCAGTAGTCTTCATCATCACTCTGCATATCGTTTTTTACCATGGAGTATTTTATTTTCCTACACTTTGCTATTTTACATTTCAGTTCAAGAAGCTCTTCCCTGATTTTATCCAGCTCACGTTCATAATTATTCATTTCAACCAGCAATAGTCTTCGCTTATTAACTTTACTTTTTTTAGTTCCCATAAAATCATCACGAACTACTTCATATTCTACTTGGAGTTGCTTACCTCTCACCAATTCTCTCCTATATTTATCTTTTAAATTGTTAAGTTTTCTGCAAACCTTTTCTAACTTTTCTTGTTCCATTATATATAATAATACTATTTATAATTATTTATAAACCTTTATTTAATATTTTCAGTATTTAGTACTAATAACCGGCTTAACAATTAAATTCTTAGCAATCTTTTCGCCAATAGTTTTAGACTTACTTTTTTTTAAACCGGCCAGCATGCTTTTATCACACATTGATTTATTACTAGGATTTTCGTCATAACAATAATTATGCTCTTTGCAAACAGCATCTAACTCATTTGCCGGTTCTCCGCTATCAAGCGGATTACCCGGACCGCAATATTTATAACCAGGTTAACCCCTTTTTAGGTAATAAAGGAAGTAACACTTTATGAATATCAATATTTCCACCTTGTGTACTTTTAATAAACTGTGTTTTGGTAATACCACAAGACGCACATGTTGCTTTTAACATTCTTCTGCCATTTTTTGCTAAAACATACTGAGGATTAACATTTTCAGTAACCATCTTTTCTTTAATACTGTAACTCATATATAATATGATTAGACTAAACTTTGTTTAGCCTAAACTTTGTTTACAAAATATGATTTTATAATGTTTTCATTTTCTATTGGATTATCAGGTTTTAGCATTTTATAAAGTACATCATAAATCTTGTGTTTATCTTGTAACTTGCTAATGAAGAATAAACAGAAGTATCCGCACAAGACACTTGTTTTATCTTGATACTGAATAGTGTTGTATTTTATATTAGATATGTAAGTTAAAACTTCTTTTGGTGGGCTTAGACCAAACGGATCGAAGTAATAATTATCATAGTAACAAGTCCAGTGTGTACCAGGTCCAGTATGATCATCAAGATTAATAATACCGCATTCTTGTTTATTTTGTTTTGTTGGTAATTTGTTCTTGCTAAACACTCCCCTGAATTTCTGTATACCTAGCTGCTTAACCCATTTTATTATATCTAAGTAAGAGAAAGGCTCGTTTTTGAAAAATATTTTTTTTTTACGAATGGGATACTTCTATATGGTCTAATTTGTGAGTCAACTTGTAAACCATTTCCGCGATCAACTCTCAATCCTTTTCCCCTTTTGCCTACTTGTAAACCTTTTCCAGTTAAGCCACTAATAAGAGATCCAATCAATGGAATTCCTAATGATGCAAGCAGTCCAAGAAATCCTCCATCTTGTCGTTGCTGCTTTGTCAAGGTAATAGGACAAAGTGGGGCAGATTGGTGACATATATTGGTAAAATTGTGCATTTTGTGATAAAAGCACCAAACTTGACACATAGCTAGACAATACTCTTCTAAACATTTCTGGCTATGGACCCACGTCAGATTTTGAAAAATGGCCGCCATTTTCAAAATGGCCGCCAAATATTCCATAAAGAATTAATGAAGCCCATAATTAATTGATTTCATCAAAACTTGTTACTGTAAATACACTAAATTCAGAACATTGATAGACAATAAAATATGCCATATAATTTGGGTCATTTTTTTCTTCAAAATGGCCGCCATTTTCAAAATGGCCGCCAAAAACCGCTTTTTTTTAAATTTTATTTTTTTATAAAGCAATCAAAATGTTGATGTGTTTTACAAAGGGTGTTGTCTTGATATATTTATGTGTATGTCTATACTTCAATAAATAGTTGTTAGATACACCCCTATACTTCAGGGGTTAGGGGTTTTACACATGTATACATACTATGCAACTTTGAGACTAGTTTTGTCTCAGTTGTCTTTAGCCTTAAGCATTTCTGAAGTGTGTTTAAGTTTCAGTCTCATCTCTATTAGCGGCTTTTAGTATATAATAACTCGTAAGTATACATCCAGTGACTTGGTAAAAAACACTATTAAAGGTATACGCAACAATCTTGAATCATTTATCAAGCATCCAAATTGATTAATCCAATATCAGGTTAACTTTAAAACTTCTTGCATATACTTAAATACAATGCAGAATTGTTTATTGTTTGTGGTTATTGTATTACAAGTTTTAATATTGTATTGGTGCAATATATTCCCCAATGAGTAATATGTAAAACTAATTTGCTTTGAACTATTTACATAATTATAAAAACTGATTTTAAAACATGCATATAAAGTAACAAAACTAATGGGACGCCGCAGGTTATAAAAAATCAAGCTTGCCGAGTCTTCTAAACTCTTGGAGAAAACATATAGGAAAGGATGCTTAAACAATATTTTTCATCTCCAATTTATCGGAATTAAGATTTAATTACGACCTTAAATTACATTTGTTGATTTAAACAATATTAACAAGACACTATCAGAAAACAAAATCAAAAAGAAGTTTGTTATATACACACATTCAAATGTAATAAGTGGTCATATCATTTGAACATTTTCAAAATGACAGCTAACATAAATGTAATCTTATCTTACTATCTATGATCTGAACGGTATAAATTTTCTTAATCACAGTCACAGTACCCAACATCCCATTTTTAAAAGACAGTAAACATCATTTTTGCTTTAACACTTCGTTTTAAATTGCAACACACTTGTCTCTTTGACATCTACATTTAATAAATCCCTTGCAAACGCTGATGCCTGTGGTAGTGTTATCGAGAATGGCTTCAACATACCCTCTTCCAACCGCAGTCACCGGATGTAGGCATTTCAAAGGTGGACCTAAAGGCCATGTCTCCAACAATGTCCAATTACAACCTGTAAACAACTCGGTAGGTGTCCTTGAAAAGAGCTACATCAATTGGTGACATGGACTTGTTGTATCTTGGAACCATTGAATGTCAACCATTCTTTGCGACATCAACAGCACTTCCTCTTGTCGAACATGCACTTCCTGTTGTCATACATTTTCCAACAAGAACAAATTTTGGAATTGGAAAGCTTGTTCAACCTCAACATAGTATTGCCAGATTCTCCATGCACAGGTTTTACCTTTTTTTAGCAAATGAAGATATTTCGTTGCATCTAGTAAGTGTGAAAAGCAACTATTCATCTCATTTTATATGAACTAATGAATAGGCAATACAGTGTGCAACGAATCACCTAAAGTGATTTCTAGCTCCTAAAACTAACACATAGCTCATCTAACTGTATTTACATTACCACTGCTATAACAAGTAATACAACGTCTGTGTCTACTGTATATAGCATAAGTTTAATGAAGTATTGTTTGCCACCTGCCACGTGCATCACACGCATTGTATCGTATCATCTTAGTGAAATGATTGAGATCAGTCCTAGATTCTCGTTGTCTGATACAAGGCACATCTTCATCTCTGTTTTAATAAACGTGTTTTTAGTTTCTCTTCTAGCCGCAACCGATTGCTATGCCAGTTAGCCAGAGCTCTGATTTTGTTTTGCATGATAGCCGTCACATACTAAACATTCTGCAAGTGACATTTAAAAATGTGTAAAGGATCTTGTTGATCATACTTACTAATGTTTTCCAAGCATTAAAATGCATTTTAAGGCAGCTCGCATAGTCTGATTAAAATCCAAAAAAGTTTTCCAAAGTTAGAAAAGGCTGGTGAGACACCCTAATCTGCCGTTAATCGGAACCTAATATGATACATATATATGCGAGAAAAGAAAGCAAGTTATAGCATCTGTTGTAGGTGACAACTGAGGAAAGAAAACATGTTCTGGTTTATCTGTTTAAAGACAGACTTGGTAATGTCATCTATAAGCTCTGTTACAAATGTGTCATGCTTTGCATTACATAATTTACCTATTTGTTGCAACTTCTGTCACACGAGAGTCGTCTATGTAACGTAAGTCAAGTCACATATTTTCTAACTCCTTTACTGTGTCACTCAAACTGTCTTACGAATATCTTTAACTTGTTCATGATGAAAAAGATCAGAGTATTTTTATAGGCAGCACCTGATGAATTATTGCGATAACTGAAATTATTTCTGCTTGTGAGCTAGTTTATTGGGTATTGATGAGACAACACTAATGAAGTTTATCTCACACACATAGATGACTAATTTTAAGATTTAAAGTGTAACTGAACAGTACTGCAATTGCGAACTTTTGGTTTCTCTTTATGATCGTCATGTGCAATATGCAATGGTTTAAGGCGTAAGCCCGGTTTACCATAAGTATGGTAATCACATAATGAATATGCAATGTCATAATTGCCTCATGGGCACTGGTCCATCTATAGTCTTCAAACAAGTCTCAGATTGTTTTAAGTACCTCCATTTTAAATACGAAGGTTTCAACGCAAAATGCCATTATGATCTTCACATTGGGTTTCAGGCCAATTTCATTTCTGCTCGGCAACTATATAGTTTTGACGCAGTTAATCCGTTAGAATAAGATGTCTTCACGTTTAGGTTTTGTTTATGTTTTGTCTTGTAAATAAGGTTTACCAAGTTAATGTATTTTAGGGTTTTATAAATATATTTTATAATGAAGTTTCTGATAAGAAAATTAGTTTAGTACCCTTCAGAAATTCCAAAGGCTGGAGAAAACCTAGAGTCAAGCGGAAGTGAAATGTGATTTAAACTTGTAAATCCCTCAACACATTAACCATAGGGTGCTTCTAAATAACTCTTTATTACAATATTAACAAACAAATAATATGCCAAGACAACTGAGTGTACAAATTCAACATATTAATTATTTTCTTACAAACAACTATTAAACGAATTATAAATTTTACTATTTTCAACACATTTTGGCGGCCATTTTGAAAACGGTAGCTATTTTGAACTTAAAATTAAACCAGATTGTATTGCATGACCCTTTGTCTATTATTTTGCGGAATTTGTTGCGATTGCCATAATATATATTGTTAAAACCTGATACATATAGGATCAACTGATTATTTATTACATATTTGGCGGCCATTTTGAAAATGGCGGCCATTTTGAAAAATCTGGTCCATAGCCATTTTTTTTCAGTACGGTATTGTCTAGCTATGTGCAAAGTTTGGTGCTTTTATCAAACAATGCACATTTTTTTCACCAATCTGCCCCACTATGATATTAGCATAACTATATTCGGTTTCTGGATAATAAACTCCATTTCCAACTTCCAATCTAGCTGATTGTAAATAGCAGTTAGCATCAGCAGTATTTAGTTTAAACGTATCTAAAAGGTGAGGGTTTTGCGTTTGAGAAGAACTCTTGTCGGTCCTTTGCAAATACACAAAAACATGTTTGGGATTTTTAACACCAGCCGTTATTCTAAATACAGATTCTGTTAGTTGAGTACTTCCGCTTTCTTGTATCATTTCACGAAGGTAAGTCCATCTTGTTGCTGTCATATTATTTGCCATTACGTAACTTACACGATCTGAGTTAAATATCATTCTAGGTATCCACAAGACTAATTTATTAATAACTACTAGACCACCAGCTTTGAAAATTAACACATTATCATCTGTTAGTTGCAAGCTGATTTGAATCTGACTAGGAGGAAGCATGTTTGTTTGCAAACCTTCAAAAAAGGAATATTTTTTTAATGGAATTATAGAGTCAACTTTTTGATTAGTTATGATTAAAGCATGACGAATCGCAAATCCTGGATTATAACCAGCGTGAGCATCTCGAGATTCTGCCACAGCCGTGGTATCTAAATAAAAGTATTCATTTGTTCCGGTTGTCTTTGCATAGTCATCAGAAATTTCAAGCAAGCTTTTGACATTAACAAATCTGTGGAGATTATTTCCATCGTAAACTATTTTTCCATTTTGCTTTACTTGCATTTGATCAATCAGTGAAGCCGCATCGTTAATTAGAGCAATTTCATCGCCGGCTGCAAAAACAGCTCTATCAGCAAGTTTGTTTACTTGAAAACTGATTTCAAAATATGCGTTATACCAATCAAAGTGAGAACTTCTGTCATTTAGTGTAAACTGATAACCACTTTTCATTTGCCTGGTAGCATTTCCTGGTTGTGCTATAGGAGTATCTAACTGAATAGGTACATGTTCATATCTAGTATTATATTTATCACTTCGAAACATCTATGTATACTAGTAATTAGATTATTTTTTTATTAATTAATCGATTAATTCTTGCATTAATATTTTTGGTTCCTCTTCCGGATAGTAATCTGTTAATTTACATCTTCTTCAGTTTTAGCTACAACTTCTTTTTTGTTATCAGCCTTTGTAAGTTCTTTTAAAATTATCTCGACTTTTGGTTTAGGTTAAATAACTGAAACTAACTTATCAGCAGCCATTTTACCTACTTCATCTCCAAGTTTGTTAGAACCACTTTCTATGATTTGTTTTCCGGCAGTTTCTAATGACTTCTTGCCTGCTGTTTTCACGGACTCACTAAATATCTTTGATCAAACCTTTGAAAAAATGTCAAATTTACCATCTCCAGTTAATCGGTCAACTCGAGTATATGTTCCTGTACTAGTGTCATAAACTCTTTTTTTGAACATGCCATATAACATATATTACATTAATTCCTTTAAAACAAATCGAAATGATGTATGAACTCCATTTAAATTAATAATTTTGCCAGAGAAGTCGGTTATGTAAATAGTAATACTGTTAATGATCGTTTTGTTTACCTCACAGAACTCTACTCTTATCGGTTCATCTTTAAAAGGATACGACCTTGTAAGGTCAGCTGTACTTATTTCATAAACGACATCCCCGTATGATCCATCAACAATAGAATTACTTATCAAATCACAGTGAATATACAATGTATCGATAGAATTTGTTATGTTTGGTGTTACAGTTCCAAATTTAGTTTCTCTGTTAACTGCATCTTTGTCAAACCCGATTAAGGTGTGAAAGTTTGTTTCTCTTAAATCAAGCATGAAATTATTATGAATGGTTACGAAACATTTGAAACTTGATAAATCAAACTCAATTTTTATTGGGGCTGGTGAGTCATCGGTAAAAATCACCGTTTACAGTCAATGTTTCTTTTATATAATGATCAATATATATAATGATCAATATCAGCATAACTGTAATTTCCATTTGTAAAAATAATATTTCCCAATCTGTTCCATTGTGATACCTTATCACTTTGTTATTAAAATCTTCACTAATATTATACCATGAGTAAGTCATAGAATTAATCGTATCGAGTCCAATGCCATACTGTTTGTTCTTGCCTAATACTAATGGCCGGTCAAATACAGTTGTAAAATTAGTCGGTGTATTTGAGCTGTTAATTATTGAAGCCTTCTCTGATGATAATACAATTTTTTGTTCCATTATACATATTAGTAGATAAAATTAATCACCTAAATAACACATTTTTAAACTTGATTTTTGAAAATTAAAAACTCGAGTAGTGTCCTCTTGTATGACTGGTTCGAAACCTGTTCTTCTTTCTATGAGAAATAGTTCAAATGTTTCTTTTAGTGTTCGTTTGTCATTTTCCAGCTTTGGATATAATAACTTTTCCTGATTATTATTACCAAGATAAAAATGTATTACCTCTCCTCCTGTATAAGTCAAATATGTAACGTCCGGATTTATCAATGAAAGGTCCTGTAATACCACCCGTATGAAAATATTCTGCAGTATTTATAAATGGATTGGTTACCAAAGTAAACGCTTCGAGAATATTCCTACGAATGGTTCTTTCAAGTGGTTTTCGTGTCGGATGTGACACAAAACTAGTATAACTATCAGCGTAATCTTAAATAATACTTATTCCATCTACTGTATAGTCAATAATTAGAATCCGAATTGCATAGTCTACTTTTGCTCTTAACTCATCAATTATACCAAGAACTGCTGTGTGGCGACTATCGGATGTTTGATTAAACTGTTTCAATGAAGCTATTTCGCCATCAAAAGCTTTACTTCTTTCATCCTGGGCAGCTTTCAATTGCTTCGAAGCATCATCAATAGCAGTTTCTAGTTTATCAGTGTCAACCAGTTTGCTCAGAGCAGTCTCCAACGTCGTGCTTCATTTTTTTTTGATGTCTTCCAACTCTTTGCTGATATCGTCAACGTTAGTGTTTGTCTGCCCATTTAATATTTTTATTTGAGTTATTTCTTCAGTAAAAGCAGTTCTCATTTGTTTTGAAGCATCAGCAATAGCAGTTTCTAGTTCATTGTTATCAACCATTTGTTTATTGATTTCCCCAATCCGTGTATTAATATTTTGAACACCATATCTTATTTGTTCACTTAATTTCTTATAGTTTTCACTCTCTTCCAGTCCATCTTCTTTCTTTTCTAACTCTTTTAAAGCATCACCCAAATGTTTTATTTCATCTTTCAAACCGTTTTGAATTTCAGTCATTTTCTCACGGTTTGTCTGTTATTGCTTTTGCATCAGACTTAGTTTATCATCAACACCTGTTGTCAAATTTTTCATCATATCTAGAATTTTATCAATATTATAATCACGTATGATTTTTGTTATTCTTCTTTGAGTAAATTGCTTTGTTGCTACATCATCTGCTCTTTTAATTCTATTTTTATCCATGTTGAGATTACTTCTCAGAATATTTTCCTGGTTTTTACCCTTGTGAAGATAATTAACCAGATGTTTATGTTTTACATACTCAGACAACACAATGCCAACATTTGTAATATTAACACTGCCAGTAGTAACTTCCTCGCCAAGATCATTAAAAAGCCCCATTATATATAATATGATTAGATTAAATTTCACCAGTGAAGTTTCTTTTGACCAACTTTCTAGAGCGATCAAGATACAGAAAGTCGTACTGCTTGTTAGTTGCTTTTTTATACTGATCTTTGCTGACATCTTGTTCTTTGGAAAGCATACCCAGCTCACGATTAACTGGAGTCGCAAAGAAGATGTTATGAGAACAGTTCAAAAGAATGTCTTTGGGAGTTTTGTAATAAGATTGAGATAAATAAATTACACAACAATTTTTGTGTCTTCCCTGGATAAAATAATTAATAATATCGTTTTGATTGCGCTCGCAAACATAATCATCAAAAATGACTGGTTTTCTGAATCTAAAGTATCCACAGGGATAACTTGATCATTTGAGCATTTTAGTATGTCTTCGACTGGGATTTTATTCTTTTTTGCTATTTTTTCCAGTTTTTGTGATAAGACCTGGTACTTCGACTGTTCCAAGATTTAAGCAAACAAATAAATCTTGTCATAGTAAACTAAAGGTTTTAATAGCATGTGAACTAATGTGTTTGTCTTGCCAGAACCTAAATTACCACAAATTAACATTCTAAAACAACAGTCTGGCATAAAGTTCCATAGTTGTTTAAAATTACCGTTTTCTGTTTTCTTATCATAGTTCGGAATTTCCATTATAATAATATTTAGATAATACTTGTCTTAACTTATCTTAACTTATCTTAACTTATCTTATTTTAATCTAACCTTATATTATACATGTCTTTGTAAAAATGGAAAGAATTAGCAGATAAAAAGAGAAAAGCGAGAGAGCTTGTTAAAGAATACGAGAATAAAGTTATCCGAAAATGACTCGAAAAAGGAGCTAGTCGTGATTTATACACGGAAGTATTTAAACCTGTAACTAGCGAAATAACAGAGCAAACAAAGCGGTTGGCTGAACATCTGATTACCCTTCCAGAAAAACGCCAACAGTTGGCTATTCTTCCTGAGGCAATACGTCCACAAGTAGTTGCCCCGCCTGAGCGTGGAGCTATAGAACCGCCACCGCCGCCTCCAAAATTAAGAAAAGCTTCAGACAGAGTTCTTAGGTCAAAACCTGCCGAACCCGCAGAAACATTTTTTGAAGCAGTCAAAAAGAAACGTACATCAACATTTCCCGAGGAAGAAATAATAAAAGAAACAGACGAAAAATGGGAAGAAGAAGAAATACTAAAATAATTGGAAGAAGAAAGGGAAGACGAAGAAGAACCTGCTGCGAGGCCTAAGGAACCCAAACCGGTGTATGATATTGACTTGGATGCTGGCATGGATAAAGACGTACTTGATAAAAATAAATTACCAATGCCATCTGACATACCAGGTATTATGAAAGGAAAAGCTGATTATGATGAATATATTAAAAAGGCTAAAGAGTTACGCAAGAAACTATTCCCAAGATAACAGGAAAAGTGACAGCATTAGACAACCTCAGCGTAAAAAACTCCATGAGAGGCACGATGGTGCGGAAACCGTCACACATAGACGTGAAATGGCCAAATTACTGGCTAGCTCCGCGCATCGCGATATAAAAAAGGCTCCACTTATAAGAGAATATCATGAATTAAAACATGAAGCGGGTGCTCTTGATATTTACATAGAGAGGTTACCTGAGCGAATTCGAACAGCTAATGAAACTGCACAAAAGACTGGTAAAGGGATGCAACAAAATAAAAATTCCTACAAAGTCGACAAAGATGGTCACTATGGAATGTTACAAATTGATTTACCTAATCTTGTTGGTCATCACAAACTTATTGCCAAACAAGGAGAAGTAGTTGTGCTAGACTTAAAAGTAGACGATGATTTTATAGACTTGATAACAAAGCGTTTAAAAAAACGTATTCAAAGCTGTCTCAGAATGCTTTTAAGGAACTAACATAATTATCTGATTTACCAATTCACAAAGGTTCTTCAAAGTTTAAAAAGATTTTAGGAGGTTGTGCTGATGTTAAATATTACAATAGTCCCGATGATTTGATTAGTGATCTAGAGTTAGTATGCGGAAGTATCGAATCAGGACATAATAGTCCACAGATAATAAATAAAGCTATTAGCATAATTGATGAATTATTAAAAATAGGCGAAATGTCGCCTAAAGAACATGAGCAACTATTTTCTAAATATTTTGATTAAATTATTATCTAACTATAATTATACATGAAAACTAAAGAAGAATTAATTGATCATTTGACGCGACTTGTGGCTGCATACAGGCATAGTTATAAATTGTGCGGCATTATAAACACAACATTACAAATTATTAGTGTGATAATTGGTTGTACTGCCGTATTGGCATTGGTTCCGGCAATACCTGTTTTCGTGGCTGCAGTTGGTGCAGTTCCTCCAGTAGCTGCTGTTTTAGCAAGCAAAGCAAGAATAGCAGAAAAAATACTTTGTTAAAAACACATCATAGGAGTTTCAAACAACTTCTATCATATGTCCAAACAACCACAGGACTAGAAAATGATGAGGAGATAATTAGGATTGTCTTTAATAAAATATTAGAAATTCAAAAGAATGATAACTTCACAGAACCTCTGGAAATGTATATGAACAAATTTAAGTTAAACGGCCATGGCATCCAGTCGTAATTATACGGTCGCTGCAAGCGATTGTTCAACTTGTTTCCATATCATACTTTTCTCTAATAGATTTTGTTTTAATCGGTTTTTTTATTTTTTTATTTTTAATATGTTAAATATTTTCCGAAAAATGTATTCAAATTTGATTGATCTTTTTCGACCCTCTATTTTATCCAAAACCTTTGTAATTTTGTAAAACAATTATTGTAAAACAAATTTTCAAATCTTTGTCTATTTGTAGAAGACAAATCATATGCTACTAAGTATTTATCCAGATGATACTTTCTGTGGTAAAAAGTTTTCTTTTGGTTGTAGTCGTAACCTGCAATAAGATTGTAACCGTTGTGAACTCCACAATTAAGGCAAATGCGCTCGTTATCAAAAACCTCATGAGTGCCATTACAATTTATAAATGCATTAGCACATTTGTAACACAGCTTGGTTTTGACACAGTATTCACAAAGCTTCTTTTGATCAGTCATGTAAAATAAGATGCAATCTAAACATACTCCAATAATTGCAATTCATTATACTATACTATAGAATTATATATTTAAATATAGGCTTAAAGAAATATTATCTTATGTAATTATATAAATGGAATGTATAGAAAAGAAAATCAAAAACTTCAAGAAAGATCAAATGACATATGCTCAAATGGTTGATTTTGAAAATATGAATAAACTTGACAAAGAGTTACTAGTTTTTGCAAACTTTCAAGATCTGACTGAAAGAATTATAACCATGGCACAAAAACTAAGATTACCATGGAAAATAAATAAAACAGATATAAACAGGTTGCATGCTTTTTGTAAAAAAACAAATTTCATTAGCAACTTACAGTTTTGTAATTGAGTATTCTTTTATTGCTTACTACAGCATTTTGTTAGAGAAAGGAATTAATAGTATTATTTATGCTAGTTAAATAAAAATAATGTAATCTGTAGTACATGAAAAGTTATACAGAAACAGTAGCTGACTTTAAAAAGACTCTCATGATCAAGGCGACAGAGGAGATTGAAGAGTTTAAAAAAAAAACGGATGAAACTCTTGGAGGGAGCTATTAGATTGTGTTACAGTGAACGGTTAAGTAACAGTGAAAGGTTAATAAAGACACTCACAGACCTGACGACAAAAGAAATCAATATTTTTAAAAAAGATCAAGCAGACGCAGTAGACAAAAAGGTTGAGTATTATAAGAAAGAATTAATTAAGGAAAAAAAAGATCATTTGAGTGATATTGATATCGATTGCTATGAAAACTTGAAAACGTTTATTAAAAGCTTGAAATTAAATAATATAATATAATCCATAGTATATGGAAAGTTATGCAGAAGAAGAAAGGAAACACTTTGATGAGGAACAAATAATTTATGAAAAAGTAGCTGTCTACGAACATACTCTTTTAACTAAAGCAAACGAGGAGATCAAAGAGTTTGAAGAAAGTCATATGAAACGATTGGAAGAAGATATCGCAGCTTTTAAAAAAGATTGGGCGCTAAAGGCCGAGCATGACGCTAATACTGCTATAAAGCTTCTTACAGACCTGACGATAAACAAATTAGGATTTTTAGTGAAACACGAGCAGATGCGGTAGCGAAGGATGTTGAGTATTTTAAGGATGAATTAATCAGCAATAATAATAAATACTGATATCGGATGCTATGAAGACTTTGAAATGTTTATTAAACGCATGAAAGAGATGATTAATGAAAAGCTTCTCGATAAAAACGACTTTATAAACTATTGTGAGCACGTGAAAAAAATAAGATTGCTAATAGCTGAAGGTGATCTTGAAACCGATGATTTCGAGAGATACTGTAAATATCATGTAAAAATCAACCAGATGGTAGATGACAGGACTCTTGAAAAAGAATGCTTTTGGAAATACTTGGACATTCTTCTAGATGGAGAAATAGATGTTGTTTTAGACGAAAAAATAGATATTCTTAAAGTACCGGAAGATGATGGCGCTGATACCGATGATGATACCATTTTGGTTGAAAAAATAGATACACTTGCAGTATCAACAGATGATACCATTTTGGTTGAAAAAATAGGTGTTGATTAGCATCATTCCTGTTGAAAAATAATTAAATAAATTAAATATAGGCTTAAAGAAATAATCTTTTGTAGTATTATATAATGAATATCCGAGAAATTGAAACATCCCCAAAACAATATAGCAAGGTGTATAAAGTAGATGTTGTAAGTAATGATCCACTTGCCCAACTGCAAAAAACACAGCCGGCAGTTTTAAAATTTCTTAAAAAAGAACTATCACAGACGGGTGGCTTTAAATTAAGTGTTGATGTAAAGCATACTTCTAAAAAAAACATCGATGTAAGACAAAGAAACAGGTCCTGCAACCACATACAAAACAGCTTACTTAAATTCTAAAGCGGCAACAATATTAACCAAAAATAATATTATTGAGGCGCTAGACAAAGCGCGTGAAAAAATTATAACCAGAGTTGAAAACTGGATTCAGATGGGAAGTGGTTGGCAAATTGAGGTACTAGATGCGCACTACATAAATCGAATAAAGTACAAGCCTCTGCGAGGTAGCTCGTGTTTAGCATTACCGAAAGAACTTTTTCATGCTAAAAAAGGATTGATAAATATAAAAAATGAAGATAACGAGTGCTTCAGATGGTGCCACTTAGTTTCTACGTTTCCTGTTAAAACAAATCCTCAAAGAGCAACAAAGTACAAAAAGCATATTGGAGATCTAAATTATAAGGGAATGAAATGTCCTGTTACAATACAACAAATCCCAAAAATAACAAAACAACATTTGTTTAATATATTTGGATATGAAAATAATCAAGTATACCCATTGCATATATCAAAAAATAAAGCAGAGGAAACATATAATATGCGTTTGACCACCGAAAAAGAAAAAAATCATTATGTGTGGATTAAAGATTTTAACAGGTTAATGTATAATCAAACAGCACATAAAGAAAAAAATGGTTTTGCAGAAGATGCTTGCAGTGCTTTCAATTAAAAAGGACGCTAAAAATAACACAAGCCTGTTAGTTTAAACAATATTTTATTCACAAATGTTTTACAATTTACATTGCTTATTATACAGACATTCGAATATGTTACAAACATGTGAAAAGGATTCAGAAGGAAGCTATATAAGCTTGTATAAATCTGTTTCCTTAACATAATGATATGAATACATGACAGTTGAAACAATATATGCGATATTTTGGAGTTTAAATATTGGATTGTTTAAACATCATTGTTGTGGATAACAACCAAATAATTCCCACTACATACAGTTTTAATTCGTTCTGTTAAGTTAAAAAAACATTGGATATGAAGTGGTTTGGGGTGAGAGAGAGAGAGAGAGAGAGAGAGAGAGAGAGAGTTGTGTTTTTTCTATGTTTCCGGCAGCATTAAGATCTGACTTCTTCGAGCTGGTCAGTGATATCTTTTAAAACTTGATAAATTATGTTCTCCTGTGCAAGTTAATAAGTACATTTGATAGACACCTGTTTCAAAAACGTTTTGTTCTTAAAATGAAATCTTGCACTATTTTGAAAATTCCACGATTTGTTTCATTTGATACTAGGGGATCCCCAGCAAGAAGGGTATTAATAGATATATTATTAAAGTCTTTCAATGCATTCATCATTACAATTCTTTGTTGGTGAAAATTATTACAGTGCACAAGAAAATGTTTTGTATCTTCAGTATTTCCACAAGTACAAAGAGGACTGTCAACAATGTTCTTGGAATAGAGGTGTTGATTAAGGCTGCTGCAGTGAGTGCGTAGACGTGTGTGTAGTATCTGAGCTTTTCGGTCACCTGAGTTGTACCACTTTAGAGTTTTAGTAATGTCAATATTTAGTCTGGTTTTAAAGACTGAAACAGATTCTGATTGTTTTAGTTCTGGTGAAAGGGCATTCCATTCATGCACAGCTGAGGGAAGAAATGAGTTTTTATATAGCTGGGTGTTGCAATGGAGAGATCGAGTGTTGTCACGATTACGAAGATTGTAGTTAACTAAGTCACCTACACTGTCCGGCACTAGAGAGGATAGATAAAATGGAGACGGACCGGAGTTCATTTTATAGAATAATAGCAGTTTATGTTTTCTTCTTCTGTTTTTGAGACTTTCCCACCCAGTTTCTTGATTAAGTTTATCTAAAGATACAAGTTTAGTTGTTCCAGTAACAATTCTGGCGGCTTCGTGTTGTATTTTATCGAGTTCTTGCTCTTGAGCTATTGTACAGTTGTCCCAAACTACATCCGCATACTCAAGCGTAGGTCGGATAAACGTTAGATAAATAGTTTTGAGTGATGTTCTGTCGAATGTAAATTTTAATTTTCTCATAATATGTATACGTTTCCACGCCTTTTCTTTTATCATATTTATATGTTGATTCCAAGATCCGTTATTTGATAATGTGACACCTAAATGTGTATGATATTCAACTTCGTTAATAATAATATTGTTCATGATAAGTGGGGGATGTACTGGTTTGTTTGTCTTTCTAGAGATTATAATTGATTCGGTCTTTTTAGCATTGCAATTAACCAGCCATCTGTCTGCCCAGCCTTGAATTGTTTTAAGGTCTTTATTGAAAATCGTTGAGCTATTGACAGGAGTGTCAACAATAAAATAGAGACTGGTGTCATCGGCAAAGAGTTTTATAGTAGAGTTGATGTTTGCTACTATATCATTAATATAGACAAGAAAAAATAAAGGCCCTAAAATAGAACCCTGTGGAACCCCCAGCAGATATTGATACTGTATCAGAGAAAACGCCAGGCATTACTACAAGTTGTTTGCGATCACGGAGATAGTCCGTGAACCACGTTAGAATTTGACCAGTAATTCCAACAGCCTGAAGTTTGAGAAGTAGTCCTTTATGCCAGACCCTATCAAAGGCTTTCGATATATCACAGAATATGGCCCTGACTTCTTTGCCCTCGTCAAGCGCTTTGCAAAATGTATTGTATAGAGAGAATTGGTTTACAGTAGAGTCGTTTGGGACAAAACCAGATAGAAGAGCAGTAATTATATGGTGTCTAATAAAGAAATTAAAAACATGTTTATGAATAATTTTCTCAAAGACTTTGTCAATAGTACTGAGAAGGGATATCGAACGATAGTTTGATACGTCAGAGGGATCACTTTTTTTAAAAACAGCACACACGTACGCTAGTTTCCATTGTGATGGGACTTTACCAGTGTGTAAAGATCTATTAAATAGTTGACATAAAGGAGTTGATAATTCAGTTGATAACTGTTTAAGGAGTGTATTGTTAATTTTATCCGGTCCAGCTGCCTTGCCTAATTTTAGAGTTTGAAGCACAGATTTGACCTCATCGAGAGTAATGGTGATTTGACTAAGAGTTGGTCTCGTTGGGCACACGTCAATATAGGGGAGCGGTTTATCAATATCGTCAAGTATAGCTTGAGTTTGAAAAAATGAGTTGAACATGTTTGCCTTGTCTTTGTTGTCAGTAAATATGTTACCAATATGTTTTAACGGAGGTATGCTTGAGGACCGTTCATTGGGTTTAATGAAGGATTTAAGTATTTTCCACCAATCAGATGAAGATATAGAATCCGAGTTTAACTTATTGGCAAGTGAGTGTATATGGTTTTCTTTAGCATTCCTGATTGCACGTGTTGTTTCGTTTCTTATCTGTCTGTACGCTGTCCAATGGTCAACATTGTTTTTAAGTTTGGCTTTGTCGTAAAGTCGTTTTCGTTTTCTCATTAGTTTGCGCACATCATTATGTAGCCAAGGTGGGTTAGAGGGTCTAACGGTTACTGTTTTTGTAGGAATAGAAGCTTCTGCTAAGTTGAGTATTTTGTTTGTTAAGTTATCTGCATATATATCAATATCGGTGTCGAATAAAGAGTCCCAGTTAAAGGCGGACGTATTTGTTCTAAGTGACTCAAAATCCCCTTTATCGTATTGCCATATAGTACGCTTATAAGTAGTATGCCTTGGTTTGTCGTATTTCAGCAAGCAATATATAGGACAATGATAGCGCATATTTTGGTTTAGAAAAGGCTCACCAACACCATATATTGCTACACTTTCTGGGTTGGATACTAAAAAAAGGTCGATAAGAGATTGTGAATGTTCAGTAAAATGCGTAGGGTCTTTTATTAATTGAGTAAGGTTATACTCTTGTGATAAGTTTGAAATGTTTTTGCATGTCTGAGATGTATAAATGTCCAAATTAAAGTCGCCGGTAATAATTATGTCCGAAACATTTGTATCAATTGCAAGACCAATCGATAGTTCAATGTTTTTGAGTACCTGAGATGTCGAATTTGGAGGTCTATGAAACGTTCCAAAAAGTATAGCTATATACTTCTAGCCATAAACATTCAATATTGTCAACCTCAAGATCACGGCGTCTAATGGCATGTAGGTTATGTTTTACAAAAACAATTATTCCTTCGTGGTCATCGGTTAATCTGTCTTGTCGAAATGGTTTGTTAAAGTCGGCATATAAAATATCATCATTCGAGATATTATCGCTTAACCAAGTTTCAGTAAAACTGAGAATGTCAAAATCGCGAAGATCAGCAAATAAAATATATTTTTTCAGTAGAAAGCTTTGGACGTTGTAATGTACTATAGATAAATGTTGGTTTATATCCTCTTGTGAGGGAGTGTTAGTAGATGGGCCCGGATTTTGTTTGATATCACCACATTTTAATACAAGTATAGCCATCCATGTTACTAGCTCAAAAATAGTTAAATAACCAGTCCCTTTAATTAGCAGGGAAACCGAAGAAAACAGACCTATTCTCACCCTATATAGGGACAATTCTATAGGCATTATGTAATTCCAGGTGAGTACGTGTAAGAGGGTGAGGTGCTGCCAAGAACCATACAAATACAAAAAGAGAGCAGAGAGCTGAGTAAAGAAGGGTATGAGTTATAGACTAAAAGTCGGGAAAAAGACATTTGAAGGAAATAAAAGTACATAACAAATTAAATTAAAGGAATTATATAATAGAGTTCCAGGGATATCTGTTACAATATAGCTTTTTGGCTGCTTGCTGCAATTTGCTAAGGAATTATTAGCGCTTGGTTAACATATACATAAAACACAAGTATCCCGAAGTAACTGGTGAATATAACTTTCGAAAACAACCTAAAATTAGTATTTAAAACTATGCCAGAAATTAACTGCTTTAGTACTTATTTTAAATTCATAAACGTAGATTATCTCAAATTAAGAAAAATAATAAGTTGAAACAATATCGATAATAGGATGACCTGTCTTAAGAGAAAAGATAGTATGTAGAACATTTATGCCTAAAACATTCGCAAATTTTATCATCATTATTTTCAATACACGTTTACATCTCGAACGTAAGTCTGAAAATAACTAGCGAAAACAACCCACATTTAGTATTCAAAACTATACCAGATGTCAAGAAAAACAAATACAATGAAGCAATATCAATAATAAGATGAAATGTACTTGAGAAAAGACAGTATGAAAAACAGTTATGCCTAATAGATTCACAAATTGTATCATCAAAAATAGTGTGTATTTAAATAGTTTGCAGCAGTTTGACATTATCTTCAATAATGAAGCGACGGGCAAATGATCATGTTATGTGTGTGATAATTATTACAATACATTTCTTGATTCTGCAGTATAATTATCATAGTATATAACCAATATTACCTAGTATAATATTTCTTACCATAGTAAACACATAACTACCAGTATGATTGAATTTCAGTATTAATCATCATCATCAGGTAGCAAACACAAATATTCACTCATATGTATGCTCAAACATATAAATGCATATGCATACATATAAATAAGACACGTACATATGCATAAGCATCTAGAAGCAATCGTATATACAAGAACAACAACATAATGACATATGAGTTGAAACCCAATATGATTGATACAGCACATAATTACATTATACATCTACATATTTTTAATTTTTTTTAAACATGTGATAAGTCAGATTTCAATAATTTAGGGAGAAAACATCAAAATTTACACATTATTCCTAAACATGTTAGAGTTAAAGTCAGTGTTCAATAGCATTACAGAGCACACAATCGTTTGTGCATGTCACATGTTGGAAGTAAGCCAAATGTTATAAACTTACTAATGTAAAACTAATAAGCACTTGTCTATGTACTGTATTCGTTGATAAGCTCTCACATCAGTGCATTATCAGAATAAGAAAATACAAAAAACAATTTTAATTCCGAAGGTTCGAAGATAATGAGCCATGGTGATTCACACTAGCAAGACATAAGATTGCAACTCTATATTATGTATGACAGTTATTTCCCCTTAGTTGTAAGCGCCCATATATAGTCTAAACATGATTTTATTCATGTCCCGTTGACCTTTTGCATTCGGTCACATGTCTTATTGAATAGAAAGCTGAATGGTGGAAATAGTCGAAAGTATGTCTTGACTGCGGCACGAGGCAAGCACTATATTACAAATACTCCCGAGCATCTCAGGATTGTACTTTCAATACATTGCATGTCATGAAGTTTAGCAATACGTGCACGTTTTCTTGGGTTTATATTCAAGGCATACACAGTGGGCGTATTCTTGATCATAGTTACAATTATTGAACAAGTTTAATAAAACATGGATTGAACTATCTATAATGTACGAAGGTATACATACATATAACTGTTGTTCTTTTTCGTACCAAACGTTGTGGACAAACCTGCGCTCATGCCTGATTATAACTGATCACAAGAAAATAATTATGACCTAGTCTCGACTTTCGTTCCACGTCGCCACGGGCATTACTGCACGTGTCAGTCAAAATATGAGTGATTGACATACTCCTAATACAAATGTTAGATCGTTTGCGATTGAACATAATGCTTTACTTGTCATCTAACTGTACTTTACAAATAAATATCTCAATATTCGATGCGGAAAGAGGTTACTGCTAATGTAAATGTTCTAAAAGTTCTTTTTATGGTAAATATGTCGGTGCAAAAGTAAATTAATGTATGTTTGATTTCATCGGAGGAACGAGCGTCAACAAAGGGAATTATTGCAGTGTAAGACAAATCAGCAATATGTGTCTGTGTAGTTTACATTGCATCCTGTATGACCTGCTTTTGATTACAGAACATCGCATCGACTTGAATTTACATGCAATATATACGCATGCTAAATAATTGAATTGAATTGAATTGGATTTTATAGTCGCTCCAACAGCTAAGGTCATATGGCGACTTTCCAGCTTCCATTGGTGGAGGAAGACCCCAGGTGCCCCTCCGGGCAATTTTCGTGCACGGGCGGGCACCTGGGTAGAACCACCGACGTTCCGCAAGCCAGCTGGATAGCTTCCTCACATAAAGATTCCTAGGCCACTGAGGGATCGAACCTACAGCGCATGCTAAATAAAACTATAGTGTCACAATTCTTGTTTTATGTTATTGCATAGGAAACATATACAATAAGGCTTGAACTACATCATTGTTGTGGTTTTCGGACGTACAGAATACAATAATTGTCCTATTTAATTATAAATTATATAGAGTACTAGCATCACATAACAAATACTGCTTCTATTCTAGAGGCTGATTTTTTTTCAGATCCTATAGTAAGTCAATTTTTACGATTTCATCACCCTTGGTTTCAATGAAAATCTTTCCATCAAATGACCATGTCGATAGGATCTTTGAAGATTTCTTCAGTATCCTACAATGGTACGCAAGTTCTTTTCGTGCCTTTGTGAGGTCCTCGTTAATGTATACGCTAATGTTTTTATCACGTAAGTTTTTTTCTGCTTTTGATTAATTCCGTCCTCGCTTTGTATGATGTCAGTTTTACAATAATTTCACGTGGACGGTCGCCTGTCTTTGGTTTTCCAACTCGGTGCGATCTATCAATGTCATCGCGGGACAATTTCGCGCCGCTGAGTCTTGCAACTTCCAGGACGATTTCATCGGTAGACTCTTGTGGCTTTTCAGCAAAATTACCAATGCGTACACACGTACGTCTGCTATACTGTTCAAGCCTGTTTGTCTTTCACTTAACGGAAAACAAGCAGTAGAGATGCCAAACAAAGGTGAAAAGGTTTATTTTAAAAACTATGACAGGCAGCTGATGGTGTCCTTTGTTATATATGCTGATTTTGAAACAGTAACCGAAAGTATTTCTTCAGCATCAAACAATCCTAAAAAAGCATATACAGAAGCATATTCAAAAGCATACTGATTGCAGTTATGGGTATAAGGTTGTTTGTTGCTATGATGATCAATATTCAAAACCAGTTGTAATGTATAGACGACCAAATGCTGTTTACAAGTTTTTGGAAAAAATGATAGAAGAAGAAAAGTGGTGCAAGAAAACTATGAATGCGCATTTTAAGAAAGATTTGGTGATGACGACAGAAGAAGAAGCTAGATTCCAAAAATCTAAGTCATGCCATATTTGTGGTAATGGTTTTTCAATAACTCTTAAAAAAGATGACCCAGGTCGTACAGTAGCATATGAAAACTCTGTTAGAAAAGTTAGAGATCATATAACTGGAAATTACAGAGGAAGCGCTCATGACATATGTAATATTAATTTCAGACTAACTAAAAAAATACCTGTTGTGTTTCATAACTTGAGAGGTATGATTCTCACTTCATAATACAACACATCGGAAAGTTTAAAAAAACATAAATGTTATACCAAATAACATGGAAAAGTATATGGCTTTTATGTTAGGACAAAGTTTGGTGTTTATTGACAGTTTTCAGTTTATGTCTCAATCATTAGAAAATTTAGTAAAAAACATCCGCTCGTTTCAATACACCTCGCAAGAATACTTTGATGACAAGCTAGAATTAATAAAAAGAAAATGTGTTTATCCTTCTGATTACATGAACAGATTTAAACGTTTTAAGGAAACTAAATTACCTGGCAAAGATAGCTTTTATTCTCAATTAAATAATGAGAACATTTCAGATGCAGATTATGAACACGCTAAAAAAATATGGAAAACATTCAAGATTAAAAATATGGGAGAATATCATGATTTGTGATGTGCTGCTGCTGACAGATGTTTTTGAAAACTTAAGAAAAATGTGTATTGAGTATTACAAATTAGATCCTTGCCATTACTTCAGTAGTCCTGGTTTAGCATGGGATGCATTTCTTAAGATGACTGGTATCCAACTCGACTTAATCACTGATATTGACCAATATTTGTTTGTGGAAAAATGATTAAGAGGTGGTATGAGTTATATTGCAAATATATAAATAAATATATGAAAAACTACGACAAGAAAAAAGAAAGCAAGTACATAATATATCTTGATGCTAATAACTTGTACGGGTGGGCCATGTGTCAACCGCTGCCTACAGGTAACTTCAAGTGGGTTGATAAGTTTGAAAAAGGAAAATCAAATTACATTGTTGAGTGTGATATCGAGTATCCCAAGAAACTGCATGACTCGCATAATGATTAGCCTCTTGCCCCGGAAAGTTTAAATATCAAATATGAGTGGTTGTCAGACTATTGTACAAATTTAAAACAAAAGTTTAATTTAGGACATTGCAATGTTAATAAACTTGTTACGATGTTGAAAAATAAAGAAAAGTATGTCATACATAACAGAAACTTAGAATTGTTTTAAAAGCTTGGATTGAAGGTAACAAAAATACACCGAATACTGCAGTTTGACGAATCAGAGTGGTTGAAGATATACATAGACTTTAATACTGCTAAGAGAACAGCTGGTAAAAATGCTTTTGAAAAGGATTTCTTCAAACTGATGAACAATTCAGTTTTTGGTAAAACTATGGAAAATTTGAGAAAAAGAATTAATGTTAAATTAACTCACGATGAGGAGGTCCTGTTAAAATATGCAGCAAGACCTTCATTTATTTCTTGTAAAATGTTTAATGAAAATGTATTTGCCATCAACAGAATAAAAGAACGATTAGTTTTAAATCGCCCTATTTATGTTGGTATGTGTATTTTAGACTTGTCAAAATATTTGATGTATGATTTCCATTACAACATTATCAAAAACAAAGATGATAAAAACGCTAAGTTATTATTTACTGATACCGATTCCTTGTGCTATTTAATAAAGACAAAAGATGTGTATGCAGACTTTTACAAGGATAAAAAACTTTTTAAAAATTGCGATTATGATCCAAAAAGTAAGTTTCATTATAAGGATAATAAAAAGGTTATTGGCAAGATGAAAGATGAAACGTGTGGCATACATATTGTTGAATTTGTTGGACTACGAAGCAAACTATATTCGTATATGTTAGATAATGAGGTTAGTGCAACAAAATGCAAGGGTGTTAAAATGTGTGTTGGTAAAAAACAAATAGCACACGATGATTACAAAGAGATTTTGTTTACAGCAACAGAAAGTCAACATGAGATGAAAGTTATTAGATCACAAAAGCATATCATAAGCAGCTATGTAATAAATAAAAAAAGGTTTATCAGCCTATGATGATAAAATACATACTAGATAATGGACAAGATACGTTAGCATACAAGTAAAATAATCCATGGTAAAAAAACGATATGCAGAGTGATGATGAAGACTACTGCCCGGTTCCGTCTGACTTTGCTTAATCAATTGCAAATGTTTTAGTTGAATCGTATGAGCAAAATATTATGTTATTGAAATGATACACTGGATTGATAAGTAGTATAGAAACGGGGGGTTCTGGTATAATTTCCTAGAACGGGTTTGCTCAAGTAATTAATAATATGTGTCAGGGCTTTTGATCCAAGTATGCCTATCATTTAGATTTATTTTGTAAATGATGGTGTACTTGAGTTAACAGTCATGGTCGACACATTTTATTAGTTGCTTGGGTTTTGAAGCCCGCTCTTTCTATACTACTTTTCTAAGTTGTCTTGTGCATTTTCTAAGTTGTCTTGTTCATTTTTTCTAAGTTGTTATGTGATTTTTTTAAGTTGTCTTGTGCATTTTCTAAGTTGTTATGTGCATTTCGTAAGTTGTTATGTGCGTTTCGTACTTTGTTATGTGCATTTAGTAAGTTGTTATGTGCATTTTCTAAGTTATTATATTATTTGCATTGTTTAAGTTGTCTTGTGCATACTATAAGTTGTTAAGTGCATTTTCCAAGTTGTCCTGTGCATTTCGTAAGTTGTTATGTGCATTTCGTAAGTTGTTATGTGCATGTCGTAAGTTGTCTCGTGCAAACTACAAGTCGTCGTTAACTCTTAAATTCTTAGAACATAAAATTGATTTCAAAATGTGTAAGGGATTGTCTGACGTGGAGTTAATAAATCTTGGTCTAAAAAAAAAAGAAGGAAAAAAAAAGAAGAAGAAATTATTTCTGTTTGTGTGTAGTCCTAAGGTTTATAGTCCCTCCATCTTTTAACCAATAGGACGTCCTAAAGGTATAGGTTCAATTGAGTCTGGACTTCACGTGTTATTTGTTGAAAACAATTACTCTGGTAAACTTAAAATATGTTTGTTAATATTTTTTTATTTAATATATTTTTCAATTTATTATCATTATTATTTGTTAGTTCTCAACACTGATGGTTGCGGGCTACGTGGGGTGGTCTTCTCCCTCATCCCTCCCCCATTTCTCCCTTCTCCCTCCCCTATCACCCTTTCCGTCCCCTTTTCTCTCTTCTCCTCTCTCAGAGTACTGATAAACAAGGGACGTAATCCATAACAGCATGATCGCGAAGACAAAACGTGTACGGCAGACAAGATAATGGTCGATAATAGGTCAACAGTCTTTTTAATGTTCAATGAAGGATTTTGATAGGATATAGACATACTATTTTACCCAAAACGACTCTCAAACTATGATAATTCTTCATAACATTTTTTAACAAAAAATTGATTTTAAAAACTTCCAGCCCCTTTCTCTCCCGACCCCGTCCCCTTGTCTACCGACCCGCCCTTGTCTCTCGGCCCCCGCCCCTTGTCTTCCGTACCCACGGCCCCCTGTACCACACCTCCTGATACTGCCACATATGACCCGATCTATTGTTTTCAGACCAAGATGTATTAACTCCACGTCAGACAATCCCTTACACATTTTGAAATCAATTGTCTGTTCTAAGAACTTTGTAGCCCACATTTTTTTAAAATAGGCAGAGCATAGCGTCTGCTCCTGGAGCCGCCATTTCTACCGGTGTTTCCTTCAAAATATATTCCGATAAAAAGTCAACTTAACAACGACTTGTAGTTTGCACAAGATAACTTACGAAATGCACATAACAACTAACGAAATGCACATGACAACTTAGAAAATGCACTTAACAGCTTAGAAAATGCACAACTAAAAAAATGAACATTACAACTTAGAAAATGCACATAACAACATAAGAAATGCGCATTTGATTGTAAACTAATTTAAAAGTCGATTTATTTTGTTTATACATCGCCGGAAACAACTCTCGGTTTCAGAAAAGACCGTTTTTCAATTTGATTTGCTATTTACGAACAACGTTGGGGACGAAGGAGTTATATTTAGTATGAATCAATACCGCGAAGTAAACCCGACTGATAATGAACTGAAGATCATTTCCGGTCTATTTTGTAACCTACATGTCATTATAGGTATTATACCACTAATTGTTTTCCCCATAGACACCAATGTTAAAGTGTCACATATTAATGATTTGCTGCAAATTCAACTCAAGTATGGATAATGCAGCAGTGTAATCTTCATATAGAAAACTATTTTTCCACTTGAAAAATCACCAGAAAAGGTGGGGTCACAAGACATGTAAGAAAGTTCTTGTTTGTTTACTAAACAGGTCAAGGGTACAGCTGTTTTCATTGATTGACTGTTTTCATTGCTCACAAAGTGTAAACCTAGAGTCGAAATTTCGAAAATGTTCATCAGTGATCCAGTAAAACTTATAAATACGCTTCTTATACATACAAGCACAAAATCAAATATAAATGGGCAGTTTTCCCCTACTTATAATGCCCGTTTTCATCAAAAAAGGAGGGATTACTTTTTATTATAGGAACTACATTCGACTACACCTCGGAGGCTTACATGCAATTAGTGTTGGTAAACCTATATGAGAAGAAAACGTGTTAAGATGTTTCTTAAATGAGGATTTTGTGTGGCCATTTTCATAACAAATTTAAAAACACCTACTTCATGAAAATCGAATGATTATTTGCTGAGATATGGTCTTGTGAATACCAAGGACAATAGTCTGAAATCGACAAAAGTCAGAGATATTGTTTTAAACTTTTACACTATCTGAATTGTCATACCAAAGGGCATTTCTTGTCAATACACCATATTAAATAGATCAAATGTTTAGAACAGCCAATGGACATCAATAAAATATGCATTTTAGGTACAATTAGGACGAATCTGAACGAGTCCTAATTACTGCACTTATCTCTTATAAGAGAATAAAACGTGTTCAGATGTTTCTTAAATGAGGATTTTGTGTTGCCATTTTCATAACAAGCTTAAAAACACCTACTTCATGAAAATCGAATTATTATTTGCGGAGATATGGTCTTGTGAATACCAAGGACAATAGTCTGAAATCGACAAAAGTCAGAGATATTATTTTTAACTTTTACACTATCTGAATTGTCATACCAAAGGGCATTTCTTGTCAATACACCATATTAAATAGATCAAATGTTTAGAACAGCCAATGGGCATTAATAAAATATGCATTTTAGGTACAATTAGGACGATGAATATGCCAATTTATGTCGATTTTCATGCCAAAATTGATTTTTTATGCACATTCTTCAAAATTGGTGGTACCATACCTTATTATAGTAGCGAATACGAGCTCAATAATGTCAAAAATACCGCTAAAATGAAAATTGATACTAGCTGAACGCTACCAAGTCGAGTTTGAATGATAAGGAATACTATTTTACCTTTTACACAATCTTCATTTTTTCACACTATCCTATTTTAGGGGGGTTGGGGAAACATTTAGTGGTTTCATGCCTATCAAACATGTTGACATGCAGATTTAATTGATGTAAACATGTTGCACACATGCAACCCTACATGTTGATACCAAAAGATCATAGTTCAATTGCAAACACTTCACAAACACGTCATTTTAAACACAAAAACAAATTGAAACTCAAAATTAGGGCTTTTATAAACAAAATTGGACTAAAAACGCCCAAAACCTATGTAAAAAACTATGAAAAACTTATTTCTGAGCTTATTTTACCAATTGTTATCAGAAAAGTGTCCCTAGCTACGAATCTGAACGAGTCCTAACTACTGCACGTATCTCTTATAAGAGAAGAAAACGTGTTCAGATGTTTCTTAAATGAGGATGTTGTGTTGTCATTTTCATAACAAGCTTAAAAACACCTACTACATGAAAATCGAATTATTATTTTCGGAGATATGGTCTTGTGAATAATAAGGACAATAGTCTGAAATCGACAAAAGTCAGAGATATTATTTTTAACTTTTACACTATCTGAATTGTCATACCAAAGGGCATTTCTTGTCAATACACCATATTAAATAGATCAAATGTTTAAAACAGCCAATGGACATTAATAAAATATGCATTTTAGGTACAATTAGGACGATGAATATGCCAATTTATGTCGATTTTCATGCCAAAATTGATTTTTTATGCACATTCTTCAAAATTAGTGGTACCATACCTTATTATAGTAGCGAATACGAGCTCAATAATGTCAAAAATACCGCTAAAATGAAAATTGATACTAGCTGAACGCTACCAAGTCGAGTTTGAATGATAAGGAATACTATTTTACCTTTTACACAATCTTCATTTTTTCACAGTATCCTATTTTAGAGGGGTTGGGGAAAGATTAAGTGGTTTCATGCCTATCAAACATGTTGACATGCAGATTTAATTGATGTAAACATGTTGCACACATGCAACCCTAAATGTTGATAACAAAAGATCATAGTTCAATTGCAAACACTTTACAAACACGTCATTTTAAACACAAAAACAAATTGAAACTCAAAATTACGGCTTTTATAAACAAAATTGGACTAAAAACGCCCAAAACATATGTGAAAAACTATGACATACTTATTTCTGAGCTTATTTTACTAATTGTTATCGGAAAAGTGTCCCTAGCTACGAATCTGAACGAGTCCTAACTACTGCACGTATCTCCTATAAGAGAAGAAAACGTGTTCAGATGTTTCTTAAATGAGGATTTTGTGTTGTCATTTTCTTAACAAGCTTCAAAATACCTACTTCATGAAAATCGAATGATTATTTGCGGAGATATGGTCTTGTGAATACCAAGGACAATAGTCTGAAATCGACAAAAGTCAGAGATATTATTTTTAACTTTACACTATCTGAATTGTCATACCAAAGGGCATTTCTTGTCAATACACCATATTAAATAGATCAAATGTTTAGAACAGCCAATGGACATTAATAAAATATGCATTTTAGGTCCAATTAGGACGATGAATATGCCAATTTATGTCGATTTTCATGCCAAAATTGATTTAGTAGCGAATACGTGCTCAATAATGTCAAAAATACCGCTAAAATGAAAATTGATACTAGTTAACGCTACCAAGTCGAGTTTGAATGATAAGGAATACTATTTTACCTTTTACACAATCTTCACTTTTTCACTGTATGCTATATTAGGGGGGTAGGGGAAAGATTTAGTGGTTTCATGCCTATCAAACATGTTGACATGCAGATTTAATTGATGTAAACCTGTTGCGCACATGCAACCCTACATGTTGATACCAAAAGATCATAGTTCAATTGCAAACACTTCACAACGACGTCATTTTAAACACAAGAAAAAATTGAAACTCAAAATTACGGCATTTATAAATAAAATTGGACTAAAAACGCCCAAAACCTCTGTAAAAAAACTATGACAACTTATTTCTGAGCTTATTTTACCAATTGTTATCGGAAAAGTGTCCCTAGGTACGAATCTGAACGAGTCCTAATTACTGCACGTATCTCTTATAGGTATTATACCACTAATTATTTTCCCCATAGATACCAATGTTAAAGTGTCACATATTAATGATTTGCTGCAAATTCAACTCAAGTATGGATAATGCAGCAGTGTAATCTTCATATAGAAGGCTATTTTTCCACTTGAAAAATCACCAGAAAAGGTGGGGTCACAAGACATGTAAGAAAGTTCTTGTTTGTTTACTAAACAGGTCAAGGGTACAGCTGTTTTCATTGATTGACTGTTTTCATTGCTCACAAAGTGTAAGCATAGAGTCGAAATTTCGAAAATGTTCATCAGTGATCCAGTAAAACTTATTAATACGCTTCTTATACATACAACCACAAAATCGATTATAAATGGGCAGTTTTCCCCTACTTATAATGCCCGTTTTCATCAAAAAAGGAGGGATTACTTTTTATTATAGGAACTACATTCGACTACACCTTGGAGGCTTACATGTAATTAGTGGTGGTAAACATAATAGCGTAAATGAGTCTCCATGACCCTTTCATATTAAAGTTAGAATGTTGACAACCTGTTAAAATCTCAAACCTGATTAGAATTCTGGAAAACTTACTTTATCATGCAAATAAACATGTCTGCTATTAAACATCAACAAGGAAATAGGGGGGTTTAATACCGTCTAAGAAACATTTCTTCAGTTGTATACTAACACCGGGTCAAAGGTCAAAGCTATTTTAACCCTTGCAATTTCGTACCCTGTCTACTTTCACTTCTGAAATGTATATCAAAAACTGTCAAAAACATGATGAGCTCCCTTTTCAAATATCAATAACATGTCCAGAAGACAGTTACAGCCAAAAGATAACAGGAAATTGCACTAAAAAAAGTTTTTAAAGAAGAAAAAGATTAGCACACTTTAATACAGAACTACTTTCGACTGCACCAGGCGAGGCTGATTTAGTGTAATTAAACCTACATGTACGATGAGCTTTCTTCATTATTTCGAAAGAGCGTAACCCGGCAGAAAACAGTAATGCACACGTTAGTGACTCAAAAAAAGCGATACTTATGAAACAGAGCCCGTAATTTTCAGACCCAATGACTGAGAATAAAGTGTCACAACAATCAAGTTCTTTATTTTATTTAATTATTTGTGATATTATTCTATAGAACATGTCTTTGACAATATACATATTTGTCTAAAAATAACACTCGAATTACACTTACAAAATTCGGGTCTGTAGAAATGTGTTCGGCTAGTAATTTTTTGTAAGTCACATGCCCGATGGGCTAGTAGCTCAAAATGTTTTTCGTGAAGACTGTTATTATTGTAATTACAGAGCTCCAGACAAACTTCCCTGTCAAAGAGTAGTTTACCTCCTAAATAAATCTGCAGTGCTGATTCAGATTATTTTAAAGAGTAAATGTTATAATGTTTTTTGCTTTTTATCTCAAAATATGACTTTATTAAACTAGCAATTGTTAATTTTCAATGCTGATTTTCTCTCCCATTTATTTCTTTTCTGATTTCTTCAATTTTAATACTGCCAAAAATTGCTTATCTAGAGTTCGGAAGTAAAATATTAGTTTTTTCTGTCGCCTTTTCGAAGAAAAGTGCGATACATAGGGATCACTTTGTCGTCCGTCCGTCACGAAAACTTAATGTTGGCTAAAACTTTCTCATTTCTTGATATTTCTTCATCAAACTTTCAGTATATACTCATCATGACAACACCGACATGACCATACTAAAGTATAAAGGGCACGTCACAGTAAAGGTCATTATATGGGTTAAATACTCGTTTTTTTCTTTACGAATACTGAACGTTGCCTATAACTGTCTCATTTTTCTTGATATTTCTTCCATTAAACGTTCAATATATACTCATCATGACAACATCGACATGACCATACTAAAATATAAGGTCAAGGTCGCACTGAAGGTCATTATATTGGTTAAATACTCATTTTCTTCACAAAATCATAACGTTGGTTATAACTTTCTCATTTCTTGATATTTCTTCATCAGACTTTCAATATATACTCATCATGACAACATTTGCATGACTGTACTAAAATCTAAAGATCAAGGTCACACTGAAGGTCATTATATCGGTTAAATACTCTTTTTCTTCACAAAAGCTTAAGGTTGGTTATAACTTTCTCATTTCTTGATATTTCTTCATCAGACGTTCAATATATAGAGGATCTTAAACGAGTTCCCATTTCGTATAAGATTTATGAAACGAGTGATGAATTATTTTAATTTTAACGAGCCTTTTGGCGAGTTAAAATTAAAAATAATTCATAACGAGTTTCATAAATCTTATATGGAATGGGAACGAGTTTATGATCCTTTTTATCACATAACATTGCAATCAAATTAGTAAAAATTAATTCAGATGGACATAGAATCACAGGAACTGGTCACTTTTAATTTTTGCCTTCTATTATTATAATTGTATAGACAATTATAATAATAGAAGGCAAAAATTAAAAGTGACCAGTTCCTGTGATTATAATAATAGAAGGCAAAAATTAAAAGTGACCAGTTCCTGTGCATAGAACCGCCACGACATCAGACACACTTGAGCGGCAAAACTTCATAAAATATGTGACGTCGTAACGTCACGTCTCACACATAACGTTGTGTATAAAAGAGTTCGTGTTTTACCTCTTTACAAAATAGCAGTTTACGACAACTTTTTAACAAACCAACAACAATGTTTTGTATAACGTGCATTATTTTTATAAGCTGTCACAAATAGTAAGTTTATGACTCAGATCTGGGTGAATTTGTAATAAATAAAATAGTTTCAGTTAATAAACTTGCGTAGTGTTACAGGTTTAACTCAACCAATCAAAATTGTTCCAGGTTGTATTACACGTGTGTAATACTATAGGTTATTGAATTTGTATGGCTAACTATTACTTGGAACGAGTTGTTTTGGCAAAGGACGACGAGCTTAAGCAACGAGTTCCAAGTAATATTTAGCCATACAAATTGAATAACCTAACCTTTTTATTGTATACTTTCATATTGTTTTCGATCAGTGCTAATTGTATGCCTATTACTTTTTATTATATTTGTGTTATTTTTATAGCTTTCGATGGAATTCCTATAATGTCATTCAGTTACATTTTGTGTGGATGATTATTTTGCGCGAAAACGACGTCGACGTCGGATGACGTCATTAAAATTCTAACGTTTGTTTGCCATTCGATAACGTTAAAAATAGTGGGTGAGTGACCATTTCAATTATTTTATCAATTTCTGCCACAAAAGGTTGAACAAAAACACGTCGTTTTTTTTTGTTGACACTATAGGCAGGATTCTGTTGAAAGTAGTTCCTTATTTCTATTTCGCGGCTCTTAGCAAGCGCGAGAAAAAGTTCCGGTGCAATATCAATGTGTGCAATATCGTAGAATATTGCACACTTAGCTCAATGCAAACTAAACGGGACAATATGAAAGTATACAATAAAATAGAATATTAAATGGGGGTTCGACACTGCTAACAAGGGACGTTATGTGATAAATACTCATCATGACAACATCGACATGACCATACTAAAATATAAAGGTCAAGGTCACACTGAAGGTCATTATATGGGTTAAATACTCTTTTATCCCTTCACGAAAACTTAACATTGGCTCTAACTTTCTCATTTCTTTTTATTTCTTCATAAATCTTTCTCCTCCTTGGTGCCACTGAGTTTCGTCGGTGTGTTATTGGACAAGACACTTTCCCTTAATCTCGTCCGTCGGATGGGGACGTAAACCGGGCGGTCCCGTGTATCGGTCTATTCTCCGAGCACGTTAAAGAACCATGGGAATCTATTCGATAATAAGAGTAGGGCACAGTTAACAGATTCCTATGTATCCTTCCCCTCTCTCTGGGGCGGCTCTAAATAACTATACTGTGTTGATGATCCGTTAAACAACAGTCAATCTATCAATCTTTCAATATATACTCATCATGACAACATCGACATGGCCATACTAAAATATAAAGGTCAAGGGCACACTGAAGGTCATTATATGGGTTAAATACTCATTTTTATCTGCACGAACACTTGTATCTGGGTCCAAAGAACCTTGTATTACTGACAAAGAGCTGAGAGGTGACACACGTGTTCCGCGGAACACCAATCTAGTTTTAATAATATCAGAAAATATGCGCTATTGTTTACATAGATTCCATCATCTCTAAATCAGAAATAAACACCTAAATGTCTATGTAACTTGTCCCAGAATCAGACTTGCCCCTGATTTTGTCATTAATTTATGGTTGAATTTCTTCTGTACTTGAAACCAATGAACATGACTATGTCAGTATGGAGAGACAAGGAAGAAATAAGGAAGACAATCCAATGATTTTTTAATCATGTTTAGCTCTACTGGCCAAGGGCCAGCAGAGCTTATGGGATGGCGAGTTGTCCGTCGTCCGTCCGTCGTCCGTCGTTTAAGACGATAGGGCCTTCATTTGACATCCTATCTTTACCAAACGTTACCACATTGGTAATATCAATGAAATCTCGGACAAGTTCGAAAACCAGCCAGATCGGACTAATACGGTCCTTGATTTAGTTAAAACTGCTATATTGCTATATTTTTCTTCGTTAAGACGATAGGGCCTTCATTTGTCATCCTATCATTACGAAACTTTACCACATTGTTAATATCAATAAAAGCTCGGACAAGTTCGAAAACCAGCCATATCGGACTAGTAACAGCGGAGTTATGGCCCTTGAGTTAGTTAAAAATGCTATATTTTGCCTCGTTAAGACGATAGGGGCTTCATTGTTCATCCGATCTCTACCAAACGTTATCAGATTGTTAATGTCAATGAAAGCTCGGTCAATTCGAAAACCAGCCAGATCGGACCAGTAACAGCGGAGTTATGGCCCTTGATGTTGTTAAAAATGCTATAATTTACCTCGTCATACGATAGGGCCTTCATTTTGCATCTGATCTTTGCCAAGCTTTACCAGATTTTATGACTTCCTTTTTATTATATTAAATTTTTTTTTTAATTATTTTTTTTTTTGATATTTTTTTTTGAATTTTTTTTTTGAATTATTTTTTTTGAATTTTTACAGAGAGTTATGGCTCTTGATTTAGTTAAAAATGCTATATTTTGCCTCGTTAATACGGTAGGGCCTTCATTTTTCATCTGATCTTTACCAAACTTTACCAGATTATTTAGTTATGGCCCTTGATTTAGTCAAAAGCTGTTTTTTGCCCGAAACTTTCAAAAAACGTAAATGGCAGTCACTCGCTTCATTGATGTTATAAGAGCCATGTTAGCCAGTAGAGCGTCCACAGGCTCTCTTGGGCCTCTTGTTTTGTATTGCCCGCATAGCACGGCAGTCACTTAGGGATCACTTTGTCCATCGTCGTTGCCATCGTCCATCACAGTTTAATCTGCAACCTAACCTTGGCCATAATCACATCTTCATCTTACCTCAAGAAATGTGTTAAACATGACCTAAACTTGCTGACTTTATTTTGGCAGAGTTATGCCTCTTTTTATAGTTCGATTGCACATGCTGAAATAAGCACACGGCAAGTGACCCAAGTGTTCTGTGGAACACCCTTCTAGTTTTGTATCAGTTGATTTCATAAGTTACCTTTCAGTCCGACTCGAGGGTAATTACTAGTGTTGCAAAACTTTGAAAATACATTATCCCTTATCTGACTTTGTAAACAACCGACGATTTATTTCCAACCTACAGAGATGAAGCACTATTGACTTTTTGTATATTATCACATAACGTCCCTTGTTAGCAGTGTCGAACACCCATTTAATATTCTATTGTATGACACACGTGTAATACAACCTTAAACGATTCTGATTAGTTGAGTTAAACCTGTAACACTACGCAAGTTTATTAACTGAAACTATTTTATTTATTACAAATTCACCCAGATCTGAGTCATAAACTTATTATTTGTGACAGCTTATAAAAATAATGCACATTGTTGTTGGTTTGTTAAAAAGTTGGAGTAAACTGCTATTTTGTAAAGAGGTAAAACACGAACTCTTTTATACGCAACGTTATGTGTGAGACGCGACGTTACGACGTCACATATTTTATGACATTTTGGCGCTAAAGTGTGTCTGACATCGTGGCGGTTCCATGTCCAGCTGAATTATTTTTTACTAATTTGATTGCAATGTTATGTTATAAAAACGATCTTAAACTCGTTCCCATTCCATTTAAGATTGATGAAACTTGTTATGATTATTTTTAATTTTAACTCGCCAAAAGGCTTGTTAAAATTAAAATAATTCATAACTCGTTTCATAAATCTTATATGAAATGGGAACTCATTTAAGATCCTCTATATATGTTACCGTCACTTTTGCATTAAACTGATTTAAAATGTATGCTCTGTTAAAAAGGTACACAAGCTTGCTAACTCTTGCGTTTACATGTCCTAGTAAATTGTGAAACAGATCCATATTTGATTTTAAGACGTTTAATGCAGTAAATCAGACGTGTTTGTTTGTTTTTAGCTATACTGATCAAAGATCAGCAGAGCTTTACCTGGTGCAGTGTCCGTCCATACATTTTTTTTTGTATCGACTTCTCCTCTGAAACTACTCAATGGATTTTCATGAAACTTTACAAGAATGTAGCCCATGATGTCTAGTTCATCCTAGCAAAAAATCACAAGATGGCCGTCAAAGCTAAAAATATATTTTTAAAAAAACAAGTTTGTACGACTACTTCTTGAAAACCATAAGTGATAGTGATGTGGGCCTTTTTCTAAAATGATCAACATGACATGATGTTGGTCCTTGTCGACATGGCGCCCAGCGGCCATCTTTGTTTACATAAGAGTTGTATAGTAAAAACTTGTAGCGACTACTCTTCTGAAACTACTGGACGGATTTTCATGAACCTTCACAGGAATGTTGCTCTTGATGTCTAGTTGATCCTAGCAACATTTTAGGTCTGCTGGAATGGAAGTTCAAGATAAATAAAAATAGATTTAAAAAATGTTTGGAGCGACTACTTCATGAAAACTGTAAATGATATTGATATGGGACTTTTTCTAAAATGATCAGCATGACATGATGTTGATCCTTGTCGAAAATTAGTTTGATTCGACATCAAACATGGCCGCCAACAGCCATCTTTGTTTATATAGAGTAATATAATAAAAACTTGTTGCGACAACTCTGAAACTACTTGACTCTGAAACTACTTGACGTATTTTCATGAAACTTCACAGGAAAGTTGCTCTTGATTTCTAGTTGATCCTAGCAAAACTTCAGGTCGGCCGGAAATTCAAGATGGCCGCCACTGCTAAAAGTAGATAAAACAAAGCAAATTTGTTAGCGACTACTTCCTGAAAACTATAAGGGATATTGATATGGGACTTTCTCTAAAATGATCAACATGACATGATGTTGGTCATTCTTGGAAATCATTTTGATTTGACATGAAACATGGCTGCCAACGGCCATCTCTGTTTACATAGTTAAATAGTAAAAACTTGTAGCGACCACTCCTGTGAAAGTACTTGACAGATTTTCATGAAGCTGCTCTTGATGTCTAGTTGATCCTAGCAAGATTTCTGGTCGGACGGAAATTCAAACTGGCCGCCACGGATAAAAATAGATTTTTAATTTGTAGCAACTACTTCTTGAAAACTATAAGTGATATTGATATGGGCTTTTTTAAAATTATCAGCTTGACATGATGTTGGTGACAGACTCTTGTTGAAAATCATTTGATTTGACGTTAAACATGGCTGTCAGCGGACATCTTTGTTTACAAGAGTTATATAGTAAAAACTTGTAGCGACTACTCCTACTTGGTCCTTGTCGAAAATCATTTTGATGCGTCATTAAACATGGCCATCATTGTTTACATAGAGTTATATAGTATAAAAACTTGTAGCGACTACTCCTCTAAAACTACTGCAAGGATTTTCATGAAAATTAATTGAAATGTTGCTCTTGATGTCTAGTTGATCCTACCAAAATTTCAGGTTGGCCGGAATTTCAAGATGGTCGCCATGGCTAAAAATATTTAAAAAAAAATAATTGTAACGACTTCTTCTTAAAAACTATAAGTGATATTGAATCAGATATGGAAAATTTTCTATAATGACCAGCATGACATGATGTTGGTTCTTGTTGAAAATTATTTTGATTCGACATTAAGCATGGCAGCCAAAGACCATCTTTGTTTACATAGAGTTATATAGGAAACATTTGTAGCGACTACTCCTCTGAAACTACTTGACAGATTTTCATAAAACTTCACATCAATGCTAATCTAGCTATTAACTCCTATCAATAGAGCTTCAGGGTCATTGACCTCTTGTTGTGGTCCATTTTCAGAGATATAAAAAAACATAATCTAAGCCGTCCTTCTCTTTGCCAGATGCATTTTACAAGGCGGCACTCACAACAGCCTTAATGGAGTTTAACAAAACTTCATCAAAATGTGCAACTCATAGAAAGGAAGCACTGGATTGTTATTCAGGTCGGTTGGTCAAAGTTCAAGATTGCTGTTAATTTAAATTAAAAACCTTTTCTTCTCAATAAGTTTACTTTCCCTTGAGGGCTGTATTATGAAATTTGGCAGGATTGAGGAGTATCCATTGTTTTAAGATGGGTGGTTACACATACGGGGGACTTTTACTTCGCTGAATTTGCTTGTTTTCACTGGGTTTCTTTTTAATGAAGTGTTGGAATTAATTTATAAGCATAACCTGCAGCTTCATCTGGCAGATTCTAAGGACATGCTTTAAGAGTTAAGATCAGTGCCCAGAATGGATTATGTAAATATACATTAATTGAAGTAAAATATGTTTAATCTAAATTTAAGTTGGCTGATTAATTTTTTGTACGCTCAGTGCTGTTGGGAACATCTCTGTAGTGTAAGGAAACATGCCTTTCTTTCAAGAAAAGAGATCCAGGTTCAAGTCCTTGCGGGGAAAATGGCACACTTACTGAGCTGTACAAACTTCGTTCTGGGATAACCACAACTTTAAAATAAATACATATGATAAAATTGTTCATTACACAATTATACTAGTGTTAAAAAATCATTCCATAATATTTATATGCACTATCATAAAAGTGAAGCTGCAAAACGTAGTGTTACCCTTATCGTGAAATATCGAAATATTTGTTACTGTATATAATATATTCATACAAACTAGCATTTTGAAATCAGACAAAACCTAAAGACAAAAGACAATTAAACTATAATGCTTTGAATACAATTATGATATAACTTCATTGTTTTATTTATATAGTACTGAAGTCGGCAAACACAGATTGTGTCACCTCCCCAATTTTGGAGATGTGTCACTTGACTGATAATCGATCGGTCAAATTCTTGCTAATATGTCATGCTAATAATATTATCCTTTCACTGCCTTTCAAACATGTCCGTACTCCCCATGCTATAATACATGTACTATACCTTTTCTTGTTTACCAAACATGTTGGGATTTCTCTGGAATATTACATGGAATTATGTGTGCAATATATACATTATATAGCGGAAATTCCGACTTGCATTTCGTTTTTCCTTTGGTATATATCAATATGAACAAATGAGAAGATAGGACATTTTAAGAAAATAAACATGGGGGACCGGTGGGTGGGATGAGGGGGAAGAGGGCATTGCATGGGGAGCTTGTGAAGGTGTGGAGGGTGAATGTTATATTCTTTTTGTCTTAAGCATCATTTGAGACAACCCAAGCTAGCATAAAACAACATTTCTGAAATAAGACCCCTTTGAACTGTCTGCACCGTATGTCAATATGACATTCCGCTGATATAGTTATTAATTTTACATGTAGCAACGTAACATTATTTTTACCTTTACTTCTTTTTTTGTAACTTACAGCGACGCCGACGTTTTCACTTTTAATGACATTTGCTACATAACACTGAACCACGACAAAAGTGTTTTTATAGTTAACGTAGCGGTTAGGAGAGGGAATGCGGTTTGGGTTGGTGGGGGTGGGGGTGACGGTGATTGCGCATTTAAGGGCTGTCATAATTTGAATACCATTGGAGCCCAGGGATTTTAGAAATCAATATTACTTATTTATGAAGTCATTAGATAACATTATAAGGAGGCTCGTGCTCAATGTTGGTTTTGAGTTATGGCTAGAAATGTAAAAAAAATAATTTGATATATAAATACAAGCAAGACTCGAGTGGGAATACAGGGTCGTGGTGATTACATAAGCTCTCATATTTTTCGAACAATCGGGCTTTTTTATTACCAACATGTTGTCGGTTTTAGCTCTTATCTAGGTCTTATTTTGACAATTTGACCCTTCTTGATTTATGCAAGTGCTGTGGAAAAGGCCTTATTGTCTCGGAGATGAAGATTGCCGTTTGGCCCATGGGGTTAACTTACTGTTGCTTACTTAAAACCAAGGATTTACCCAAACACAAGAATACTGACTATGCGAGACCTTACGATATTTTGTTCTTTGCTCTTGTGGAATGGCGATTTCTTGTGTATGCATGCACGTAAGTTGCATCGTCATACACGTAGTTGCATCGTCATTCACGTAATTGCATCGTTTACACTTTTCTGAAACGTGCAGATGCCTGCTTGTGTGTAGTTTTTGACCGAAGATTATATAACCATTTAAGCAATGAAGGGCTTCACATTAAAAAGAAACAAGGCTATTTGAAATAAATGAGCAAAACACTTCAATATATATGGAATAAATTCGCCTACAGTTTAAAAACTTACTAATATTTTTAACATTAAATTTGGTTGCATACAAGTAGAGCAGTAAATAAAATAGCCGAATTTCCAAATCAGGACAGTTAGCTAGGGTGTTATTTCATAATTTTCTTTACCCACACACGCACGCACGTACGCACGCTTACGCTCACTTACAATGTTATAACGTAAAGAAAACAGACATTTTTGTGAACATTTTATTTCAACTAAAGCATAATGCAAAGCAACACAGTTTAGACAATGGTTGTTAAAGCGTAGGTACATGTATATAATTTGTCTTTTTACATAAAGATATGTGTTCTGTTTTTATTACAACATGTACAGTTATAAATATAATATACTGTTAAAAATAAGTTTAGCAAGTAAATTGCATGGCAAATTCATTTGCGCATATTCTAGGCTATGCGTGGCTGAGGTCATTAACAAAATAATTAACATAATAAGCAGATATATGCACGGCATTATGTTTGAAACGCTATCTGCGAAAAAAATAACAAAATGTTTTAAAGACATTTTGTCAATATGCCATATATGGTAAAATGGCGCGATGACGTCATCGTTCAAAGATGGCTGCCTCCATTTATTTTCTTTGCAAATTTTCAATAGGTCATATCTCCTTTGTTTTTCATGGCATTTTGACAATTCTTTCATTTTTTTTTCAAGTTTTTCAGAGCCCTATTAAATAAATAGTGTTTGAAAATAGTGCATCTAGCCCTTTAATCTACTTGCTTTACAGATACTATAATTTCGTTCTTATTTCAATGTAAAGGGAGGTGATTTCAATTTTTTTAAACTTTTGTTCGTTATTGCATTATAATGACAAGGTTCGTATCCATTAATTTCGCGTTTTTTATAACTTGAAACCAATAACTGTTATTTAGTGACGTTTAACCATGTTCTTTATCATAGTGTATTTTCAAATATAAAACATGCCGTTTTAACTAAATGGGAGATAACTCTGATACTTTCATTGGCGATAACTCTGATACTTACAGTGGCGATAACTCTGATACTTCACTGGATCCCAACTAATTAGTGAAAGAGAAGATCACCCTATGTCATGCACATGTTTTATAATACTTCACATTATAAAATAACATTCAATTTATCTGAGCTAAATGTACACAAGGACTTGCTAAACTTATTGTTTTCGGTATATAATAATAATATAATACATAAACAATTGTTAATTAACAAGTAAAATATTTCAAAAAGGTTTATTTTGTGCCAGATCAATATCTGGCGAGCGGGACATGAATATTATCCATATCCATGACCACAGGCCCGCGGTTTCAATGTGTTTAAAGTCCCAAACATCAGGTTCGATCTCGCACAATATAATCCAGTTTGAAATATTTTATTTCTTATCTGACATGATTTTTTATGTATTTAATGCTCACATTTTCGACAGATTGAACACAATACAAAACAAATTATCACAACTAATATTGTATGCCCATCTCTCAAAACCAAATGAAGAAAAAATGCAGTTTCTCCTGTTTTTAACAATTTAAAGTTGTTGTTTGAACGTGACATTGCTTTAATTGTTTAAACCCTTTCAAATGGTTGAAGAACGTGACGTCACCGGTCTAACCTGCTCAATAACCAATCAACGTTGAGTATTTTAATAAACTATGTTAGATATTGTTATACTATGGTGTTAGCGGATTTTTAGAGAATATTTAACTAAATTTCCTATAAGCAATGATTAAGCTGCTGAAGTATAGAAACACCATGAATTCATAATCTTTGCCCATAAAAGAGTCTATAATACCAATTTAAAACGTGAACTAGTTGAAAGATATAGACAAAACATTAACAGTTTCCTGTACCTTACATAACATATAACAAATCAGTTTTAATGTCAGCCTTTTAATTAAATAGGCACAATCACTGACACAAACAAACACTGACTGTAATGTCAGCCTGTAATTACACATTCGACAAGAATAGAATAAAGTTTATTTTCCAAGCATGAGCCATCTCAAGCATACTAATTACATTGTAAACATATGCATAAATTTTAACAAAACAAACGCTTAGTTTTCATTAGTTTTCATTAGTATTAAACAACATAATATTAATAACAAACAATGTAATACAAATAATGCAAATAATTAATATAAATGTACATGGTTCAAAGATTAACAGTTTATTATACGACATCGCAATAATTAATAGTTATAAAATACAACAAAGCTTATCAGACTATAGAGGAATCGCGGACTTTATTGCCGGGCCTTCAGGGAGCAGGCTCCGGCTGTATTTATCCCGGACTCAGAAAGCTGCTAAGAGTGTTCATCGATATTTTACTACAAGAAGTAGATATAAATTTCAGGAAATCTTTTCTGAGCATATAAATAGAGCTGGTCGTCACTGATTAGTGCTTGATGTTAACTTTATTAAAGGGACACATGACAATCTTGATTTTTTAAAAGCTCGCGGCGTCCCGTTAGTTTTTCTACATAACTTGCTAACTGTTTGTGTGTAGAGCTATATATGTATTTCCTTTTGGTGCTGTCTGATTTTAACATAACGAACAGTATTAATAAAACCATTTACATCGAACCAAAAACAAGATGAAAATATTAAAATAACAAGCCACTCGGAAAGGCCTTTAAACGTTCTACTTTCTAGCATGGGTCTTTAAAGAAAAAACAAGAAGTATTGCCACGCATTCGTTAAAATCCCCCAAGGAAAATTAAAGTTATTGATCGGAAAACTATTTTCCATTTATAGTTTCAGTGACCTTGACCTGGGACAAAAGGACCCTAATAGCAACCCCATGATCCTCACCTTTTGGTAAAGTTTCGTTAAAATCCCTCAAGGGAAACACAAGTTATTGATCGGAAACCAATTTTCTATTGATAGTAAAGTGACATTGACACCTCAAATGCAACCACAAGCTTTCTTTTTTATATAAGGTACACACATATCACGTTTCAGGCCAATATCTCAATCCTAAATAAAGTTATTGATCGAAAACTATTTTTCTATTTTTAGTAACAGTGACCATTACCTTGACTCCAGTGACCTCAAATGCAATCCCAAGCTTACTTCTTATATAAGCTACGCAGCAATTTTCGGGCCAATATCTCATTTCTAACTTAAGTTATTGAGCGGAAACCCATTTACTATATTTTGTAACGGTAACCTTGACCTTGACCCCATTGACCCCAAATGCAGTTCCACGCTTCTCTTTCATATTTGCTACCTACGCAACAAGTTTCGGGCCAATATCTCATTCTTAAGTAAAGTTATTGAGGGAAACCGATATTTTATTAGTAGTAATGTCACCTTGACCTTGATCCCAGTGACCCCAAATGCAATCCTTCTTTATATATATTCCTTCTTTTTATATAAGCTAAATACACAGCTAGTTTCGGGCCAATATCTCATTCCTAACTCAAGATATTGAACGGAAACCGATTTCTTATATTTAGTAACGATGACCTTGACCTTGACACCTAGTGATCCCACATGCAGTTCCATGCTTCATTTTCATATAAAGTACCTATACTGCATATCTTATTCTTAAGTAGAGTTATTTTCAGCAATGGTGGCATTGACCTTGACCCCAGTGACCCCAAATGCAATCCCACGCTTTCTGTTCGTATAAGCTACCTACACAGCTTGTTCCGGGCCAATATCTCATTCCTAACTAAAGTGATTGAGCGGGAACCATTTTTTCTATTTTTAAGAACGGTGGTTTTGACCTTGACCATATTGACCCCAAATGCCCCTATCTCTTTAGCTGGACAGAAAACATAGACAACAAACAACACCGATAACAACAAAAGCAGCAACAACAATAACTTTGAAACACATGGTTTGCTAATGATCGTATCTTGGACACAGAACCTTCAGTTCAAACGTGGTAAAAATCAAAAGCTGTTTACAAAAATATAACTCTGAAATGCAGAGATAAATTGTTTTTTTAGTAAAAAATGGGTGGGGTACGGTCCATATATTTTTGCTTTTTAAAGTAAAAAGTTGAATGAGGATTACACTTGTTTGTGTATGTTTTGAAAGATATGTATATAAGTAATCGAAAAATTGTTTTTCAGTAAATGTAATGTTATGAGAGAGAAAAAAGTAAAAATATTCAATGACTCTATTTTTCCTCTTTTTAGTGAACTTTTGGAGTTAGAAATATGTGTCTTCTTCAAAGACGTCTAGTGGGGAAAAAAGTGTGTTGAACTACCCTTTTTTTGATAATTTTGTACCTAAATGATACCAAAGAAGCTTTAAATATCAGTTAAAAAAATTCTCAGCACTACGTCCTTTCCTTTCCTTGATATAAACAGTCTGTCCAAGTTAAGTAAAGACCGTATGAACGATGAAGGCACTATAGTGTTCACATGGCAAAATAGCATATTTTCAATAAACTCTGTTTATTTTAATCTGGTATAGCTTTCCAGCATGGCAAGGGTCACCATTGTTTACTATTCGATATTAATTGTTTGAGCTTTGATTATCATATAAAACCATGACAAATCTTGGTTAAGATCAGCTCACAATCAAGCTATTAGAAATGCTAGAGTGTTAACAATACAGAATATTTATTTATTTTGCATTAAAATAACAGCTATGACTCTGTTATTTAATATCTGATAAAATAGGGTTTTCGAGTTTGACTGAGCTTTCATTGATGTTCGCAGACAACACAAGCGTTTGACCTTGACCTTTACTGGTGGGGTCACTTGACTTATGATGTGTATATAATGAAATTTTGATGAAGAAATACGAAAAAACGAAAAACGTTTTTAAACTCAGTAATTGACATTGATTGTAACCTTCACCTTTATATATGGGTAATGTCACGTGACTATTGTCATTTAGTGTATATATGGAAAGTCTGATGAAGAAATATGAAGAAATGAAAACGCCATACGACTATGTTAGATGGAAGTAAGACGCAAGGCGGCGAACAAAGTGATCCGTATATATCGTTGTTATTTTTTTCTTCGTAAAGGCGGAACAAAGTGATCCGTATATATCGTTGTTGTTCTTTTCCTTCGTAAAGGCGGAACAAAATATAGACTCGTTGTTTTTCGCGCAGGACGATTCGGAAGCTCGCCATATTTTAATAAGGATCAATCACATCATCTGTGTGTCGCCGAGATACTTATTAAGTACCTATGTAGCATGATCATCCACCAGAGGCATACCACATTTGAGATGGTACTAGATACTCTTGACTAGCATTAGAGTAGAATTCTGCTGCTTTACACATATAGCAAATCGTATTCACTGCTTTACACATATAGCATCTCGTGCCTAATGCTTTAAACATAGAGCAAATCGGTCCCACTGCTTTACATATATAGCAACCTTGTCTAATGCTTTACACATATAACACTCGCGCCTACTGCTTTACACATATAGTAACTCGCACCCACTGCTTTGAATAATATAGTAACTAGTGCCTAATGATTTACACATATAACAATTCGTGCCTAATGCTTTAAAGATACAGCAACGCGCGACCACTGCTTTATATATACATCAACTTGCACTGATGTACACATATAGCTCCTTCTGCATCACACATAAAGCAACTCGCACCAATATTTCACATATATATATAGCAACTCGCGCCCACTGATTTACACATACAGCACCTATCTCCTTCCGCTTCACACATAAAGCAACTCGTACCACCCTCTTCACACACATAGCAACTCTCGACCGCTGCTTTCCAATATAGCAACTCGCGCCCACTACTTCACACTCTCTCTCCTTCTGCTTCACATATATGGCTGGGGCTCAATAAGGTCAGATGTAGACAGAGTGGATAGCACACAACTTTCAGTGGTAGTCACAGGTAATTTTGTTACTATTTTTAGCATATTTCAAAATGGCCGCCATTCAATGCTTAACGACAGCAATACATTCTTAATTATATGGCTTTACCCAAATACCATTTACACAGAATTTTTATTTTTTATTTTTTTACTTGACACATATATCAACTTGCGCCCTTTGCTTCACACATATAACAAATCTACACTTCTGCTTCACACATATGTCAACTCGCGCCCACTGCTTTACACATATATCAACTCGCGCCCACTGCTTTACACATATAGCAACTCTACCTTTTGCTTCACACATATAACAAATCTACACTTCTGCTTCACACATATGTCAACTCGCGCCCACTACTTTACACATATATCAACTCGCGCCCACTGCTTTACACATATATCAACTCGCGCCCACTGCTTTACACATATAGCAACTCGCGCCCACTACTTTACACATATATCAACTCGCGCCCACTACTTTACACATATATCAACTCGCGCCCACTGCTTTACACATATAGCAACTCTACCTTTTGCTTCACACATATAGCAACTCTACCTTTTGCTTCACACATATATCAACTCGCGCCCACTGCTTCACACATATATAAACTCGCGCCCACTGGTTCACACATATAGAAAATCACATACATTAAACTGCAGTACTGTATACGGCCTACAAGCTAATGTGTGTCTTAGATACAGTGAAATGTTTTGCTGGCTTGACAAGTGGATAGCACAGGGAAATGCAGAGACTGTAAGAGGTGTCCTGAGGAAAGAAGCTTTCCCTTAACATCGTCCGTCGTTTGGTGACATAAACCGGACAGTCCCGTGTATCTGAGTATATCCTCCGAGCACGTTAGAGAACATAGGAAAATATTCGATAGTAAGAATAGGGCACGGTTCCCGGAATTGTATGTATCATTACCCTCTCTGAGAACGCTCTAAACAACCTACTGTGCATTTCAGGGTGTCCAGACGTCGAATATGAACCGAGATTTGTTTTATTACTTGCTATATGTGTTTCTACCTGATATGGTTAGATAGAATGAAAATAGACGCTCCTGGATCTGTTTACAGTCTTGTCGTAGCTAACCGTTTAGCTTTATAAAGTCCAACATTCATTTGGGAATGGTTCATCCCACCATGTTTACTTTGTAAAAATAAAACAAAATGGCGGCGAAAATTTTAGAAATTGTCGTCTGCGCATGACTGTTTCCGGGGTTGAATATTCAGGTGATGCTGTTATTCAATGGTCAGCACCTCCAGCATTTAATCATACTTTACTTTTATTTTGGAATGAAAAAACATTATATCTAGCAAATAAAAGGTAGGTAAATAGTATAATGCGTTTATATCTTGTTATTTACACCACTATGGATAAAAAACATATTTAAATTTCCCTAGAAAAATGGAATGTTCCGTCGCTTGTTTTCGGCTGTCAATAAAATTACAATGTAAACATGTGGGGTCAAAATGATTATTTTTGTTATGCGATGCTAAGTGGATGGCTAAGGCAATATTGCGAATAAATCTAAGAGCGTCTGTTTTCATTCTATCTAATCATATCCGGTATGAAAACATATAAAACGTAATAAAAAAACTCTCGCTTCATATTCGACGTCTAGGCACCCTGAAATGCACAGTACGATAATGTATTGATATCATGAGCAGTTAAACAACAAATTTCGGGGGCACTCCATAGTTTAATGTCCATTTCTCAACAATCAAACCCATGACAAGCCCTTAGCCTCAATGTTTGAGCAAAATAAAGCATACCTTCATAGAATCATGGATTCTTTGAAGACCATTAAATTACCCATGTTTTCATATCAAATAAATTAAAGTACCAACATGCTACTTCTTTGCAATATTTGCCTTATTTCCTTAAGATTACCCCGCTCCCTCTCAAAACAAGCTTAAAATGCAATTTGACCAATATTTCAAATGAAAATAAATAACAATAAAAAACAATCCCCAGCATATCAGTCATTTCTGCATGCTCTTGTATCATCATGCTCTTGCATATCAGGAAATGTTAAATTTTACATACTTTCACCTGTTTTTTTAAAAAGTTATTCCAACTTATGAACCCGTGAGGAAAAATCAGCCAATGTAGCTTGTTTTTGAACGTTTTTGATAGTTTCGCATTTTCTATTATAGCCTCAAAAACAAACAACGAAAGAAGGTATATTCCACCTTATCAAAATAAACTTATGGGTACTCAATAAAAACAACAACACATAAACGTAGCAAACATGCACTTTATAATTATTATAAATACCGTCCATGGAGCTAAAACAGGCTTAGTTGTTTTCTTCATGATTTACACCATGGACATTCGTGCGAAACTGAGGACTGCCCACTTAAGGAACTTTCTGGGACGAAAATTGCTGACAAATTACATCGAAACACCCCCACAATTAATTGTGATATGTGAAACAAGTTTAATAAAGATAACTTGATCACTGTTGGTATTGGAGATCAAAAAAGGGTTACGGGCAGGAAGAACGCGTGTGCGATGAATAACCCAATTAGCAAGCAGTCATGCACGCGGTGCATGATGTTGCTATCCGCCCCACTGAGATTCACACCAGCCATGTAGTCGTCAAAACATACTTTAACGACATAGTTATCATCATCAAACTGCTCCATGACATACTCATTGTCACCGAGCACCTTGCCGTTGTGTTTTATAACTATTTCACGGTCGTAAACTGTAATTTCATCTGCGTTCATCTCTACCTGATTACAAAAGAACAACTTCGTTAGATATACATCTGCACTCGTTTCTATTTGTGTTGGTCGTATTCGAGAGTACGTAAGCTGGTTTTGCTTTGGATTGTAATTTTCTCCTTGTGTAATTTTCGTTAATAGCTCGGAAGATGCATTTCCAATCGGAACAAAGTTTTTATATTTAAACAACCGGGCAGTAAACGTATTCGACATACCGTCACGAGCTATGTTCCATAGTTCCTTTAAGCACATATCGGTCTTTCTTATCATGACCTCCGGGACATCTTCGCGTCGTTCGGCGAACAGATTTACAATTACTTCATGTATCCTACCATCTGTTTCATTGGATAGCATGTAGATGTCAGAAAATCTATGATATCCCAAATAGCTCATCAAATTATTACCAAACGGGCACTTGTGCGTTATCCACGTGTCAACTTTTGTCCGCGATTGGCCAAGGTTTGTAAATAATGACGTGCTGACCGTGGTGCCTTTTGAAGGTGTAAGACTGACCATTATTGAAGAACTGAAAGTAAACCATTGTTTTGCGAAGAACTTACACAGGCCCATAGTGCGAAACATCCCCCCTGGACACAGTAGTGGTCGACAACCGGGCTGGAATGGAATAATTAAAACAAAATAAAGAAGTTAAACAAATGCATGTCGCATTAGTTATCAGACACAGTCTTCCGTGATCTTGGTTATAGATAGGAATATTGATCAATTAAAACAACATTGAAATACAAAGGAAATAATACACGCGATTCACTATTTAATGTTGTTGTTTTTAAATATAAAATTTACCTTAGTAGCGTATGGTACCGTATATAAGCGACATTTATCATCTGAATTTGGCCCATCAACGTATACATTTATCGTGCTGTCATCTAAAATAGATGAATCTATCAGTGCGAAGAAACCTGGGGGCTTTATTGTGATGCCACCATATTGGCCGCCGAAGTATGGACACGCTGCTTCCGGATCAGGTGGCTTACTGCGATTGTTGTTACACAACGCACAGTAAATGTTCGCATATGTTTTTGGAAAAAATACAAACGGTTCTGTATATGGAGCTTTGAGTTGCTGACACGCATTTAGCACGCCCTTATTGGAAGTACCTTTGGAACACGTGCTTATCACCGATTTGTCCTCGCAGATAAAACGTTTGGCCCAGTCCATGTCAGTTTCCATAGGAAGATATTTGTAGTCGCATGCCGTTTTGCGATTTTGTAGGAACTGACTTGACGATGTCAAACTTGTTATTGTGCAAGCAAGAGCAGTGTCCCATTTTGTGAAGTTAGTTTCTCCATTACACAGAGCACATTCACGGTTGACATATATAAGATGAGTGTCTTGTGACGACACTGGTAGAAATATGGTGTCATTACACGGCCAGCTGTCAGTCGAGTTCTCGTCTTTCAAACATCGATTTATCATTGAATATTTTGTTGATTGTAGAATATTAGTTTCTGATACATTTATCGTGTCTATACATTGAAATATCTTATGCACATCAAGGTCGTTGTAGCAACAACTGTTGGTAAGTCCACAATCTCGATTACAACTACATTCCGAGCAGCACGAGGCAAAGAAACTATTTCCTATGGAAAATGATACATTTCGCCCACAGTAGCCTGTAAATGGACATAGATCGCCTAAGTCATTCGGTAGTAGATATGGGACGCCGGTGTCATCTTCCAGGATAGGGAAGGTCATATTCAGTTCCTGTAAGGGTACCGCCTCTAATATTACACGAAATGAAAGCTGACTGATGGGGATTCCAAATAGAGCTAGACAAGTATCAAACATTTCACATACATTTGTTGAGGTTACTGTGGGTATCCCATGGCTATATATGTTATGTATCCACCAGTTTCCTTTGTCTAAATAACAAAGCATGATAGCTTTGCAAACATCAAGTATATAGATGCCGTCTTCGTGAAAATCTCTTACGGTACGGTCATTCTCTCTACCAGTAGTCATGTTAGCTTTGGTGTGTTGCATTCCACAATAGTTTACACTAGAACAGATCTGCCGAGCTTCGGTATCATCGTTATAATCCGGTTCGACGGTATCGTATGCTGGTGTTGATATGCCACGTACCAAATAAATTAGACTTAAGGTCATAATGATATGACTTTGGAAGGTTATGATCGTCATTTCGAATCTGAAAGATACAATTAAAGTAGACATTTCCACAGGAAGATATTTGTAGGAACTGACTTGACGATGCCTAACGTGTTGTTATGTGCAAGCAATAGCAGTATCCCATTTTGTGAAGTTAGTTTCTCCATTACACAGAGTACATTCACGGCTGACGTATATAAGATGGGTGTCTTGTGACGACACTGGTAGAAATATGGTGTCATTACACGACTAGCTATTTCCGCCTGTAAGTGGGAAATAGTGTTTATGTTAATAACTGTCCTTTATGTCTAGACTAGTAAATTAATTGATATTAAGTCGAAATAAAACGTTATTTGTAGATTTGTCGATTTTATTTACCTTCGCTAAAATGGGTGTCACAGGATGACATATACAGGTATTAAGAACCTGTATATCTCACCTGTGTTTTAAGCATTTAATCAATCATCTCTTTTTATCAGACATTTCATCTTTCATTCTACTTCCCTTTTTACCTTACGTTAGACATTTCAGATTAGGATAACCACCTTTAAACTTCAGTAATATTTCACAGGTGAGTAAATTTAACCTTTGTCACAACTAACCCGGCGAGAAAATCATGAGCGCAGTTGAACATCTTGGTTGGTAGAGAAATAGCAGAAGATGCCATTTCGCAATCTAATATTTATCTTGTAAAAGATAGTATATATATTCAGGTTAGTTATATGTTTGTTTATGAGACATGTATCCATCGTTGTGTTCAATTATTTTTCTCTACAAATAGTTATTTGAGGAGTTATTTAGTTTATAAGAATTCGTCAATTTTTCAAGTACAGTTCAGTTCCAAGATGGCGATCCTTTGTTATTTTCAATCAGAACTTTCTTTTACATTCAGCTTGTTATTATGTCAGAATGTATGTTCTATACAATACTTTTTTTTTTTAATTTTCAACCACCAATTTGATGATCCATTTATTCTCCCCGAAATTGGTGCATGGGGATCGGGGAGGGCCATCCCCCGATGCACGTTACAATATTGTATGCAGTTATTTATAAACAATACAAAACAGTAACAGACATAAGAGATTTGTTAACTGACGAATTTTCCCTTTCTGCCATTTCGTCAGGTCAAGGGTAAGATTTGTTTTTTTAATAATTTTAATTGGTTGCGACAGCGTTGTAATCGTATTAATGTTAACAAGAATTATATTGTAGATACTTTTTAATAATGGGTTAGTTTGTGGAGGTTTTGTTCAAGTCACATACCTGTAGTCGTCGATATTGAGATGACAGGAAGGTAAAGGATACTGTATGAATACAGATAAGTTTTTATTTGGTCTTAGGTATACATTATTATACATGTTAAATGGATCATATTTAAGTATTTTCAATTAAACGATTTACACCTGAACTATTACAAAGGGAATTTCGGTGACCATGCTACTATGTAATATACAAGTCATATTTACTTAAATTGTAGAAGTGATTATCGTATGGGCCGATTCGTCTAGGTGTCGAAATGGTTTGGTGCCAAATCGTCCTGAATCGATCTTGATCACACAGACGCAAAAACTTGAGAATTGTCTGCATTTATTAATAAGCATTTTTCATGTACTTATCATTGGGATCCTGCTTTAATTAGACTAATATACTATAAACACAATAGTTTTCGTCTAGAAAACATCGTTTACAGAGCTGCCAATTTCTCTGAAGTTCTTTAAGGGCGGTAACTCGTATGATCTTGTCATTTTTTTACAGAGCGTTATAGCCTGTAAAAAGTATCTATGATTTCAGAGAAATAGAATATACCTCATGATTTTTATAAACGTTAAGAGTATTTAAAACTGTATGTGGCATGATATTTTTAACCTGAGAGTGTATGAATCTCCTCTTTAGTATCTAACACTCTGTAAATTATTAGCTTTTATCCTCGCATACTCACCTTATATAAAGCTCTGTAAATTATTAACGTGTACTCCACCCATGACACCCATGGCCAAGTAATAGATAGAAAGTTTTTTCTATGTATAGGAATTATGTTTGTGTATGATTCAATGCATATTGTCATGAATGTGTACTTATTTTTAAATGTATATCCCATATCTCACATCATGATGTAGATTATTAAGGGGTTATGACAGGTATCTAGTTATCATTTAAACAACATAATAGAGTAAGTATATTATTAAAAGCAGTAGAAGAATTAATTGTTTTGTAAAGTTTAGTGTTTGTCATACCCCTTTGTTACACAAACATTCATTCTATATATGTTGGAAGATGAAACATAGTGAAGGTTTTTGGTAGAAAACAATGGCATGGTAATTCTGCTCAAGAAAAATAAATATTTGTATAATGGAAAAACATACTTGGAAAAGATAACGTAGAAAGACAAAAGGTAAATGGAAGGACAAAAGGTAAATGCTGTATACATTGCAGCAAGTGTATAGAGTGAGTCATAGTATTATGGTTCAGCAAATATGTTCTCATATCGGCCCCATATTTTATGAAAATATGTATCTTTTGAGTTTTTATAAGCAATGTATGTATCACTTTTATAAACTGTTTCTAAATAGTAAATATAATGTGTACAGGATGGTGCAGAGTTATCTTGTTTTTGAAAGAATATATTATATTTTCCTAATACTAAAATCTTATTTAGTATAATATCTAATAAAATTCCGCAATAAAATATCGGAGTCTCATCAGTTGGTTTCAGTCTCAGTGCATTTGCTATTAATGAAAGTAGTCAGGTTTGACCAAAACAATTTTGAAACTTCACAGTCATGGAAGAGATGTTTAATTATTTCCACACGGTTTTATTAAAAAAGGACACATATCTGAATCAGCAATGTGTTTTTTTTAAGTAAATAAGTGGTACCCAGAATCCTACGGTTAATCCTGTATTGAAACCATTGGTGTCTTACATCTTGATTTATTTTAAACGGTGAAGCAAATATGTTGTACCAATTCAGGTGTCTACTATTAAGTTCTTCGTTCCACTTTGTTACCGCCGATGGGATTATATTTGTTATTAGCACTGCATCATAGATTGATCTGCTTCCTTTAATGTCTTTTAAAATAGTCGATAGATACAATGGTATTATAGGGGTTTTACCCTTGTTTATAGACTGTGGGAATTTATGTGAGTGTAGTAACCTTTTAACTGATGCTATAACACCTTCATATTCTAAAAAAAATGGATTTAATCCCATAAGTTTCTTTAAAGACATGAAAAGGTAATAAATTGCCGTTATCATCGTTCAGGTCATTGATGGAAATAACTCCTGTCGTGAACCAGTGGTTTAAAAAAATTGTTGAGCCTCCGACATTTATATCTTCATTGTACCATAAAGGAACACCATGAAACTGATACCATGAGGTTGGTGGAATGTTACGTAGCTAATAGTTATACCTTTCAAAGACTTTGTTCCAGAAAGGATTATCCAATGTTTTAGATGTTTATCTATAAGTTTATGCCAAAGCAAGTGAATCCATGGGTACATTTCTTGAACAATGTTTAAGCAATTATTTTCACTTTTTAGAAGCCGTCTTATCCAGGTTATTTTCAAAGATTTAAAAAAGCACTCGATATCGATCATCTTAAACCGCCTAACTTTTTGTCTTGATATATAACCTGACGTTTAACTTTGTCTTTTTTACCACTCCACAAGAAGTTAAAGATTAATGTTTTTAATTCATGTATTACCTGACCTGTGGTGGGGATTGTGTTATGCTGAAATTATATGAGTTATTTTTGGAATTGCTAGGCTCTTTTAACTGTAATTTTACCAATTGGTGAGGGAATCCTCTTTGACCAGTTAATCAAAAGAGTATTTATCTCTTCAATTTTATTTTATGATTTATAGTATATATTTGGTCTAGGTCCGCAGAAAATGTAATACCTAATAGAGTGAAGGAGTCATGTTCCCAGCACAGTTCATATTCTCTATATATTTTAACGTTACATCGTTTTCTGCAACCTATCCAAATGACTTTAGTTTTGTTTTAAGACCGGAGACTTTCGCAAAAAATGTTAAGGTTTTAGAGAGCGTGTCTTAGAGATTTTTCAGAACCATCCAGTATTAATGTAGTGTCGTCTGCATATTGTGAGAATAGGTTTTCTTTGGAACCTGTTTTTAAACCGGTAATATTTATATTATTCCTTAGCAATATTTCTGCACACAGAATGAATATATAGGGAGACAATGGGTCGCCCTGACGACAACTTCGATGTATAGTGAACCAGTCTGAGAGGTGCCCATTTACTATTACAAAAGTTTCTATATTGATGTAAAATACATTTATCCTCTTTTTAAGACAGGGCCAAAATTATAGAAGTCCAGTACTTGGAAAATAAAGTGCTACGCGAGCGAGTCAAAGCTTTTTCAAAGTCAATAAGAAGGAGTCGCTCAGGTAAATTGTATTTTTCAGCATAAAACATAATATAATATACTAATCTAGTATGTTCACCAATATACCGCCTAGCTAAGAAACCAGTTTGATCTTAATGAATTCAAGATTGTAAAACAAGCTTTAATCTTCTAGCTATACATGCAGATGCTAACTTATAAGACACATTTAAAAGAGATAGTGGACGCCAATTCTTTGGATATAATATATCTTTGTCTCCTTTGGGATGCATGTGTTTGAGAAATAGACAACAGCAGTAATTAATTGACCGTAGGACAAAGTGTCCGACATCTGACCAGAAGAATATATAAAACTCTACTGTAAAGCCAGAATTTCCTCGGCTCTTGTCATTGGGCATTTGTTTCAAACTTTGAAGCATCTCCTCATATGTAATATTTGATTCAATCGTTTGTTTAGTGTCATCGTCCATCTTCGGGATTTTACATTTTGAAAAGAGATCGTTTAAATCTACTGTTTTGGTCAATTGATGAGAATACAGCTTTTTATAAAATGTCATTGTTTCGTTTATTATACCATATTGAGATTTAATAATATTAGTGCCTTTGGACATTCAACTTTCATGTAATATATGATTAGTATTGATGTCTTTTTCAAGTGAATCTATGTCTGCTATAAGGTTTTGCGCAAGCTTGTCTTGTTTTTTTAAATGTGAAGTGTATGATATATAATATGATATTTCCATTAAAAGCACATCGAAAAAAAGTTGGTCATTTATATTTAAAATTAGATCCTTATCGGAAGCATAAATTTTATTGGGGTATTATTTAAAATTGTTGTTTAGTTTGTTTAATAGTTTCCTTAATTTCATGTATACATTTTTCATCTTTTAAAAGAGAATTATTCATTTTCCAATAAGAATGACCTTTAACAAATTTGCCGATAGTATAACCAGACTATGATCTATTCTATATCCTGGTAAAATATTTTTCTCATCAATATCGGTAATTTGCTTTTCTGAAATTAAGAAATAATTAAGGCGTGCTTTTTGGTACGATTTCTTTTTAAACAAGGTAAATAATCCATCTTCCAGATTAAGTTCACTCATAATATTTAGAACTTCATCTCTCGCTTTTGGATTATTAATGTTTACATAATCATGGCAGTCTATATCTGGATTTAAAATCATATCAAAACCTCCAGCTAGTATGATAATGGCAGTCTGCGCCTAAAATATCATTATGTAAATCCTTATAGAAATTTGGGTCGTCTTTATTTGGACCGGTTTTTATTTGGACCGTATATAATTATCAATCGCATTCTTTTTTCTTAAATTGTTATATCTAGTATTATCATATTTCAGTCCATTCTTGTCAGATAATTTCGAATGTAATTTAAATTTAAAGTTATTATTAAAAAGAATTGCCACACCTCTAGACTGACTTGAAAAAATACTAAAAAGCTTTCATATCCCCATTGTGTACGTATATATCGTTCATCGCTTTCAGTAAAATGAGTGTCTTGTAAGAAGTAAATAGAGTTCAGTCCACATCAGTTGCTGAAAAGCCAAAAGTCATCGGTCTATAACTAATGCAACAAATGTCCGACATGGACCATGGGACCTTTTTAGAACAACTGACACAGTGTGATTGTTGTATTCGTACTTTGCCACACATGCTGATGTACTAGAAAAAACAGTATGATAATGGACCTTTGGAAACGGCCGAAAACGACACATACGAAATATTGCAGTCACGGTTTGATTGAGACTGTTCATGAGCGGTAGTGAAATATGCTAGCTACCGCTCACGCCCTCTAGCCCCGGGCTGAGCAGAACTCAATATTAATAAAATCAATAGTACAACATGTTAACCATCCCGAAGATGGCAGCTTACAAACTAAACAGGTGCTCATTTTCACGGCGGTTCATCGGATAATCACAGTTCGACGTCCGTTTTTGTCTGATAAGAACGTGAACTCGGTCCGTCATGGAGCGGATAAGGTAAACACCGTGATTTGATATGTATGTTCAAGGTTTATCCGTTTCTTTAATGCAAACTATTTCCATTTTCCGAAAAAGCTCTACGTGTGTCCATGGCAAAATATGTTTAGGTCTTACCTGCAACATTGATATTATTATGTCTCTGATCTGTTCACATCATGGTAAGGCGATGTGCAGGGTAGCGATTTATGGTCGCGAAAACGAGTGATGTTTTCTGATATTTGGCATTTTCCCGCATAAAAACATGTTTTATAACCAGCAACGAATACATACACGAAAATATATGTTTGATGATTCATTTATTTAGGTTGAATTATTTGAGTATTCGATTGTTTGTTCGTATAGTTTTATACATTTTTAGTTTAGTTTAGTTTGAGTTGCTTTGGAACAAATGACAAACAGTTGAAAAAGATGGTTTCACTATGTATTTCATAAAAAGAGTTTGGTTTTATGTACGTTGTTAGTTATTTTAGAAATTGAAGAAATCGACAGTTCAGATAAACCTGAAAACACAAATATGAACTAGAACTTCATTGCCAAAGTTTTTAACCGTATTTTAATCTGATGGAATGGACAATTGTCTATAAAAATTAAAATTAAAAAAACATCAACTTGACTTCTAGAGTTTTCAAGAGATTTGACTTTAAAAATATACCTTCTATTTCCTGTTATGCCATGTTTTAACATTTTTGACGAAGGCACACACATGTCAAATGCGACATACTATACCATAGAGACTATGAAATTATGGTACCCGGTATATCTGTTGTTTCAGAAACGACTGCACAGACTTATGTCTGGATCCAAGCACTGGAGTTGCTTCCCATTGTGTGCTGTACTGTATATGTTTGTGTTGGTGTGCCATAAAAACCATTCCATTCAAAAGAACATGTTTTGTTTGCTTTAGATATTGGTGAGATAAAATATAATATAATGGACGTTTCACAATACTACTAGGATACACGCAATCGTGAAAACTCGGCCAATCCCGTCATTCTTTGGGATCCTGCCTCGTGTGTATATCGAGCTTCTGTATGTTCAAAATCTTGACATTTTATTAGCCGGGAGACAACGACAAAGAAAATAGTGCTATGTTGCTATGTAAACAATATGCCCGCTTACAACACGTGTTGATATATAATTTGAGTCGAATTTTTGTCTTTTAAAATACTGATGAAGGTTTTATCACTGCTTTCATGTAAATTAGCTATTGATTTAGCAATCGGATGAATGACATTGCAAAATGTGGAGGATAACATAGATTTTAAATGCATATTTGTTTTGGCGGGACTCTAGGGCGCGATGACGTAACCAATATGGAAACCTTCGATGCTGCGAAACAGTGTGCGAGATGTTGCGAATCGGATACACGATATAATAGTGAGGTCCGCAATGATCATATAAGTTGACTAGTGTATAATTATCTGTAACTTCCATATTTGTCTACATTAGCTCTATTGATTGTGTGAGGCATTTACAAATATATAATAGTAATATACATATTTCTAGTGTAGATGTTGTGTAAAAGTAATATTGTTTGTAGGTTTTTAGCTCTACTGGCCAAAGGCCAGGCGAGCTTATGCGATCACTTTTCGTCCGTCGTCCGTCTGTCTGTCCGTCTGTCTGTTAGCAATTTTATAAAATCGACATTTCCTCTGAAACCGCTTGAAGGACTTTGATGAAACTTCATCTCAATGTTACTTGGGAGGGCCCCTCTCAGATTTGTGTTTTTCATGGCCGCCAGTCATCCAAGATGGTCAAATTTAAGGAAATTGCAACGACATCTCCTCCGAAACTACTTATTCCATTATTGTGAAATACCAAAAATATGTTGCTTGGGTTGGCCTCTATCAAGTTTGTGTTATATAGGAAAAGGTTAAAAATGACATTTTCTCTGAAACCGCTTGAAACCGCTTAAAGGATTTTGGTGAAACTTAATCACCATAATTTTTGGGATAGTCCCTCCCAGATTTGTGTTTTTCGCGGCCGCCAGTCAACCAAGATGGCGGCCATGTCTAAAACTAGGTCAGGTAAAATATCATATACATGTTCTTTGGGTTGGCCTGTATCAAGTTTGTGTTTTTCGTTATTGTCGAATAATCAAAATGGCCACCACGCCAACCCAAAGTTTACATAGAGTTATATAGGAAATGGCTAAAAATGACATCTTCTCTGAAACCGGTTGAAGGATTTTGATGGAACTTAATCACAATAATCTTTGGAATAGTTCTCCTCAGAATTTTGTTTTTCGCGGCCGTCAGTCATCCAAAATGGCCACAATGGCTAAATTTAGGTAAAATTTAAAGATATTTCAAACGACATCTCCTCCGAAACCACTTAATCCATTCCAGTGAAATATCATATACAAATAAAACCAGTTATAGTTTTGCAACAAATCAGCATATGTTTATAGCGGGTAACACAAGCTTTGTACCAATTACTTCTCCTGATCTCCCAATAAAATCTCTTTACACAGTAGAGCGTCTACAGGCCCTCTTGGGCCTCTTGTTATTAATTACGACGAAAGTGTCAAAAGTTCTACTTGGAGGACATATTACCAACTTGTCCGATCGGCAACGGATGTAAAAAAAAAAAAAACTTACAATATTTCGTATGTGTCGTGCTCGGCCGTTTCCAAAGGTCCATTATCATACTTTTTTTTACGAAAAAGACAATCGAATGCTCAATTAATTAAGCATGCATCATGCATAAATGAATTATCAAACATATATTTGCCTGCAAATACTAGTTGCTGGTTATTGTCATATACCGCTATTGTATTTCCCATAGTCCTCCATTATAGCCTTTTGGCCTACAACCCCTTTTCCTATATCCGAACGGATGATAAAACCTAACATTTGTTAAAGAACTATCTTAGAGACATTCAAAAATGACCAGCAAATTGTGGGAGGGGTGAGTGGGGGTTGGTAAGGTAATGTGATGCTTTCAGCCTCTAGGTGGGCACTTCCAGAATGGCAGTAAAGACATTTTACTTTTTGTGGGGGTAACATAATGTGATGCTTTCAGACTCTAGGTGGACACCCCCAGAATGGCAGTAAAGACATTTTAATTTTTGCAAATATACTCTCAGTACAGCTGTACCCATAAAAATGCAAATTTTAGTAAAACATATCCTAAATCAACATGTTTTATGATGGAAATATAATATGTTGATGTTTTATGGGGATTTGTTATGATATGGGTAATTTAATCCAATCAGAATCTACCTTACAATTTCACTATATGCCCTTATAGACCCTATACTTTTTTCAACCAATCAGAAGCCCCAAACCAATAGTGGTAACTGAAGACTGTATTTAAAGAAATGCCAAACAAGCAGACTAGGAGACCCGCTGTCACCTTATATTTTTGTAGCATGGTGTGCTGAAGTACTGGCCATCTTAATTAGAACAAATACAAATATTACAGGTATAATGGTAGATGGTACTGAGTTCTTGGTAAATAAATATGCAGACGACAACAGTCTCACATTAGTCATTAAAACATATGCTATTGGTTTTAAAATTGCAAAAACGTCTGGTCTTAAATGTAACAATGAGAAAATAAGAATTATCTGGTTTTGCGCAAAAAAAGGGGAGTAATGCTATTGCAAAAATGGCTGGTCTTAAATGTAAAGAAATATAAAAATATCGGACAGGGAAAGCAGCATTCAAGGACGACACTCAACCACAAAACACAAAAACAAACACGCAAACAGACAAACGAGGAGGCAAAAGTAATAAAAAATACAAACGACATCACAAACACAAAAGGGTTGACAATAGGGCTACCGCCTTGGAACGGTCAGTGGCAACAAAGGCCACTGGGGGTTTAAACCGGTTCTAGGGTGCACCAAACCTCACACTTACCCTACTTCATCCCATTAAAACAGGACAGTGTAAATAAAGAAATCCCCGCCATGATCTAATCTATAACTAACAAGGCAGCATCAATAGGCAATATAAGTAAAACACAAATATGCTCGTGTAAATATAATACAAAAAAACAAAAGCCTAGAAAGCCACAATGAAGGTACTCGGTGACTTGGCAGAAGCCAGAGCAACAAGAGAATGAACCATGAAGGGCACGACAGGAAAGATAACATTGAGAAAACAAGAGTTATCTGGTTTGGCACAAAAAGGAGGAGTAATGCTATACTAAGCCCACAGGCTAAGTTAAATTGGAATCAAAGCTATTTCAAACTACTGGGAATCATTTTTTCAACTAATCTGGAGGATATGATACCTTTAAATTATAATAATAAGATTAAAGAAATCAAAGAACTTATATCTAGATGGTCAGTAAGAAATTGGAAAAATCTTTGTGATAAAAAGCCATGCTTTATCAAAAATTAATCACCGCATATTAATTATCCCAAACCCATAAAAAAAAAAATCAAACTGTTAAATTCATTATTTTATGAATATATATGAAATAGTCCAGTAGACAAAATAAAAAGAGATGTAAATCAGCCTTATGATGACAGGGGACTAAATATGTTAAATATAGAATACTTTATGAAAGCCCCTATACGTTATGAAAGCCCCTGAATGACACGTGGATAAGAAGACAAAACATGGTTAATAAAAAATGGTGCCATTTTCTGAAACTATGTACCCCTTTGCAAAGGCACAAATTTGGGCAAAATTTTAGTGACAACAACCTGAGCAAGATAGACAGCCAATTTTGGAATGATGTATATAGTTCATTGAGCCAACAAAAAACAGAACTTGCTCCAAATTCTCAATTATACAGTTAAGACTGGAAGAAATTGTTTATATAGTAAACGTTATAGAGATAGAAATATTATTTTTGTTAATGATTTTGTAGATGAAAATAGTGACTCTATTTCTTACGGACTTTGTTTCATGAAAAATACGGATACCTTTCGAACTATATTGAATATGAACGGATAAAAAGTTCGGAGCAATAAAATCAACAGTCAGACATTTAGAAATCATAAAAGATAAATTTAAAATACTTGGACCCATTCAAAACTTAGTCTTAGTCCCGCTTTATTTCGAATTCTAGTGCCTGCACCACAACAAACACTTCCAAACTTTTAACTTCTTGTCTTACTGCCGTTAAATATCACGTTAAACTATATTGTGATAAAACTTATGAAAACTCTGGGATTAATTTATTTTGGTCTATAAAAAATTCAGGAGATGTCCTTGATAAAATTTTCAATGAACGTCAAGTTTCATCAATAAGCACTTATGACTTCTCTACACTATATACTACTTACCACATCCCCTTACTAAAGACAAGCTTATTGCGCTCATTCAAAAAACATTCGCTAGGGAAAATACTACATTTTTGGCCTGTAATTAAAGCGTTTTTTACTAACGGCACTTTAGATAATTACACTATGTGGACTTGCCAAGAAGTTTGTGAAGCACTCATTTTCATATTAGACAATATTTTCGTCAGGTATGGAACCACCGTTTATAGACAAATTGTTGGTATCCCTATGGGTACGAACTGTGCACCACTTGTCGCAGATTTGTTTTTATATTGCTATGAAAGAGATTTAATTTTGAGTCTTTCACCAGATACCCAGGCTCATGTTATTGAAGCCTTTAATGACACCTCTCGGTATCTGGATGACATATTGAACATTGACAACTCTTTCTTTCCAGTTATGGTTAATAATATTTATCCTAAAGAACTTCAGCTTAACAAAGCTAATATTTCTGATAATAACGCTTCTTTTCTTGATTTAGATCTCTCTATTAAAAATGGTGAAATTATTAGAAAAATCTATGACAAGAGAGTTTAATTTCGACATTGTTAATTATCCCCACTTAGATGGGGATGTTCCCCGAGCCAATTCTTATGGGGTCTATGTGTCTCAACTTATTCGTTTTTCAAGAGCTTGTACTCGAGTTGAGGACTTTAGTATTCGTAATGTTTGTATAACTAAAAAGCTACTCCATCAGCGTTACCGTTACCATAAACTTCGTAAAGCCTTTGCAAAATGTTATTATCGTAACCCTGATCTTCTTTCCAAATATATAAAAGCAATTTAAGAACTCTTCTGCGACAATGACTATCACAACCGGACTTCTATGGTGATGTGATTTACAAACTTCGTAAGATTCTTGGTCATGATCACTTTCATACTATTTTTGTTAAATTTGTTAAAAGGTTTATCAAAAGAGGTTATGACCCCATCATTTTACAATGTACTGCATGCTTGGTGGTGGGTCTACAGTTCGCCACTACGCTTTCCTCTTTAATTGTACGATGACCGGACAGGCTGTGGACCCTGTGATGACGCCTACCTAAACCCCATTAGGACAGTGGTGTTTGATGTTTGTCCGCGGTCTTGTATTGTCATGCCCTCCATGGTTTATTCTCTTGTTGCTCTGGCTTCTGCCAAGTCATCGAGTACCTTCATTGTGGCTTTCTATGCTTTTGTTTTTTTTGTATTTATATATACACGAGCATCTAGGTGTTTTATTTATATTGCCTTTTAACGCTGCCTTGTTTGTTAGAGAATATTTCATGGCGGGGATTTCTTTATTTACACTGTCCCGTTTAATTGGGATGACAATATGGTAAGTGTGAGGTTTGGTGCACCCTAGAACCTGGTTTAAACCCTCATTGGCCTTTTTGGCCACTGACCGTTCTGTCATCCCTTTTGTGTTTGTGATGTCGTTTGCATTTTTTTATTACTGTTGCCTTCTCGTTTGTCTGTTTGCGTGATTGTTTTTGTGTTTTGTGGTTGGCTGTCGTCATTGAGTGCTACTTTCCCTGTCCGATTTTTATATCTTTCTTTTTTTTGTATCTAATTAAGAAAGATGATAAGGAGCGCAAAAATATTTTTAAAAAAACTCCGAATAGAAAAAGAACTGAACCTAATGCAATAAATGGAATCAAGAAAATTTAGAACAAGAAAAGTATAACGCATGCGTTATATGTAGACGATTTTTAATAATGGGTTAGTTTGTGGAGGCTTTGTTCAAGTCACATACCTGTAGTCGTCGATATGGAGATGACAGGAATGTAAATTTAAGAATTAAAAGATACTGTATGAATACAGATAAGTTTTTATTTGGTCTTTGGTATACATTATTATACATGTTAAAGGGAACATATTCAAGTATTTTCAATTAAACGATTTACACCTGAGCTATTACGAAGGGAATTTCAGTGACCATGCTACAATATAATATAAAAGTCATATTTACTTAAATTTTACAAGTGATTATCATATGAGCCCTATTGATGTTCATTGTTTTAGTTGTATTCAGGCTCAAACCCGCTGCGTTTAAGACAATCAATTTTAAATTAATTACAAGTGATCTTATAGAAATATTTAATTTCTTTACTTCTTTACTTCATTATAATACTCAAATATAAATGGGTGCCGAAACGTCTAGGATAAAAATTAAAATAGATGCCGAAATGGTTTGATGCCGAAACGTCTAGGTGCCGATTCGTCTAGGTGTCGAAATGGTTTGGTGCCGAAACGTCCTGAATCGATCCTGATCACACAGACGCAAAAACTTGAGAATTGTCTGCATTTAATAATAAGCATTTTTCAGGCGCGTAGCCAAGCATACGCCCGTACGCCCGGGCGTACGCCTCTTGGAAAAAATGAGAAAACATAGTGCCCCAAAAATGCAATAAAAACTGAAGCCTGACTAGGGTAAGACCCATCATTAGAAATTTATAAACATATATTATTACCAATAAAACCGGCAGATGTAAAGTGAATTTCATTTTTAAAAGCCATCATTTTCAGCCCAAAATCGTCAAAAGCAATGTGTGCGGACGCTTAGGGTTTCATGGGGGCTTCGCCCCACGATCCACCCCCCCCCCCCCCCCCCCGCACCAACCGCCCCTTGAAACCCAATATACGGGCGTATCCTCCAAAGGGCCTAGTTACGCCCCTGTTTTTCATGTACTTATCATTGGGACCCTGCTTTAATTAGACTAATATACTATATACACAATAGGTTTCGTCTAGAAAAAGCAAAGAAGAATGGATAAGTATATTTTCACTACCTTTTAACATAACAAAAGACACATCACTTATTTGCTTATAGACAAGACTATTACAAGTTATTTTAGCCACTAATAAACTTATTGTTAAAATGAAGTTTATTAATAATGACAGGTGTTCATTTTGTAATACAGACACAGAATCATTAATCCATTTATTTTGGCACTGTAGAAATGTGCAGTCTTTCCGGAATAGAGTTTGCGACTGGATTAAAGAGGAATGCAAACATCTTAATAATTTAACATTAAACATAAGTACAATTATATATGGAGATATTGCACTTGATAATACTCTAAATTATCTTATTATTGTAGCCAATAAATGTATTTATGCTTGTAGAATAGGTGGGAGATTACCGTGTTTAACAATGTATACTTGACCAATATAACACAGAAAAAATGATAGCCTTCAGAACAAATTCTATTGACAGATTTAATGAAAAATGGCAAACTTACACTATTTGCTTATTGAACATAATTAGAATAAGGGTCTTTTAAAATCAATGGAAGTTTCTTTTTCCACCTATCTTTTTTTTTTTTTCCCCTAAGCAATCTGTTTGAGACAATAGCAATATTATATATGTCATTGGCATATAAGAAGGGAAACAATCCGCTTTTTAAATATTGAATGAATATAGCATGAATTATCCCCCATTCTTTACTATGCATAGCATATTGTAAAAAAGAATAGAGAAAACATAACATTGGTTGGATTTAATTGTAAAAGAATGTGTTAATGTCATTAGGGTTTATCACATAACTTACGGTGCGGGAGTGGAATAACATTGCGATATACCACTAGTTATATAAGTATGCACATTAGCCTAGTACGGTGTCAGACCGGTGAAAATCAGCCCATTGAACACAATGCAATATAGGCTATATTTGGAGATCTGTCACAAGTTCCACAACATTCGTTCGCTTAAATACACTTTTATTCTGTGTATTAAACACATTTGGCTAGCAAACGGTCCCATATCTGGAATAAAACACCGATTCAGTTTTTCAACATTTCGCATCATTCATTCACACTGACTATGCGTATTTTGAAATAAACATCTGTCAAAACCACATCTCTACCTAACCTCTGTGCGCATACTCTCCAAAGAAATAATCCTGACAAACACAGTAAAATACTTACTATTCATGACAACAGACATACTACTTTAACCTCAGGTTAGATTTAACAATGAAATAGAAACTAATCTTGGGAAAAACACATGCAAACTAGAAACTTTGGATTCCTTCAAGGAACTATTTCAGCACCCTACGACCCGGAAGTACTTCCTGACTGGTCTGACACCGTACGCGCTGTCAAACAAAATCGAGAATATGATCCAATTCCCACGGTTTATGTCGGTTTCGCGTGTTAAAGCGACAGGCAAACTGGCAAGAGCCTCGCATCATTTTGCCAAATCGTTTAATAAATTCAGTAATGAATGTATACTCATTTACGATCCTCTATATACGGTAGCCAAATATAATAATTTTAACACAGTGAGACATAAAACTTTCGGTGGTACTTATTATTTTTTTATTGTTGTTTCTTATACATGCAGTATGTGAAAAACTCGATTAAGCTTGTTAGATTTGTTCATGCATGCATATGTATTTGGCTGGCATGTACTATGAATACTTTGTTTCATAGATATATCTCTATTACAGTTGCTAATTAGTGTACGGTACTACGGGGGTGATTCTCCGAACCCCATGTACCCATGACGGGGAAAATAAAAAAAAATAATTAAAAAAAACATGCCAAATATCATAAACCATCACTAGTTTTCGCGGCCATTAATTTTAACCCTGCACATCGCCTGACCTAAACGTGAACAGATCAGAGGCATATGTCATATATCAAAGTTTGTAAGATCTAAACATTTTTTGCCATGGACACACTTGGAGCGTTTTCAGAAAATGAAAATGGTTTGCCTTAAATCAACGGACAAATACATAAAAACTTACCATCAAGAAAGCGATTTGTTTGCACCATATCAGCTATCAGCTCCATAACGGACCGATCTGAATAAACGGACGTCGAACTGAGAATATCCGATGGACCGCCGTGAAATGAGAAACCGACTGGTATTTTATTTATAACGGTCAGTAAACGACGTGTGTCATGTGTGTCATATGTTTCTTTTAAAAATTGGATAACCATTCGTCCAAATAACCAACTCTGGCATGAGTCAGAAATCCGTCGTGTTTAACAGAGGGTCTCCCAGGGGTTTTGGGGAGGAATGGAACATGGCCATTTATTTTTGGGGAACAATGGAATATTGTCTGTTATTGGTAATATTTTTGGGGAACAAGGGAACATTGGAAAAATATTTTTGGGGAACAAAGCAAAATATGTTTAAGGAACAAGGGAACATTGGGTCATATTTCCAGGGAACAAGGGAACATGGATCCCCACCCTGGGATGGCCTCTTAAGACAATGTGTTAAACAAAGCCAACACAACAGTTATTCATCTTATAAAGCATACAAACGAAAACACAATTAAAAATATTGAAGAACGTATAACAGAAGGAAATGTACCCGTGCGGTTTCCGGGCAAGAATTTATTTATCCATTGCTTATCCATGCACAGTGGTAAATCCGTTTTGTCGTGTTTGTCATTTTCATCATCATCCCTGTATTGTTTGAGATGCTACTTGTGTGATGACAGAAAACAATAATCGTGTGGGTAACAGAATTTGCAATAACTCTCCAGTTTTCGATGAACTGAAATGGGACATCTGATATCGTCTGCTGTAAATATACATTCAAAATGGTGTTACCCCTGGTGACCAAAAAACAATGTTTTGAAAAAGTAAAACTCATTTCAGTTAGGCCATATTCTGGGCTAAGTTTTATGTAAACCATTTCTGTATTGAATGTCTATTTGGAGAAAAACATCCCATAAACAATGATAGTATTCACCTCCGTGCAAAATGTACTGTGACACCGTTTGAATTGTTTCTGTTTGGGTTATAATAGCGTAAATGAGTCTCCATTGCCCTTCCATAGTAAAGTTAGAATGTTGACAACCTGTTAAAAACTCAAACCTCGTTAGAATTCTGGGAAATTTACTTTATCATGCAAATAAACATGTCTCCTATTAAACATCAACAAGGAAATAGGGGGTTTAATACCTTCTAAGAAACATTTCTTCAGTTGTATACTAACACCGGGTCAAAAGTCAACACTATTTTTACCCCTTGCAATTTCATACCCTGTCTACTTTCACTTCTCAAATTTATATCAAAAACTGTCAAAAACATGCTGAGCTGCATTTTCAATATCAACAACATGTCCAGAATACAGTTACAGACAAAAAATAACAGGAAACTGCACTAAAAAGTTTTTAAAGAAAAAAAAAGATTATCACTCTTTAATACAGAGCTACTTTCGACTGCACCAGGCGAGCACATCCTGTTAATTTAGTGTAATTAGAACTATAAGGGATTATTTTTGCGTCATGTTTTTTTAATTAAACTGGACGATTCAACCCAACAACTTAATAAAAGAACATTTTGACTTGTTTCGCAATGCCGAATGACTTCGTCTTGAAAGTATTGCGATTTACCTGCGCTTGACCATACACTAAATCGAGTCGATTTTATCGCGAAATTAAGAAATAATAAAAAAAGAAATATCTCAGCAACCGTTCAACATTTTCTCATAAAATCAACTCTGGTGGCTTTGTTTTGCATCCCTGAGTATGTATACCACACATTTTGCCATAGATCTTTCACAAAAATTCCAAAAAAATTAAAAATATCTCATTTTTAGAAAAAAATCAGAAAATTTGATGAAAAGTTGCCAAAAACACTCTAAAATAGTCTAATTTTTTTCTCTGTTTCTGAGTTCAGCTCACCTATTCAAACAAAATAAATGCCTAGAAAATATTTTTTCATGCAATTCTGAAAAATACATGATTTCTCCTTATAGGTTATAATAGCGTAAATGAGTCTCCATTGCCCTTCCATAGTAAAGTTAGAATGTTGACAACCTGTTAAAAACTCAAACCTCGTTAGAATTCTGGGAAACTTACTTTATCATGCAAATAAACATGTCTGCGCTATTAAACATCAACAAGGAAATAGAGGGTTTAATACTTTCTAAGAAACATTTCTTCAGTTGTATACTAACACCGGGTCAAAGCTCAACACTATTTTACCCCTTGCAATTTCATACTCTGTCTACTTTCACTTCTCAAATTTATATCAAAAACTGTCAAAAACATGATTAGCTGCATTTTCAAATATCAACAACATGTCCAGAACACAGTTACAGCCAAAAAATAACACGAAACTGCAATAAAAAACGTTTTTAAAGAAAAAACGATTAGCACTCTTTAATACAGAACTACTTTCAACTGCACCAGGCGAGCACATCCTGTTGATTTAGTGTAATTAGACCTTTGGCATTCTCTACCAGGTTATAACAGAGCAAATGAGTCTCCATGCCGCTTCCATAGTAAAGTTAGAATGTTGACAACTTGTTAACTTCAAACCTGGTTAGAATTCTGGGAAACTTACTTTATCATGCAAATAAACATGTCTGCTATTACACATCAACAAGGAAATAGTGGGTTGAATATATTCTAAGACACATTTCTTCAGCTGTATACTAACACCGGGTCAAAGGGCAATGCTATGTTTCACCCCTTGCAATTTCATACCTGTCTACTCTCACTTTTGAAATTTATATCAAAAGCTGTCAAAAAACATGATGAGCTCCATTTTCAAATATCAACAACATGTCCAAAATACAGTTACAGGAAAAAATAAAAACTGCACTAAAAAAAAGTTTTTAAAGAAAAGAAAATTAGCACTCTTTAATACGAAACTACTTTCGACTACACCAGGCGAGCACATCCGGCTGATTTCGTGTAATTAAACCTACCAGGGTCACATATGACTGTCGACGTTTCAGAAAGTAGTAATCGGAACTGCCTCAGCCATTTCTTTTTCAAATTGAACGGATATCTTGCATAAGGCTTATAATTTTAACATTGGCTAAAATGACTGTTTCGTTATTCACATATTGTAAACTTGTGTTTGTTCTTCTTTTAAATGTTAAAGATAAATAATGTTAGTTTCTTGTTGTTATTGTGTAATACAACCCACCACAATGATTTAATCACTATTAACATTTTCTTAAATTAAACACGTATATTAATGCGTATTTGTTTGGCAGTTATTATTTTTCCTCGCAGTTGTTCCTTCTTTTCTTTTATAACTTTAATTCCCTTACATAAGACCTAACCATGGATTTTTTTATAATCAGCCAACTTGTTTTAACAACGCTACAGTTCGCTGGGTACCATGTGCTTGATCCATGGTCTCATTAATTCACATGGCGAAACTTTACACCAATGTCTTTAGTTTCACAAATATGCCTTTGTTTTACAAATTAAAAAATACATATGTGTATCACTATGTGTAATATAGCAAAATTTAAACAAAATGAAGGCAAACGATTATGTGAAATAGCCAAAACTAAACCTCGAGAATTTTGGAAGAATATAAATAAACACTTAAAGACGAAAGAGAAAACGTCAGACATTTTATCAGTTCAACATTTTTATACTCATTTTAAAGCCATCTTTCAAGTTGGAAATAACTTACCGGACTTCGTTAATAATACGAACGATAATCAATCCGACTTTATAGACCCAGACCTAGACGGGGAAATAAAGTACGATGAAATAAGTTTAGTAATAGATATGTCTTTGAAAAATAAAAAATCAGCTGGAATTGACACTCTTTTAGCTGAAGTCTTTAAATTGTCAAAAACTATTATTTTACCATTTATTGTTAAGCTTTTTAACAAAATATTTTTAAATGGAGAGTACCCGAAATCATGGGGTGAAGGAATGATTATACCTCTATTCAAAAATAAGGGTGATATTGACTCTACAAACAATTATAGAGGAATAACACTTATAAATATGCTGCCAAAAATATTTTCACATGTTTTATTAAACCGCATAAAAAAGTGGTCAGAATTGCATGATAAAATTGACGATAACCAATTTGGATTTCAAAAAGCTAAATCTACAGTAGATAATATTTTTATTTTTTATTCAATAATTGCAAAGGTTTTCAATACAAAAGGGAAAAAGCTTTATTGTGCTTTTATAGACTTCGAAAAAGCTTTCGACACCGTCGATAGGTATTTATTGTGGCATAAACTTACTCAAGAAAATGTAAGCCCGAGAATGTTGAAAACACTACAGTCAATATATTCTTCGGTCAAATGTTCTATAAAATATAAAAATACTATATCTGAACTTTTCGTTTCAAATAACGGTTTAAAGCAAGGGGACCCATTGTCTCCGATAATGTTCATGTTTTTCATTAATGATCTATCTAATAGTATCAACACAGATAGCAGTGATATATTTAGTATAGACGAACTAAAGGTATTCATTTTATTATACGCAGACGATTCAGTGATCTTTTCTCAATCGGTAGAATCTTTACAGAGTATGTTAAATGACCTCCAAAATTATTGCAATGTTTGGGGACTTAAAATTAACACAAGTAAGACAAAAATAATGATCTTCGAAAATGGCAGACCCTCAAATCCTGCATTTGTTTTGAATGGAATTCAGTTAGAAATAGTTTCATCATTTAAATATTTAGGAGTGGAATTCTTCAAAAACGGTAACTGGGCAAGAACCCAACAGAATTTAGCTCAGCATGCGTCATACTCATTACATAAATTATATAATGTATTTAATCAAATAACAATCCCAATCAATGAGAAGTGTAAATTATTTGACTCTCTTGTTGGGTCTATTTTAAATTATGCATGTGAAGTGTGAGGTTTCCATGAAGCTTCTAACGTAGAAATTGTTCATAATAAATTTTGCAGAAACATCTTATGTGTCAGAAAATCGACAAATTTAGAAGGTTTATACGGTGAGCTAGGTCGCTACCCTTTAAAAATATACAGAAAACTGAGAATGCTTAAATACTGGGTTAAAGTGCTTACCAAACGCGATTCCTTGATTTATAAAACTTACATCATGATAAAACAAGAATGCGAACACAATAATAATCACAGGTTTAATCGCATGAACTGGGCCTGGCACATTAAGAGAGAATTAGAAAATCTTGGGTTTTCGGATATTTGGCATAGTCAACTAACGATCGATATCCCTTACGATCAAATTAAACTCAGAATTTTAGATCAATACAAGCAATCTTGGTTTGGATCTATCAATAATTCTAGCAGACTATTGACATATGGTAGATTTAAATTTAATTTTAACTATGAACAGTATTTAAGTACAATTACTACCCCTAAATTCCGAATTGCTTTAACGAAATTTAGAACATCTGCACATGCACTTGCTATCGAAACAGGTAGACATAATAATATTGAACGCAATGAAAGGGTTTGCATTTTTTGCAATATGCGAGTTATTGAGAATGAGTACCATTTTCTGCTTGTGTGCCCGTTTTACTCTGAATTAAGAACAAGATTTCTGCCTAGATATTTCTGCAGATGGCCAACACTTAATAAATTAGACTCTCTTATGTCAAAGCAATCTAAAAATAATTTGGAACAATTAAGTAAATATTTATATTATGCCTTTAAAAAACGCATTCAAAATAATTAATGTACATATGCATGTATCACGAAAGTGGGTGAACTTGATATAGTTGAGTGTGAGTGATATGTACATCTATGGCTAATGCTATTTAATGAACTTGAATTTATGACGATATGTTGTAATTGCAAATCTATAAAAAGAAGTGTTGTTAATATAAAACATACATATTTACTTTCCTCCAGGTAAAACGTATTATATATTGCTGACGGATATAAGTCACCATGAAAGGGAGAGACAGACTTTTGTATTTTCAGATGTATATGTAGGCTATAAACTATTGTATTGTGGTTTAATGCTGAATACAATTATGTTATGTTATGTTATGTTATGTTATGTTATATAGTGTACTTACATCTCATTATACATTCAAATATCTGTAAAACGAGTTTATTTGTTTGTTTGTTTGTTTGTTTGTTTGTTTGTTTGTATGGTGTTTTCAACACATATAAGGTTATATATGACTATCGATTTGTTTGTAGTGAGGCAGATCACACACCTTTCCTGGATAGAACCAGTACTGTACACCTCCCGCAATATTAAATTCACTGATATATTATATTAAAACACAACTGTTAAACAAATCATACTTCATACAAACGGCTTTTACCTAAACAACAAACTGTACACTATTCATGCACGAAAGGTTTTCAAGAAGCATTTTTGAATATATTATGCCAGAGACGTAGTAAATCATTACCTTTTAAATCACAGATTATGTCAATATTTGCTAAAAGTATTACATCTCAAAACACCGAATAAAGGGTCATTGTGGCAGACCATTGAAAAGTAGTCTAGATCATCTGTGACGCTTGCTTGTTTTCTAGACAAACGTCTAGAATAGTTCTCCCAACCAAGTTTGACTTTTGGAATCGTTTCTTATTGGTTGCGACAGAAATACCTGCTATCCAAGATATACAGAAAGGCAGAAAGACAATAAATGTATAAATAAACAAAGAGGGAACCTTCATCATTATATTGAAGAACAAGATACGGATGGTAAGAAATACTTTAAAGGGTCCTCCAAATTGAAAAATAAAGTGATTTTAAATGAAAGCTTATTATAATAGAATGTCAATGTCATCGTCCGTTTTCTCAAAAACCGTTGATAAATGCAAGTTTTACACCTGTACACGAAAAAACTGGTGCGCGATCGATCTTCGGAAATTGACGTCATATGGGGATGGCCAATCACATCTTCCGTACAAACTACCTAATTTACATAATCAATTATGGCGCGTATCTATGTGTAAACAAACTGTTACTGTTGTTGGCTATAGCCTAAGTGTTTTAAACCCTGGAATATTATTGATGTGTTCGTGTCTTCATCATGGTGAAAAGGTGCTCAATATGCTTTTGTAGAAAAAGTAAACAGGAAGGCAGTGTAAGTCTACACACATTTCCATGTGGCCGTCATCGAACTAAATGGATTGAACTTGTTGTTTTGAAAAACGGTGTGAAATGGAATTTTTCAGAGCACTCTCGCGTATGTTCGGACCATTTTACTGAAAACGATTTTGATGACTTATGTCAAAAAAAAGAGATTACCCGTATTTACTCTATCAGTTCGGACGGGATAAAATAAAATAAAAAATACTGTCCGGAAATATAACTTAATTATGATGTTGATTATTCGGGGCAATCTCACCTTCGTTGGGTGAAGTGAAAGTATTGTCCGCCAGTAATTCCAAACTTAAAACAGATAATGGACTACTACAAGAAGATATCATTGATCTAAAATGCCGCTCATTGAGGGACAATTTAGTGTTTATCGGTATATCAGAGTCTGTTGTTCCTGGAGTGATGGGGGCTACTACTATCCCCTCAACCCCGATGCCATCTACGTCATATGCACATGTAGCCACAGGCGAAGACTGCACAGCAAAGGTATTCCAATTTTGCAATTCCGTGCTTAAAATCCCGGACCCAAAGGCATCAATTATGATTGACAGAGCCCACCGCATGGGAGCATCGGCGCCTGGAAAAACACGTCCTATAGTGGTCAAATTTAAGGAAACAGAATCCAAAATGTGTATTAAAACGGCGTTAAAGACTGTCTACTTGAAAGGGAGTACGTTTGGAGTTTTCGATCAGTTACCTCAAGTGGTTCAGGAACGGCGTAAAACTTTAATTCCGGTTATGTTGAAAGCCAGAGAAGCAGGGCGTTTCTTGTGAGGGACAAATTGTTTATAAATAACAAGCAATATATACACCAGGCACTGGATAGGGGGTAGGGGAAGAGTTTGAACTTGGTGAACTGTCTATACTGGCCTGGAATGTGAAGGATTAAAAAACTGTCTAAATGATATTGATTTCATACATTTTGTTAACAATTTTGATATTATATTTTGTAGTGAGTCTTGGCAGTGTAAGAAAGACGTATATGAGTTAGACGGGTATGAGTGTGTGACTGTACCTAGAAAGGAGAGTGTGTCAATGAGAAGAAAGAGTAAAAGAGGTCATGGTGAAGTTTGCTTGTTTATGAAAAAGAGTATATTTAAAGGTGTACACATATTACAGACTGATAATGATGGATTTATCTGGGTTAAGCTCGACAAGTTATTTTTTAATTTAAATGTTGATATTTGTATATGTTTTACATATATACCACCTAACGATTCAGTTTATTTTAAATCCCATGAAATAGTTTTTTTTGAAAAACTAGAACTTGGTATAAGAAGGTATTCTGTTATAGGTAAAGTTTCAGTGATTGGTGATTTGAACGCTAGATGTGGCTCTAGGGACGATTTTATGCAAACATCTGAAATATATGATAAATACATAGCAACAATAGATAGCAATACTGAAAATGAATGTAATATCGATATCGGTGAAAGATTTAGCGAGGATAAAGTATGTAACTCGTCCGGTTTAAAGCTACTGGATATCTGCAAAAGCACCGACCTTAAAATTGTTAATGGTCGAATAGGCGAAGACGCAGGTATTGGTCAATTCACATTCATATCAAACTTGGGCAAAAGCCTAATTGATTATGTTTTAATGCCTCATGATTTATTTCAAATGGTAGACAACTTTATCGTACATGATGTACACTCGTGTTCAACTCACGCTCCCATTCAAGTTAATTTAAAAGTTAAACTCGTTCAAAATAACACAATTCCGGAAATTATCGAAATCAATAAAACTGAATGGGATAATGACAAAGTAGTACAATACAAAGATGCATTAAATATCGAGGCTGATAAGTTAAACAATATTGTCGATCAAATAACTTCCGAAAATGCAGATATAAACAATGGTGTAAATACATTTGCAGACACCCTGTATACGTGTGCTTTTAGTGTATTCGGAGTAACAAAGCGTATAAATAATAACAATAGCTTCACGACTGGACGTAAGTATGTCAGTCCGTGGATTTTGTTTAAACGCAATATTAAAGTCTTCTTCTCGTTTCAGATATGTTTTTGTTGCTCAAGTACTTTGATGGAGGATGAAATAAATGTAACCATGTTTATGTTGAGAACTAGTTTTTCAAAAAATGTGTTTTTCATTCATTTTGTCACTTACATGCGTTTTATTTAGCTTTACAACACTTGTATCTTTCACGCTGGTGCCTTTTCCCGGGATGTCAGGTGGTTCCCGACCTTACCTCGCGGGGGAACGCACTGAGGTGTATAGTTGCCAGTGATATTTTTTATTAAATTGTAAGTCGCATGCATATGGTCTTTCGTAAAATATAGTTTCTCAACAACTTGTACTTACATGTTTTGTAAACGGCACTCGCTTACGGTTTTTTCAATTGCATTTGTTAAGTGTTACTCTAAGTATAGTATTAATAATTCATGCTCACTTTTTTTTTAAATAACATACAAACTCTTCTCCCCTGGACATAAGAAATCACCAGTGTTAAATCGGTTTTTCAACGGACATGAAAGTACTGTGTGTGATATATATTGGACATGAACAGTGATAGTGTTTGTTTTTTTCATAGTGAGCATTTTTTTTTTTTAATTATTCCAGTAATCTCTTCTGTTTACGAGTGCCATCCAGATGACTGTTTACATCATCTTGTTCTTAATTGTAAACAAATAAAGATATATGAAAAACAAAAAAGTCCGTGGTATACGGATGAATGTGAACGTGCACGACGTGAGTTGCGATCAGCGACTACTAGGTGTCGACAATTAAGGACACCGGAATCTGTAAATTTGGTTATCACAAAACGTAGAATTTTCCGACTGGCAAAACGGCGAGCAAAAGCAAAATATAAAAAAAATCAAAAAGACATGCTATATAATGCTGCCAAAAACGAACCAAAGAATTTTTGGGACTATGTTCGTAAATTTAAAAAAAAAAAATAATAATAATAATATTTCTGCGGATGATTTTTTTAACCATTTTAAAGACTTATTCTCGGCAGACGATATATATAAAAATGCGGATGTCGAAACATTCTTAGATCAAGATGACTTGCATATAAATGTTGTAGAACTACTTGACTGTGCATTTAGCATAGACGAGGTTCAAAAATCAATTAAAAGTTTAAAAAGAAGAAAAAGTGGGGGAGAGGACCTATTGATACCCGAAATATTTATTGAAGCTGATAATATATTGTCACCAATTTTGTGTAAACTTTTTAATTACATTTATAAAAATTGTTACTATCCTGATTCCTGGACAAAGGGTATATTGATACCTGTACCAAAACGGGGGGATAAAAACGATATAAATAATTATAGAGGAATAATGCTCACTAGTATATTTTCGAAAATATTTTCACATGTGTTAGATAACCGTTTACGTAAATGAACAAAAGAAAACCATTTATTGTCAGACAATCAATTCGGATTTAGGCAACATAAAAGTACAATCGATTGTGTTTTTGTCTTGCATACCATTATTAATAGAATAATTAAAAATGAAAGGCGAAAACTTTATTGCGCTTTTATTGATTTTAGAAAAGCATTTGATTTAATTTATAGAAATGGAATATGGTTTAAGTTACTCAACATGGGTAATTTGATAAAATGTTACAAGCTATGTATAGTTCAGTCAAAACATGTGTAAGTGTCCACGGATGCCTTACAGATCACTTTGAAAGTTATATGGGCGTCAAACAAGGCGAAGTATTGTTTCCCTTATTATTTATTATATTTATCAACGATATGGCTAGTCATTTACATGATGATAATGCAGAACTTTTAACTTTGAATGAATTACAAATGTATCTACTGTTGTTCGCTGACGACACTGTTTTATTTTCATATTCAGCAAATGGACTACAAATCCTATTAAATAAACTACATGATTATTGCGAAAAGTGGAAAATAATTGTTAATATCGATAAAACTGTAGTAATGGTATGTAAACAAGGTACTGGGACACAAAACGTAGATATATATTATAACAATATGAAACTACATAACGTTTCAAAATTTACCTACCTAGGAGTAACGCTTATGTTTAATGGAAATGTCTTTCAAACACAAAAAGCCCTTTCCGAACAAGCCATAAGGGCACTGTTTTCACTTAACTTTTTATTTGCAATAATTGAGCTAAACATAAGCGAAAAAATAAAACTGTTTGATACCATGATTCTACCTGTTTTGAATTATGGTGCTGAAGTATGGGGGTTTCATACCTCCCCCGACATCGAACGAATTTATTTGAAGTTCCTAAAACAGATTCTTAACGTTAGGCATCAAACGCCAAATGCAACTGTTTATGGGGAGTTAGGTAAAGTACTTTTGGCAATATTACGCAAAGAACGAATCTTGAAATTTTGGTTTAAAATTATGAAATCGCCCAATTCACTTATGTATAAGGTATTACAGAATCAAATACAAAATAATGATAATGAATCATGGGCGGCTCATGTCGAACGTCTTCTTAATGATCTTGGATTCAGTGTTTTATGGAATAACGAAACTATTACAAAGCTACAACTAACTCATATCATAGAAAGGCTCTATTATCAACATTTGCAGGAATGGTTTGCCACCTTAACTTCTTCCCCCAAACTATCTACTTATAAATATATTAAAAGTTAAAACAAACTTTGGATATGAAAAATATATTAATTGTGTCCAAAATAATAAGCACATGATAGCACTAACTAGATTAAGATGTTCAGCTCATAAATTGGCTATTGAAGAGGGTAGATTTAGAAATATAGAGAGGGATCAAAGAAAGTGTACATTTTGCAATATAAATGTTGTTGAAGATGAATATCACTTTACTTTAGCTTGTCCGTGTAATAGAGAAATAAGAATAGAATGTTTACCTAGATACTACTATAGCTGGACTAGTTTACAAAAGTTTAAATCGTTGTTATCTACGGATAATTCTAAATTATTGAATAGGCTAGCCAATATATGTTCAAACGTGAGAGCTTAATTGCAACCGAATAAATATATACTTTTAAAAAGAATGCATAGGTGCAGTTTTTGTAAGTGTTTTATTATTAGTATTATTATATTGTATTGTATAACTGTTCTAATAATGTAGTGACCAACAACCCAACACTGTTTTCATAATGCCTTATGTTTACAATGCAAATATGTGTTATGGTATTGGTATTCGTGAAGCTTGTGCAATCACACTGTAGAGTTATCTATATAGGTCATAGGTGGATCATGTACTATACATAATATTTAATAGTGTTTCGAGCCATACCAGTAAAGTGTGAACAACTTGTAGGCTATCATTACTTTCAATAATATATACGTGTTTATCCTTAAATTTGTTTACTCATACCTAAATACTTCTCATGCTCTTCTCCAGAACATGTTTTAATATATGTGTGTATTTGTATTTAGTATGTCTTGCATGTATTACCGCCACAGTGCAGATGGCGATGGACATTGTAAAATGTTTATGCCTTAATAAAACTTGACTTGAATTGAATTGAATTGAATTGAATTGTTGTTTACGGTAATTACGAAAATCCATCCATTAATTATCACTTATTGGTAATTATTCGGCTATTCCATAAACTGTCTACAATTAGGGACTCAACTTGGGCAAACTGTAAAACCTGTGAAATCAGTACACCGAGACACACTTTACACGCGGCTATTTTGCGGTGAGTGAGCGGTACACTGTTTGATCTGTGGAACTGTCACGTTCTAGTCACAAGTGTAGTTATATGCTGGCTAGTGCGGACTGTGTAATAGTATACTGGGCTATATGCGATTCAATCCACAACAATGAACTAATAAAAAATGTGTAAACAATGAACTAATGAACAATTATGACATTTAGTTTATTATATTAAATTATTATATTTTGTTTGAAATGTAGCAATGAACTTTATTGAATAATGAGACAATGCAATTTTTAAACATGTTGATTATTTTATTACAAAATAAAAACATACAAGGTATTGCAGAAAATAAATTAAAATTATAAAATAATCGTGTTCTTTGTCCATTTAATTGCACCTTCATGTTATTCCTCAAATCGAAGCTAAAAAACAAAGAATGTCATGCTTATAGCATGAAATAAAAAATATTTGATGTGTCTGTACATCAAATCGCCCAGCATTTAACCTGTGTGAGCGAGCCCGTATTTTTGCTGGTAATGCCAGATAATGGAATGGCCCACTAGCTACAACACAAAACAACCCGTAACACCTACATTGGAATGGTTTTACCTGGTTTAAACAATTGTTTCAACACGCCTGACCGATTACACAGAATTTATATGGATGTTTATAGCATGGGTCAGTAATAATGTAATTGTTTCAAAATGGCTCGTTAATAACAGTAAAAAAATCACGATAAAAAACTTTTTATTTAATTGCATCAAACAAGTTACAATTAAGTTCATTGAAGTATATTCTGCTGCCTCTGTTGGTAATTATCTGGGCTGCATATAAAGCCCTGTAATTATCGAGATGCAATCAGCATAAGAGGTCACAATTACCTCTACCGCTAAAGGTAACAGCGTTTACGCCACAGGTGCCACAGTAACTAAAAAAAGAACCGGTTTACTCAATTTTCATTGAATTGAATTGAATTGGATTGTATAGTCACACCAACAGCTAAGGTCATATGGCGACTTTCCAGCTTCCATTGGTGGAGGAAGACCCCAGGTGCCCAATTTTCATTGAAACTGTAGATAAAAAAATTGTTACCTTTAGCGTTAGTCATCGTACCATTAGCGGAAGAGGTGATTGTTACCTTTAGCGGCGGTTGTTTCCTTTAGCGGAATTATTACCTTTAGCGTTGTTACAAGCGGAAACGGTAAATACATTTAAAAAACTTCAAAGTCCCGTAACTCCACCAATTTTTTTTAATCCAGAACATACTTATAATATGCGCTACTAGATATCATGCTGAAACTTACTACCAAGCTATGACAATCGGATGAAAAGTTAAGGATGAACGGACAAGAAAAGCGAGACGGACGGACATACGGACGGACAAGGCGCCAGCTATATGTCCAACGAAAATGTCCTGACAATAGGCGTTTGCTACTAGACATAATACTGATACTTTTTTTATGAAAATCGGAAGAAAATTGTAGGAGTTGAGGGGAAAACGCGTTTTTTGAAAAACTTCGAAGTCCCTTATCTTCGATAAAAATCATCAACTGGAACATCCTGACAATATGCGCTAATAGATATAATACTGATACTTCCATCAAGTTTCATAAAAATCAGATGAAAAATGTAGAAGTTTAGTGGACAAGTATGCGGGACGGACTGACATACGGATGGACAAAAATGCCGGGAAGTATAATACAAGTATTCCGTAATAATTACCAGGGTACAAATATATACGTCTGGTTCCCGCCGACGAAGTAGGCGTTCAGAGCTTAAACATCTCGTGCGAGTGCGTTGAACAAAGGTAAAACAAATACCGTATTGTATTATAAACGTTAACACACACACACACACACACACACACACACACACACAGATTTGAAAATCAGGCTACCTTATGCTTAATTACTTCAACTGGGCAAGTATTTTCTCGGACATGTTTTCAGAATGTTTATTCTAACTCGCTTCCTTCTATATGATGCCAAATTACCGCCTTGGTGGAAAATAGACAGATAACAGGGCGCACGTTTGCTGTAACGTGTACTAGTTATGTAAGACAACCATCACACGATACAATACAAATGACCAAAAAAGAAATAAAAGTATGCATTCATATATTAAAATGTCGGTAATTATTTTATTTCGAAACATTCCAATACACGTTGCAAACAAATTACGTATCATATCATGAATGAAATAACAAAAAAAAACTTACCTTGTTCAGACGATCTTCAATCTTTCTTTGAATGCAGCAAATCGCAATCCCTTGTCAGCTTGCAAGACAAGACAATCGTCGTTTAAACACGGACCGCAGTGCGGTGTTCTTTTTATACTGTCGCCTTCTGTTTTTATTGGCTGATTGTATTACCATGGTGATGCTAACAAATTATCATTGCTAATCTCAACACAAGCTTAACTGGGATACGTCTGTTTTGCTGGCCCTAATGTTTGAATATACGCGATAAACTTTGATGAACTCAAGTAAATTAGAGTTTCTCCTTAAAAGGAATGTAGCGACACAGCCAAACAGCTCTGTTATTGAGAGTTATGAAAAATTTGAGAAAAGGTGAAAGAATGATCAAAATCGGATGATAAACAAAAAAGATATGACCATTTAAAGGTTGCTCTAAAACGAATATGGGAGCAGCTATTTTTAGAACTATGACGTCATAGTTCCATATTACCATATATGGAATATTGATATATATCATTTAAAACGAATAAAATCACTGCAAATGAATGATTTTTTTTAATTGTCATATAAAGCATTATTGCCATTAAGTATTACATATTTTTCATACAGTTGCTGTCATTTTTTCCCTACAAATCAGTAAATTATTATATTTATAAATATTCCATATATGGTGATTTAGAACCGTGATGTCATAGCTCTCAAAATGGCCGCTTCCATATCCGTTTCAACAGAAACTTCAAATGATCATATCTTCTTTGTTTATCATCCGATTTTGAAAATTCTTTCACACTTATTCAAATATTTCAGAACTCTCAATAATAAGATGTTTGGCTGTGTCGCTACATTCCCTTTAAATTTGATTTTGTTTTAAGCTCTCGGCGGTCCATCAGTTTCTCTACATAGCCTGAATATTTGCAAATCATGATTAATAAGTATGCGAATAAGTTCAAAGCAATTGTTTTTGGATATTTTTAATTGTTGGTTATATTTCCCCAATAAGTATAGGATATAGGGATGATACACCCAATTATAAAGTATACCTAACCGGAAGCGTGGAGGTGTGGTGGGTTGGAGGTTGATAAAATGGGACATAAAGACTTGTTCTGCACTGAATCGTTATGGAAAAGGCGTCCATTCTCATGTTTGTCCCCAAAAAAGTGAAAAATCAGAAGACTGGTAAATAGATAATGTATTTGGCTAAAATTCTTCTTCATAAATTATTTCATTTATTTAACTGCAATTGAAGAACAATAATGTCATTCATATTCTACCCGTTCTCTCTTTTTGAAGGTTTTGAAGTAAGGCAGGCGCGCGCTCTCGTCTTTGGTTGTGAACAGCTCTGTAAAATGCCGCGGGGTAGACTAGTATGTGTTTTGTGAGGAATTCAAAAGGTTCAATCTCACTGGCAATTTATGTGAATTCATTGCATTAAGTGTCTTTCTGTTTGACAATCCTATACTTGGAGCCTATGGGAAATGAATTGGTATTCCTATAAGGCTACGAAGAGAAATCTTCTCCATTAAGAAACCGAAAGGGATGGAGTGTATCATGGTATATCAAGATAAAAAAATCTGCTTTTTTGGTGTGTGGGGAGGGTGTGTGTGAACGGGGAATGGCATTGAATGTAATAATGTTCATATTTCACTGAAGACTCGGAGTTACACCCGATATATGTGTTTTTGAAGCCGAGGATTTTTCTCATGTGAACAAATGTGTAGGTAGGATTTATTCACTATTTTCGGAAAGATCTCGTCACATTGAACAATAGCTGTGGACACCCTTAGAGCTAGTGCCAATGAAAGATAAGAAAACGTGACCGTTTATGTTAAACTTGTTTTAATTTTCTTTTCTAGAAAAAGAATTTAGTGCATTTTATGTATTGATATCCATTTTACAAATTTTAAAGACCTCTCTTGACGACAATGTAAGGACAGGACTAGTGATTCAGTACGTAGTTCTGAACTAAAACTGGCATACTTATATGTTTGGACCATCTGTTCAATTCTTATTTATCTTCTGTTTTTTTAAAAAAAGAGTCTGATTTGTTTTTCTGATGGGTATCTTTCAACTCAAGTAAAACGAAGAAAGGGCTATGTTTCATCCATTTTGTGCACAATATGACCTGATTATGTGTCGACGTGTCGTAAAACACCATTCATTTATTCGTTCGTTCGTTCGTTCGTTCGTTCATTCGTCCATTAATTCATTCATTCATTTGTATTTGGAACCGATCACTCCTCCAGATCGCCTCCAGTCGCTTTAGCAATACAATTCGTGATTATTGCATACCGAACAAGAAAAGTATAAAGCATGCGTTATATGTAGACATGTTTTTAATAATGGGTTAGTTTGTGGAGGCTTTGTTCAAGTCACATACCTGTAGTCGTCGATATGGAGATGACAGGAAAGTAAAGTGAAGAATTAAAAGATACTGTATGAATACAGAGAAGTTTTTATTTGGTCACGTATACATTATTATACATGTTAAAGGGAACTATTCAAGTATTTGCAATTAAACGGTTTACCCTTGATCTATTACAGAGGCAATTTCAGAGACCATGCTACAATATAATACAAAAGTCATATTTACTTAAATGTACAAGTGATTATCATATGGGCCCTATTTATGTGCATGTTTTAGTTGTATTCAGGCTCAAAGTTGCCGTTAAGGAAATCAACTTTGCATTTTAGATGAATTACAAGTGATCTTATAGAAAATATTTAATTTCCTAACTTCTTTTCCTTCATTATAATACTCAAATATAAATGAGTGCTGAAACGTCTTGGGTAAAAATTAAAATATATGCTGAAATGGTTTGATGCCGAAACGTCTAGGTGCCGATTCGTCTAGGTGTCGAAATGGTTTGGTGCCGAAACGTCCTGAATCGATCTTGATCACACAGACGCAAAACCTTGAGAATTGTCTGCATGTATTAATAAGCATTTTTCATGTACTGATCATTGGGATCCTGCTTTAATTAGACTAATATACTATATAAATTATACGCAATAGTTTTCGTCTAGAAAAAACAAAGGGTCATGATAGAATGACAGGTGAAGTATACAGCTAAGATCGCGAGATCAAGATCACAAACGTCGGATTTAGTGGCGCACAATAACCAACTGACCACAACCAGAGTCCTAGTTTAAAAACAGAGCAGTTTTTGAAGTAAATCCGGATCGTGAGGAAGGTTTGAAAAATAAATTAAATGAACAATAAGTATTGTTCTTTTTACTATAAAATACAAATTATAATAATTTGATCAGAAGGATGTCTCATCCTTCAGATCAAATTATAATATACGATTCAACTTCCTCTATATATTGTTCTGCAACTGAGAACATCCTGACAGAAAAAATGACAAAGTGGATACGGTTTGATTTATAAATCCAAACACAATCGTATCATTACTTTCAAATAATTATTAAGTAGTGGTTATGTCTTTGAATAAATTTAACTTTCTTGGATTATATCCGACATTTCGACGGGCAATAATTGAATCTATTGAGAGATACATTACATTAAATACACGAAACAAATTAGAAATATTTAGACAAAGGCCAATTACCGGTATCTGCCATCATTAATATTGCAATCATGCTATTAACTATGATCTTAAAGATTCGTAAAGGTAGAACATTTCTTCTTAAAATACAAAATGAAACCTTACAAACAACCAGTTTAGTTTGATCAAGTCTTCTTGTTAAATCAAGTTGACGTTGCTATTAAGGTAATATATATATACAACTCACGGATTAATAACATGAAAAGTAAACACTATAGGACCAGCGGTAGTACATTTGGTATGTGCGGAAGCATATTTCACGCAAGAATTCGCCAGCTACTGCGGATTGTAGCATCCATTAACATATGACAATATCAACGTTTTAAAAAGGATTAAAGGAATACGTGGTCAAATGTTTCATTAAGATCAAAGAAAGCTTCTGTTGTCTTCCTTCCCTAATGAATAACAAGTTGGCTTATTTAAAAACAAGAAAAGTATAACGCATGCGTTATATGTAGACGATTTTTAATAATGGGTTAGTTTGTGGAGGCTTTGTTCAAGTCACATACCTGTAGTCGTCGATATGGAGATGACAGGAAGGTAAAGTGAAGAATTAAAAGATACTGTATGAATACACATATGTTTTTATTTGGTCTTAGGTATACATTATTATACATGTTAAAAGGAACTTATTCAAGTATGTTCAATTAAACGATTTACACCTGAGCTATTACAAAGGGAATTTCAGTGACCATGCTACAATAATATAAAAGTCATATTTACCTAAATTTTGCAAATGATTATCATATTGGCCCTATTTATGTTCATGTTTTAGTTGTATTCAGGCTCATAACCGCTTCGTAGTTGCCGTAAAAACCGCTTCGTAGTTGCCGTTAAGGCAATCAACTTTGCATTTTAAATAAATTACAAGTGATCTTATAGAAAATATTTAATTTCTTTACTTCATTATAATACTCAAATATACATGGTTGCCGAAACGTCAAGGGTAAAAATTAAAATATATGCCGAAATGGTTTGATGCCGAAACGTCTAGGTGCCGATTCGTCTAGGTGTCAAAATGGTTGGTGCCGAAAGGTCCCAAATCGATATTGATCATACAGATGCAAAAAACTTGAGAATTGTCTGCATTTATTAATAAGCATTTTTTATGTACAGATCATTGATTAGACTAATGTACTTTATACTCAATAGTTTTCGTCTAGATAATCATATGGATTGGTAAGCTACGTGTCTTGGTAATACAGAAGTGTATATTACAGTGATGTTTCTTTAAGGACTATTAGTCAGCCATCTTTTAAAATGAAAATATCAAAAATGGTATATTGAATGCTCAAGTGAAATGTTCGCCTGAATTAAATAAATTGAAACATGTGGTATGGTGAAACATTCGGAAGAACAGTTTATTTGTTCGGATTTATATATTGTTATTTGGTTTTGACTGTTTTTGTTCAAATATAGAAATGCCTATTGATCAATTAATTTCGTTTTGCAAGGTTTCTAGGCCAATTAATCATTCTATTTTGTTTAACACCTCCACAAATATAGTTGTTAGTTATAATAGTTTGGCAGAGAATGTCCGTCAATGTCACCATACTATAGCATTGGGATTACCTTGAAACCACATGTCATCGAAACAATGTTTTATAATGGTTTACTTTGAATTGTGGATGAAAAAAATTAATTAAATTGTTTCAAACATTTCGGATATACAAAGCACCAACTCTGCCATATAAGTATTTCTTCTGATATTATGTTTACATGAATAATATTGAATTATTGTAGACCGATCGACCAGCATAGTAAGACAGATTGACAGACAGGCAGACAGACAAAACACAACAGTTGTGTCAAAATCAGAGTTTATAGAAGTGAGGTGTATAAATGATCAGTGTCAATTTCGCCGAAAATTTTATTTTGTTATCGATTTCATCCACATATTAAATGTATACCAGAATGAAACATAAAATCAAACACAGCCTTGAATTAACGTCCACAAACACAGAACCATCACTGAGACCACATGACTGTGACTTGCAGAACTAATGCCACCTCTCCACGTCTCGGGATTTTCATTATTGCACAGGTCGTTCCGACACTTGTGTTCACATGCTGGATATGGGCCGTTTCTTTCACAGCAGCGTTCTCCCTCGCAGATATTTTGTTTTGGTAGACATGTTCTCGTCACGGACCGTACTTGATAGAAATCTAAAATGAGAGTAAGCGTTGTGTAAACATGCCATTCGCGGGAAACACGCATTTTTTGTCCAGAAATACAAGAACAACTAAAAAACAAATTCGCATGAGAACATCTGAACACACCTTTGACTACATGTAAACTGTTCAGCTTTTAAATGGATGAAAAGGAAGATCATCTTAAATGACAATCTGTTAACATTTACAAAAATGAAGATACATACATGTGTTAAAGAATTTGTTACACTCCAAAAAAATGAGGGATTGCTCGTGCTTCTTTTGTCGAAATAGGATTAAGAATTTTTAATATGGCGTGTATGTACCACTATTAATGTATCAAAACTGTTGACTTAATGCCTTTTCGCAATTAAAGAACATGTTATAAAATATTGCGGAAGTTTTTTTGAAACCTCGTGAATTAACTTGTTTTGCTCTATCGAAATCTCCGGAGAAGTCCTTGAAAAAAATAAGTTGTAAGAAAACCCACGCATCTACTCGAAGCTCCTACGAATTTTCCACACTTTACACTACTCTACCACATAACCTGGTCAAAGTAAATTGATTCAGCTTACACAGAAGACTTTTGCTAGAGATGGAACAACTTTCATTGCTTGTACTAATGTCAGGGCTTTCCGTAAAAACGCCGCTAATGATAACTATAAAATGGTGAACTTGGCTGATGTTTGTAGAACGTTCTTTTTCTAATCAATAACATATTTATAATAAAACAGTTTACCACCAGGTTGTTGGTATTCCTGTGGGTACTAACTTGTCGCAGATTTGTTTTTATACTGCTATGAAAGATATTTTATGTTTAGTTTGTCAGAGTGACATAAATGATGCCTTTAATAATACATTTCGGTATCTAGATGACAAACTCAATATTGATAATCCGTTCACTAACATTTATCCGCCAGAGCTCACATTGAATAAAACCAACAGTTCGAATACTACAGGAGCATTCCTTTTGGACGTTTACCTCTCGATTTCTAATGATTATATACATAATAAAGTAGATGGTAAGAGAGATGAATTTAACGTTGACATCGTAAACTATCCAGATTTTGATGTGGTATACATCGTACGGTAGGTTACAGTAACCTAGTAAGTTGTCACTGTATAATCAGTGCTAGTGTTGTTAAAGTTTGGTGAAGATCAATGCTGGGATATAACAAAAATAAATCACCACTCGCCAGTGACCTCGTTTTCAGGGTATGGTCAGTGCCTCGTGATAGGAAGATGCTGTTAAAAATGGATGGAGATCGAATATTGTAATGCTGAGATATAACAACGAGGCCTGCCCGCAGTCTGCCCGGTTTTCGCCAGTCTATAAGCCGGTTTTTGAAAACCCGGCTAAAAATGATTGCTCAATTTATTTGTTTAACTGATAAGTGATTATTCAATACTTATTATGATTAAGACATTTTGAATATGTACAAAGCAATAGTTATCACATGCAAACGCAAAATCCAATAATATGTCTATTTCAATGCCTTTAATTGCAATGTATGTCTATTTTAACGATGTTTAACACCAGTTTGAATTACCCCACCCACATAAATCCGGAGTTCAAGTCCATCGTGCTATTCACTCGGCCACAGGCTGTATGCGCTCAAGGAGAGTGACTGCGTCGTGCTATTCACTCGGCCACAGGCTGTATGCGCTCAAGGAGAGTGACTGCGTCGTGCTATTCACTCGGCCACAGGCTGTATGCGCTCAAGGAGAGTGACTGCGTTGAAATGCATACATCTAAAATGCTAAAACCTTATTATTTTAATAATACTGTAACCGTATTAATGATACGGTTACAGTAAAATGTCTGGGGTTCACCACAGTCATTCTTTCCTAGTAAATGTCTTTATGTGTGTGTTGTTCTAAGGAGTATACTCCCTAGCCAATGTACCAAGAGAAGAATGGCACGGTAGTATGTCTGGACTGTCACGAGTTGCAACATGTCTGTACGCCTTATATATGCCCATCCCACTGCTACGTTTTGATTGGTAATATCAGTTAATGGCAGCAAAGTGTTTGGAATAATAAAAGATAATCAATAGTACTCGTATCATATCTCGTTATAATATTGAAGTTAGTTAAAACAACAACAGCAGCAACAAAAAAAACACTTACACATAAGGATCTGTACCCAGGATATAGGGATAGTACACATTCAAATACTCAGAAAACTACAATAATATGGTTTTCTTGGTAGTACTTTGTGCGAATTAAGGGTGTATATTTGTAAAATAAACAACTCAGAATTAACAATATAGGCCATTTAAACCCTGTAAAGCGAGGTTGGTGCATGGACTTCCGTCCTTAAAGCTACACAATCCCGATAAAATAATACAATTTCAAGTTGTTTTAAACATAAGAACGCCTATAGATGAAGTTCTTTGCTGGTTGTGTTGTCTACATTGTTTAGGCTGGTATATTGTCATAGCGTATATCGAGGCATTTGCATAATAGGCGTGATAAACGCTTCGGTAACTTTGAAATTGTACCACCCAGCGATTACGGGTATATAAGGCTAAACGTTTATATAGCAATTTGCTCAGATATCCGATAACTACAGATTATTCAACTCGATGAGGATGTTTAGTGGCGTGCAATGTAACTATATACATGTTTGTATTGTTGAACGAAAGGGAACAAGTAAAATGCGTAAGGCATAACGTAAATACATCACTATGTAGAGAATTATAAACACTTACCCGCGTATTCCACATATGTTCCATATCTTGTATAAACTTATTTCCTAAAATATCCTTCAAATAATCCCAAATCACACACGTATTATACATGTATACATATACAGAGAGCGTGTATCAGTAGCCAATAGTATGACACGTGAAATACATGCTCCAGTGTTGACTCGGGACAGGGAGAAATTATTGTTTACAATGAGACACTTGAAGGATATTGTTCAAATTAAGTTATATATATGGAATTTTCTTTTGTTGAAAAAATACCAGCAATATTATTTCTCGCAAACGTAGTTTTCAGGATGTGAGGAAGGGGTAAACACATGAATGTCGCCCATCCGTCTATCCTTCAGATGCACTTTTCAATTCCGGAGCTTCTTGGGAAAATAATAAGAGTCACAATTCGTAAAAAAGGGATCGCTCTTGCGTGCGAGCTTTTGTGGGTGCGTGCCTAAACCGTGCTTGTGTGCGTGCTATTATGCATATGTTTGTTAATATTTAAATCTGACGAATTTGAAAGGCATTTGAATACTACTTCTTCATAAAAAAGAAAATTCATAAAAAAAAATGTTTTTAAAAGTGCTAAGGCCTGGGCTAAAACCCCGTCCGCAACGGCGAAAGCATACTAAGACAGCGCGTTAACCTATTGCGCTACGGAGGCCGATTAACAATGTCGTATTAATTAAGTTACTTTACATAAATATGCTCAATCGCGAACACTGCTAATATCACGGTGAATAGACGTAACGGACCCTGGTTGCTCAAAACTGCGTAACCTTGATTCTGGTTGCACTTGTAACGGACCCTGGTTGGTAAATAGACACTGGTGTCAAAAAGTTCGAACATAAAGATACAGTATCGTATGTATAAGAAAAAAACTTTATGCGACGGAACTTTTGAATATCATATCCTTCGAAATGCATTTTCTTATGTACAACAAATGTAGAATAATTCCTAACAAGCTTACTCTTAACCAGTCGATACAAAGTTGATGACTTTAAAACGCCAAACTTCCATATGTTCTCTCTGACTGATTTAATGTGATCCAAAACTGGTTTGCAACTGCTGTTGTTCAATAAAAAATAACTGTTTAGTTTAAAAATCTGCAAATATTTACATCATGTCTAAATTTCAGAGCACCAGACCCTGGTTGCTTTGTAAAAAATGCTTGAGATTCTGGCAACAATCTGTATCTTTGGCACAGGATCCTGGTTGATAGATTGTTTTCTATATACCTTCAGATTAAAGAGAAAACGACGATCGGGACTATGGCTCCACCAAAACAAACAATAAAAAAAACACATCTATTGGTTGCATGGTGTTTTAAGTCATCTTCAGCACATTTTAGGTTATATATGATGGTCGATTTTTTCGTGGGGGAGGCAAGGCTGACCAGTAGGACAAGTACTGCATGCCTCATGAAATCTGGGTACGAGCTGGATTCGTACCCACGACCGTAGGGGTAAACTTGAAACAGTGCCTCACCACTCTGGACCACCGGTACTAAAATCATTCATGCGATAGCATGATGGAAAATTAAAAAAAGAACAGCCCAATATTGAATGTAGAGGGGGTGATCTTGTTATAGTGATAGAATCTGGTGGTGAGTTTGGCTAAATGCATCTATGTTGTACAAGGTAGAATACTAAACAAATGTACTCCGGACCTACGTTCGTGTATATACGTTTGCGCCTTGAGATAATTCTCTCTTCACGACCTGTCTTCCGTCGACAGTACCCTAAAATAAACTATGGGCCCGCAATAAACATTAACCAAACTAACTTTCTCCGCAGCGCGCTGCATGACGGTTTTTTGTCGCCGTTTTACACGACAATGACCTCAAACAGTTTTTATATTTGTAACCGGAGGCCACGGGTTCAATCCTCCGTGGTGCCACTGAGTTTCGTCGGTGTGTTCTTGGGCAAGACACTTTCCCTTAGCCTCGTCTGTCGGATGGGGACGTAAACCGGGCGGTCTCGTGTATCGGTCTGTCCTCCGAGCACGTTAAAGAACCATAGGAATCTATTCGATAATAAGAGTAGGGCACGGTTCCCGGATTTCTATGTATCCTTCCTCTCTCTCTGGGGCGGCTCTAAATAACCTATACTGTGTTGATGATCCGTTAAACAACATTCAATATTTAAAAAAAAAAGGTTTATTCAAAAGGCATTATCTTAGAGCACGCAGCTGTGTACACACTGTCTGTAAAAATCCGAAAATTAAAAAAAAAACACAATACATAAAAAACAACAAAAACAACAACAATCAAATGAAAAAGTAGGGGCGAGAGGATATAAGGATTCAGACTATATCATCAACATGTCAGCGTCAAATAAGATATAAAATAGTTGGAAAAAACGAACCACATCGTATCTGGGAATGAAACAATATTTATAGCCGGTCTCCCAAAAGAAAGGAAGGATACATACAAATCCGAGAAGCTGCCCTAATCTTACTTACGAATATATTTTCCTTTGAGCAAATTGTTCCAAGGATAGACTCCGAAACACAGAACCGGTGTACATACCAATCGGACGGACGAGAATAAAGGAACATGTTTTACTCAATAATACACAGAAGAAATTGACTTGCGGCAATAAGGCTTCATCCGGGTCAAATGCAACGTGCTATCAAGTAGACCACGCCAGCACCCCTTGAAGTGTACGAGTTCCTCGCTGAGGTTTGGAGGGTGAAAACTCGTTAAATGTAAAAATCTTTAAAATATCTCAGCACATTGTTTTTTTTCCATAAGTTGCCATAAGTTGACCCCCTCATAAACCCCACCCAATTGAAAATGTCGCAGCTTTATCTTCCACCGCTGATATCAGACCGAGATATTTCGAACAGGGGAACATATCTAGTCGTTTTTGGACTAGAGGATTTTTCAAGCCCTAGTCCTTAGCAGGCGACAAAATTCGAGCACGCTAGAAGCCGCAACAGATCGTCACTGACGAAATGTATCACTACGCTAACAGACAGAGAGAGCGTCAGCTGACATTTTGATTGGGTGTTCATTCGCATAAAAGAGATAAACCTCTATAATCGTCAGGTAGGACGCCTGTCGTAGGTGGAGGGACTATAATCCTTAGAAATACACACACACACACTCACTGTATGCATATTCATAGGGGCCCTGGCCTTGTGTAGAGAAGAAATAGTTCTCCGGATCAGAAAAATACCATCTAAATCGTAAATAAGCTGTGGTAAATGGAAAGAAAATTGAAGAATGGGATGTTTGGGCCTATGCTTTTTTTCTACTAAGACAAGAAACAAGATGATAGATTTTATCTCGAAATATTATAAATCCCGTTTGGACCCCGTACATCCAGCTGTGCAAACCTGGGATAAAGTAGCTCATTTGCATATTAATGTCGAACGGACCAATACTTCCGGGCAAAAGCAGTTATTTTTCAGCAAAATTGTTTTAATAGTTTACGTGTTTTTACCCGCCAGGGTCCTTTACATGAGTAACCAGGATCAAGGTAACGCTGTTTTAAGAAGCCAGTGTCCGTTACGTCTGTCCACCGTGAATATAAACCATTGCTTTTCAACATATTGCTTTTCCAGGTCCGTAGCTACACTGGGGCACACAGATGTATTTGTCTTGGTTGGATTTTGGAAATGTACATACTTTACATAAAAACAACTATATACTAGTATATAAGGACCCTGGGGGGAAATGCAACACATTGAAGAAATTAAAACAAAATCTAGGGTGGAGAGGGAGGTTAATGCCACTGGACACCAAAATAAGGGATATGCCTCGGTTAAATGTCAGGGCTGGTTACGGGCCAGTTTTCATTCAAAATTACTTTACAAATCAAAAAACTTAGGAAAGGTTAATTACTAGTATTTGAACTTAATTGTTATACTAAAACTTTCGGTTTTTAGTTAACACTTACCCAGTCTTACAGACGGAAGCTGACATCTTTCATATTTTCTTTGATTTTGAAATATTACCAATCAGAATTTTAATGTTTTTTTTGTTTCGTGAAAACATCAATATTGGGCACCACCCCGAAACATTGGGGTGTGGAGTCCTCCGGCTCTTACGCCTATGTTTATAAGACTATATAGAAACTCTCTCTCTATCTCAATGCTTCCACCCCACTCCTTCCTTCTCCCACTCTCTCTCTCCCCTTTTCTCACTTTTTTCCCTCCCTACCTCTCACTTTCTTTCTTTATCTGTATCTCTCTTTCTCTGTGTGTGTTTCTCTCTCTTTCTCTCTTTCTCTCTTTCCTTCTCCCTCTTTTTGACTATCTATGTCTCTCTCTCTGTCTCTGTCTCCCTGTGTCTCCCTATCCATTTTATTTTCAATTTCAAAATTTCAATTCATGCATAAATTAAGAGGAATTCATTAAAATTATGTTGATTTATAATCTACTAATATGTGTAAACCATGCATGCATAACAAATACTATATCTCCATCTTTACCATTAGTTACGAGCCTCTACCAATATTCCAGTTTCGATAAACAATGTCTCCCTTGTGTTTTGTGTCAATATACACTACACACAAACACACACACACACACATAAAAATGGAGGATTATTTGTATATAATAGTTTCTTTGATGCAACGCGATAGTTGGAAAGGATACGTTTAATTATAGGTATTGTTTTGGATTATATATAAATATGGACTTATAAGGTTGTTTGAGTAAGTACATTTATAGCTTCCTTTTCAATTTCTAATGACTTGTATTTCCTATTAGGGGTTTCTACTGAAGATTGGTCCCATCAGCTCGGTGGTAAAATGCCGTCTGCTAAAATCCACTTTTATACCCGTTATAAGACCAGTGGTCGATTCACAAAGTACTTGAAGCGTCTCATACAGTACCGCCTTATCTCATTAATATTCAGTGAATTTATGTGGTGCGCATGTTGTATATATGAACCCACACGTATACAGTAATCACTTAGTACAACATGCGTAATAACCGTTAGATTTGTTCAGTTCTAGTGTGCCTTTTATCGGGATTGTGTAGCTTTAAGTGTATCGTTTACTATTTTTCCTGTGTGTTGACTTTATTGTTAAAGATTTCCTTTTGAAGGGATATACTTTTATTTACACTATCTTGTCAAGAGGGTTTAATAGCGAGGTTGTTTACACATAACATCTATTTAAGTTAACCAATAGACCGTACTGCCTACTGACCCTTCCATGTCGCTTATCCTGTATTCACCACTCTTTATGTTTGTATATTGTCCCATTCATTGACTATTTAATTTGATTTATTTTTTATTTAGTTTGTTGTACAGTCTTAACCTACGGTGTAATTGCCTTTGAGTGCTATGGTTTATATAGGACTATTTTTCTCTATATAGATGCTGTCAAGGCTGCTGACAAGGCTGCTGACAAAGCTACAGTAGTCATCTTATTTTATCCAACGCTTCATGTGAATACCCAATTAGTCCATACATTGTTTGCCATGACAAAAGTCCCATTCTTGATAAATAATGCTGTTCTTAAACCTACTCTGAAGGGATTTTATAAAAGAAGTGTACAACTGCAAGTCACAAACAAGAGACCTCGCTTCGGACTCGCCTCAAAGTGCTCACATGGAAACAATTACAACAGCAATTTCCTATGTAAACCTGTGACTGGGGTAAAATTGGGGTAAAATTTTACCCCAGTGTCACCATTGTAACAAACTATAACTATAACTTATAGTTTGTTCAAATGGTGACAGTTATAGTTTGTTCAAATGGTGACACTGGGGTAAAATTTATTAAGCTTATACTACATGCAAACTATCAGACACAAAGCTCATGTATATTTGGAGCTTTTTTAAAGGCTTTTCTTTAATGACTTTACTCAATGTAATAGTGTGACCCATAAGCTTATGCTACATGCAAAATATTAGACGTATATCTCTGGTAGTTTCAGAGAAGATTGTTTTTAAAGATGTTTATATATACTATATGTAAATATGTAACCCCTGGGGTTTGGCCAACTATAATCCCAGGGTCACCATCTTAGAAAATTTGGTAGAGGACTAAACGCTTAGACTACATGCAAAATATTAGACGTCTAGCTCTTGTAGTTCAAGAAAAGTTTTGTTTTTAAAAGATTGTCCTATATAACTCTATGTAAATACGTAGCCCTGGGCGGGGCCAAATATAACCCCAGGGTCACCAATTTTTGTAGCAGGCCATAAGCCTATGCCATATGCAAAATATTAGACCTCCAGCACTTTATGTTTCAGAGAAAAGGATTTTTTTTAAAGAAACCTGATTTTTATTTAAAAACTAACTCTAATAACAGGAAACAGCTACCCTGTTGGAACTGCTATCATGGATTTTTCTTTCTCTACAAAGTATTCCATGACATGGTACCAGTAAGAATTTGCCACCTGAGATGGTAGCGAAAAATTGTCTGGCTCATGGTCTATAGATGCCCCTAGTTCCTAGCCCCAACCCCTCACCCCACCCCACCCAATATACGACGGGAGCATACAAACGGTTTGTTGTATAACCAAGAGCACTATCTATATAAAGTTTCAATTTTGTTTCAGCAAATAATAGGAGTTCTTGAATAACACAGTTTTCATGATCAGGGCACAATGACTGAACGGTTTAATATTTTTGTATGCATGCTTTTTTAATGATCTGGACACTGTGACCTTAATATTGGCCCTATTAGCCTTATAATTAATATGAGTCATGAACAGATCACAGTCACCTTGACATTCGACCTACTAACCATAAAATCAATAGGGATTGTTGTTTTAACACGGTTACTATTTCTGTAAAGTTTCAAGATTGTAGGTCTAATAGAAACAAGTGTTTCTCAATAATGTGTCATTACAAGGTCAATGTGACCTTAATGACCTACATACCCCAAAAGCAATATAGTTCTTCCGCTCACCAAGGGCAATAATCCTATGAAGTTGCATGCGTTTCGAAGTTATCGCGCGGAAGGCGTTATTTCATTAAACCGTTACTTGGAGAATGGCGTCCTTCTAGTAGACCCATTGTCTAGAAGTTGTTCTAGCCCCTGTGCAGGATTGGGCATACATATACGCATTCATATTTATTACAAAGTGAGCAGTTCCCAGAATGTATACCCTGATTTGCACCGTTAACGGTCAAACATATCTTGTTGGAATCTGTAGACTTTGATCCTATGCGGCAAAGGTGATACGAAAGAGTTATTTGATACTATAGATTTTAGTCTTGTTTTCGATTTCCTGAAATAAATCAGACTTTATAAATCATTATAAAATGTTCTTATAAATATTTCCTTGTTTACACACCCGTTGACGGCATTGTTGATTTACATATATGCATAGTTTATATTACTACCATATCAACTTTTATTTGTAAATAGTTTTATCTTTATACATTTACATTAATTTACATTATTTTTTTAATTACTACTTCATTTCATCTTTCATCAGTTTTTGCGCACTGTGTATGTGTCGACGTGCAGGAAAACACCATTCATTCATTCATTCATTCATTCATTCATGCAAGCATTCATTCATTCATTCATTGTTCTTGGGCAAGACACTTTCCCTTGGCCTCGTCCGTCGGATGGGGACGTAAACCGGACGGTCCCGTGTATCGGTATATCCTCCGAGCACGTTAAAGAACCATAGGAATCTATTCGATAATAAGAGTAGGGCACTGTTCCCGGATTCCTATGTATCCTTCCCCTCTCTCTGGTGCGGCTCTAAATAGCCTATACTGTGTTGACGTTAAACAACATTCAATTCAGTTCAATGCAAGCATTTGTGGAAATGCAATATTACCTTGGTTGAATATCGCCCTGGTGACGCACTGATATGGTTCCTGGCAGCTGAGCGGAGCGCTACGCGTTACATTCCAGGGCTCAGTAACACAGTCGTAGTTGATAGTGGGGTCGGAAGACAGGGTATATGTGCAACTATAGCAAGTGAAGCTGGAACCTACAACTAAAATGATAAGCAATGGTTAGATCTATACGAAAAATATGATAATGTCAACGTACAATCAAATTGAATTAAATTGAATTGAATTGGGTTTTAAGGCGCACCAACACATGAAAGGTTATATGGCGCCTAACAGGCATGAACATGCGAGGCTCATTCTCCATGTACATCGAGATAAAATATGGAGAATGGGCCTAGGACCTTCTCACCCTGAACTGCAGAGTTGCTGCAAATACTATTGTAGACACTCCATTTACGCTGGAGCCAGCACGTTTATTGTTTTTTCTGCCACTGCTCTTAGTGATTTGAGCGAGATGGCACCTGAAACAATGCAGGGGTCATGATGAAGACCTTTAATGAGCATGAACAAAAAATTACAAAATGAATATGAATGGGGTGTGTGGGTCCTACCCCTCTGCATGTGACGGTGTGTTTGCAGTGGTTGTATTCTACCCCGGCAACCCCACGGGGTCAAATTTAATGCAAATATATTGATAAGTATGCAATCTTAGATGACATACTCAACATTATTATAATTTATAAGTATAGCAATGCAAATGTGTGAACAAGTACATTATTGCTTCGTGAAGGAGTTGCGAACAAAGGAAGTAGAAAGTTTATGAACACGAAGTATTGTCCGTCAAATGAGTTAATGCATATCAATTGAATTGAACGTTGTTGAACAGTTCATCAATTACAGACAGACAGACAGACAGACAGAGAGAGAGAGAGAGAGGGTGCTCGACGACTCTGATACACGGGACCGCCCGGTTTACTTTTCCATCCGACAGACGAGGCTAAGGTAAAGTGCCCAAAAACACACCGATGATACTCAGTGGCGCCGGAGAGGCTTAAACCCAGGTCCTCCGTTTCCAAAGGCACCGTGCTATCCATTGGAGCACTCCAGTCCCCAGTTAATGTAAACCACATTACATAATAATAGTATAATACTCATAATAATAATTAAAGTAGTACGCGTATTTTTTCTCGGCATGTCGCCCTATGCTAAGATGTGAGATTCTCGACATGTCGCCCTATGCTAAGATGTGAGATTCTCGACCATGTCGCCCTATGCTAAGATGTGAGATTCTCGGCATGTCGCCCTACGCTAAGATGTGAGATTCTCGGCATGTCGCCCTATGCTAAGATGTGAGATTCTCGACATGTCGACCTATGTTAAGATGTGAGATTCTCGACATGTCGCCCTATGCTAAGATGTTTGATTCTCGACATGTCGCCCTATGCTAAGATGTGAGATTCTCGGCATGTCGCCCTATGCTAAGTTGTGAGATTCTCGACATGTCGCCCTATGCTAAGATGTGAGATTCTCGGCATGTCGCCCTATGCTAAGATGTGAGATTATCGACATGTCGCCCTATGCTAAGATATGATAATTATATACTGAAAGGAAAAAGAAACGCAGGGTGCGTATTTCCGCTATATATTGCATATACTGCACACTTAATTCCATATATATTCCAAGGAAATCCCAAGATGTTTTGTAAAAAAAAAAGTGCAGTTAGTTAGAGAAAGGACACAACTGTGATGTTGTAGACGTTTTAATCACAGTACACGTTGTAACAAGAAATTCATAAATGCCGAAGTTCCTCTTTGAAAAATTGAGCCAGTTCAGTGCAGTATTTAATGTTAAGTGATTGCAACATTTAAAGCCTAAGTTTGCTCACCTGCTTGAGCCAAATGCGCATTCTGACGATAATGAAACTTTAAAGGAGTAACCATTGGTGTGTTCAGTGCTGTTTAAACCTTCTTTCTAAAAGGACAGGCCTAATGTCGCCCTGTACCATTCGATTAGCAGTAGCATATTAAACATACAATATATAGCGGAAATACGCACCCTGCGTTTCTTTTTCCTTTCAGTATATATATTTATAAGGATGAGAAAATACATTCCTCTACAAAATATTTTTAAAATTTTCAAAAAGCACTGGATCCCCGAGGGAATACGAAAATGTTTGAATAAATTAATAGATGGGGAAAAAAACAATACCTTGAATACCAGTCGAAGACAAACAGTTCAGAGCAAACTTTACCTTTCGTGCTTACAGATGGTTCTAAAGATGGAGATAAGGTAGCTGCAGCAGCTGTTATTCACAAACACAGCATAAAGAGCCGCCTGCCTGACAAGGCCTCTATCTTTTCAGCTGAACTTAAGGCAATTGAACTTGCCTTAAATTATATTCAGGAATCTGATGATAACCATTTTGTAATATTTTCTGATTCTCTTTCATCTCTTCAAGCACTGGGTAATATGAAACATGATAACCCAGTTGTGCTTCAACTTTTAAAAAAGTACAATTCTCTTATAATTGATAATGTTATTATTTTCTGCAGGCTTCCAAGCCATGTAGGAATACGTGGTAATGATAGAGCTGATAGTGCTGCTAAGGCAGCATTATATTTACATATATCTAATACCAAAATACCTTATACTGATTTTAAAAGTTGTATTAACACATATATTCGTAACTCTTGGCAAACCGCTTGGGATTTGTCAGTTAACAATAAACTCCATTCAATTAAACCGTTACTCGGAGAATGGCGTTCTTCTAGTAGACCCATTCGTCGAGAGGAAGTTGTCCTAGCCCGGTGCAGAATAGGGCATACACGTTATACTCATTCATATTTATTACAAGGTGAGCAATTACCAGAATGTATACCCTGCTTTGCACCGTTAACGGTCAAATACATATTGCTGGAATGCGTAGACTTTGATCCTATGCGTCAAAGGTACTACAATGTTAATACTATAACCCACATATTTAATACTATAGATTTTAGTCTAGTTTTAGATTTCCTGAAGGAAGTCAGACTATATAAATCATTATAATATGTTCTTGTATATATTTACTTCTTTATATACCCGTTTTCGGGTATTTGTTGGTTTGCATATATAGTTTATATTACTAACATATCATCCCTTACTTGTAAATAGTTATATCTTTATACATTTACATTAATTTTTAATTAATCCTTCATTTCATCATCATTCATCAGTTTTTGCGCATAATATGACCTATTTATGTGTCGACGTGCCGTAAAACACCATTCATTCATTCATTCTTAGGTACCGACCATTTTGATTTCTGGGGGGGGCCTGGGATTTTTTTTGAAAAAATATTCTGGCCCTTGAATTGCTGAAAAAAAATATCCTGGCTCTGACTTGAAGGAAAAAAAATAAACAGTCCCTCAAATTGTTGGAAAAAAATAATCTGTCTCTGAGTCCAATTAGAGGGAAAAAAATCTGGCTCCTTCTTCAGTCAATACGATAAATGTAGATCTACTTCATCAGCCACTGAATTCAACATGGATATGTTTAACCACAATCTGGCTACATCCACAACTTCTGCTCAGAAGTTTATTGAAATCTCAAGTTGAAATGAGTTGTAGAAGACAGTGATAGTATTAATGGTTGTAATAAATGTGATGTTCATAGATCATGGTAGTAATACATGTGGTATACATTAGTCATGGCAGTTATAAATGTAGTATACACTGGCAATGGTGGCAGTAAATGTGTTGTATAACGTGTTATAAAGTGATCATGGTAATAATTTGGTATACATTGATCATGGTTGTTATAAGGCCATTATTTTTTGATAATTTGTTTTACGAACCCTCCTACGACAAAACGAAATTAGGTTTTTTTATTTTTCCTTAGGGAGTTTTTCCCTTCCTCCTTCAGCTATTCTCTTTCTTGATGGTTTGTAAAACAAATAATAACAAATAATGGCCTAAATGTGATATACATTGGTCATGGTAGTATGTAAATATTGCAATCCTGTGAGGGTGACGGTGAATATTTGTCAACCTTCTAAGGCCATTTATTTTATTATACTGAAAAATATGTTTGAAAAAGATATTTGGTTCGGCTAAATTTTCCTTTGAAATACATGGTCACTTCTCTCTGTTCAAAATCACTATTCTGAGCACCTAGAAAACATTTTTTGGCTGATGGCTCTTTATGTTCTTTTGGAATGTTCAACTGTAAACTTCAAATCATCTTCAGAAAGTTGTGCAAACTGTGTCAGCCATTTTAGTAAATGTTCACTGATTTTCATTTGTGTATGTAGACATGCACTTTTCAGCAACTCACTCCACATTACAAGCGATATGCGATATTACAAAAATGGGAAAATAACAGTCTTTGAACATTGAACATGGATGTTTGACATGAGATATATTATTAATAAATATGGTATCAAGAGGTCATGGTAGTAATAAATGTACGTAGTATGCATAGCTCATGGTAGTAATACATGGGGTATTCAGTGGTCATGGTAATAATGAATGGGGTATTCAGTGGTCATGGTAGTAATAATTGTGGTATTTAGTCTTAATAGTCATGGTAGTACTAAATGTGATATACAGTGGTCATGATAGTAATACTTGCAATATGCAGTGGTCATGGTAGTAGAAAATGAGGTAAAGAGTAGCCATGACAGTTATAGATGTGATGTACTTTGGACATGTTAGTAATCAATGTAATATGCAGTGGTCATGATAGTATTACAATACAAGGGTCCTGGTACTTATATGCGATGGACTTTGTGAATATCATCAACAAGTTAATGGACTTAAGAAGCAGCTTAAGCCACATGCAATGCCAAGTTACAGACAAAGTCATGGGCTATATGCCAGTGTTAATAAGAATGGTATGGAACATGGTAGTCATTGCCCAGTACAAAATAATCCCCTACCAAACAAAACATCCAATCAATTCATAATTCAGAAGAGCAAAACGGGGCTCACATAGAAAGCAGACAAGTACAAGCATAACTAAATATTAACACCAGCACATGAAGTTCTATCCACCAAATATGGAAAGATCCATATTAAACAAAAGAGCTGTCGAAAGGACAGCATTCTCCACTATTCAAGGTCAATTTTAAACAAGGTCACTGTGGTCACTGACACTTCTGTCTCACCAACCATGCATGCCAGTTCATTCACAAGGTCAAGTCTTAATTGTGGAGGTTAATAGGTAGTGGCGACTGAGGTAGGGTGTAGGGGTGCGGGGTGGGGGTGGTCAGTGAACATATATTCCAAATATCAAAGCAAGACCTTCAGTACCCCAGAAAGAATATGAACTTGGAAGAGGGTGGGGAGGGGAAGTGAAGTGTTACTGAATAGGGAAAAAACACAGAAATAATACAATATTTTCATTGGAGATGGGGGTTGAGAGGAGGGTGTTGGGAAGGGGATGGAAGAGAACAGGATGGATGCAGACATGGTAACTGAAGAATAGAATAAATATTTGTCTATCTGGGGAAGGTGTGGGGTTTATGGGGCTAATGATATATACAGGCTTGCCATTGTTATTGGATGTATGCAGTGGTTTCATTGAAATATATGAAGCTGCTTAAAAAACTTTAACTGAAACTCTTAAGTTGAAAAAGAAACTATCATCTGGCTAAAATGAAATAAAAAGATATGAAACATGTGTCTGTAAGTGAAGACACTTGTCAGGCTCCTTTGGTTGAGATATATATATGGCTAGTGGGTATTGAAATAAATGGACTTGCCAACAAAAATAAAATAAAAGCAATTCTAAGTCGAAAATTATAGGCTACACATTTTCTAAAATACAATACAGAAAATATTTATCCAGAAAAAGAGCCATAATTTTGCTAAAATGCAATACAGAGTTATGGAACATGTGTCTGCTAGCATTCACGCTTTACTGAAGTTGTATTAATAATTAACAATCACCTATTGAAATAAAGAACTTGCCTAAAAACTTTAACCAGCATTTTGAAGTCGAACAAAAAAACATAACTTTGCTTAAATGCAATACAGAGTTAATATGGAACATGTGTCTACTAGTGCCCTTGACATTCCAAGCTTTACTGAAGTTTTGTTGATGTACGACTTTAAGTTGTTAAAATAAATGGATTTTGTCAAAAAAGAACTTTAACCAGAAATTCAAAGTAATAAAAAAAACATGCTTTTGCTTAAATACCAAACAGAGTTATTGAACCTGTGTCTACCTGCAGTGTCCTTGATGGTACTGATGACATATTTCAAGTTTCACTGACCAGTGGTTGCTGAAATAACAGGACTTGCTAACAACTGAAAACCAACCTGACGATGCAGACATTGAGTAGATCTACAACAGCCCTTCTTATTCTACGAATAGTAAAACTTAAAAAAAAAATATTCTGGCTTTCAAGTTCACGAAAAAAAATAATCTGGCCAGTGTATTAGGCGAAAAAAAAATCCCCCCCCCCCCCCAGAGATCAAAATGGTCGGTCCCTTACATACCGACCTGACCTTCCCAATGTGAAACAGATTATTAATAAACACTGGTCATACATAGAGGAGTCAGAACGTCTGAACAAAATGCTGTCTAGAAAACCCATTATTGCGCACAGGAGACCTAAAAGTCTCCGCGACATTCTTGCGTGCGTGCGTGTGTGTTTTGTAGTAATAGTCATAATCTCTTACCTCCATCCACAGCGTAAAATAAAAATATAACAGATATAACTTTCAGGTCCATTTCTGTCTTTCGCTGTCTGGTTATATGGAGAAACTTTACACGCGATGTTCTAAGTAATAAATTAACGTCATGCCATATATTAAACAAACCCGCATACGGTTAAACTATTTAAGTACAACCTGTAATTTATGATTTATACGGAACACCAAACACGACTTTGAATGTTCGATTTGTTATGCATTTGTTACTTTTCATTCTGCGGTTGTTCGCGTTCAGATATTCATAACAACATCGTTTTCTTTAAACTAGTCAACAGATATTGTACATATTTGAAAACATAGCATATTTAAACCGAAGCTTGATTCTGATTAGTTTAAAGTATTTTCAAACAAAAGGGACCGGAGGTGATCTAAAAAATTAATTTAATTGGGTTTTAAGGAGCACCAACAAATGAAAGGTTATATGGCGCCTATCAGGAATGAACATGCCAGGCTCATCCTCTATTTACATTTTGATAAAATGTGGAAAATGGACATAGAACCTTCTTACCTGCAGAACTGCAGAGTTGCTGCAAATTCTACTGTAGACACTCCATTTACGCTGGAGCCACGTTTATTGTTTTCTGTCACTGCTCTAGAGATTTGAGCGAAATGGCACCTGAAACAATGCAGGGGTCATGATGAAGACCTTTAATGAGCATGAACAAACAATGATAAAATGAACATAAATTTGACTGGCGGGGAGTGTGGTGGGGTCTACCCCTCTGCATACCCCTCTAAGGGATCTGCGGTGACCCTATTCTTTGCCCGGGAACCACACGGGGCCCGGAGGTGATCTGGAAGCATTATGAGTGACAATCCAAATTCGAATAAAAACAATCATACTATGTTTCAGATTCATAATCAATATGAGGTTATTTAACAGTGTGTTGAGTTTGTAATACTGAGTACTGTCTGCTAGGTACGATTCCAATTGAATTCAGTATTGTACTTATTACCTCTTTATTTCACACCTCACTATCTAAACAAATGTTGTACATTTGAATTCCAACTTGATATTACTGCTATTAATTGAACAGAGCAAGCACAATACATCTTTCAACATTTATTAACTGTGTAAAATGGAATTTGAAAAACACACGTACAGCATCAAAACAGTACCGTTTCAATTCAATTTCAATTAAAATAAAAGTATGAGGTAAATCGTTACTGACACATTGATTTCTACTGTTACATTTATCTTCCCATAGTTCAAATATGGAATATGGATATTTTGGACTCCACATCTGATCCCATAGTACAAATACGGAATATGGCTTTTTTGGACTTCACATATACTGAATATAGGTTTATTGGACTCTAGATACCAGATGGAGTACAATATGAAAATGATATAGATTTGTAGTAGTATTAAAGCAACTGTTTTCAGTACAATAGTGAAAGTATGGTATTGTCAAATGGGTAAAAAGACAGAAAGAGATTGGTTAGAATTATAAAGGTGTGAAATAATATGAGGTTATTTAGCAGTGATTAGTATAATACTGAATTTTATTGGACGAGTATCCACCAGACAGAATCTATATTTGGACGAGGCGAAGCCGAGTCCAAATATGGATTCTGTCTGCTGGGTACGCGTCTAAATGATATTAATTTGTGTATTAAAGCAACTGTTTTGAGTATAATAATGTAAATATGGGATTGCCACATGGGTAAAAAGACAGAAAAATATTGGTTAGAATCATACAGGTGTGAAATAAACATGCATATGTACTAAACTAGGAGCATTGTCTCTACGATTTAATTATTGTAACTGAAATAGATTGGACTGCAAAACTAGAGGACTCGGTCAGTTTTGCTGTATAAATCATTACTAGTAATTCATGTGATACTTTATGGCTGATACATTCTGGTTGTGTGATAGAAGCCCACTCTATTTGAATTATATGTGCAACTGTTAGCAATACAATCATCTAAGTTAATGTGTATGACTTAACAAAAACTCGCAACCGAGTAAGTAACATGCACCTTAAAGGCACTAAAACAACGGCAAAATTACAATACAAAATGGTTCATCCAAACCCTATCTATGTGTTAAGGTCATAAAATAATGTATATGTGCCGATTAAAGGTATATGTTTAGTCACGGGTACTTAAGATACCCGAGATTAAATATGCGTAAAATGTATTATGAGTTCGACGTTCCAGTTTTAGGTTTTGGCTTGGCTGTTAAAGCTGTTTATATTGCGTCTATAGAGTTCGGATTTTCAAAATATGTAAATTATATATATATAACTCGGTGTTTATTTCTATTTAGACGGAAACCATTCACTCTTCTAGATCTCGTTAAATACATATAACACCGTTATGTACAAATAACAGCATAATTGCCAATTGTCAATGATTACATTTAAACGGACAAACGGTATATGAAGCATTAAAACATGAGTCTCGATTTATTAATCCAGTATCGTTTTGACTTTAAACATGCTTAAATTATAATTAAATACACTTTTGAGTTTTCATTTGTTTCTAAGATAGGTTTAAATCTATTATTGGTGCAATATTATCAACAGTAAGTAATATGCAAAAGCAATTCGCGTTATACTATTCTTATAATTAATAGTAATGTTTGAACAAATGCAAGTTATGTAGAAAATATAACGGGACGCCGTGAATTTTTCAAAAATCAAGATTGCCTTGTATCTTTTTATGTTTAAACATTTACGAACGATAAAAAAAAAGCACAAAAAAACAGAAGAATGTAAAGTAAAAATTCAAAGTCGTATTTGATGTTCCGTATATTTCACATTATATTTTACAGGGTTGTTTAATTCCTGTTTGAATTATCGTATCACATAATCTGATAACTACTATTATCACTGAGCGATATCGCCATTGTGATTAACACTAACTAGCAGTTATATGATACATGACTGATAGATAGATAGATAATTGTAGACTTAAACTATTACAGTTTTTCATCATTACAAATATATGACAATTATAACATACACAGTGACAGATTTTAACATTGCATATACAACAAAATAACCATTACGTTTTAATCAAAATAATCATTACTTCTCCTGGGTAGAATCAGTACTGTACACCTCCCGCCATCCGTAAGAATCGATACTTCCTCACTAACAAGTCAAGCTCCCAGTGGGATTCGAACCCGCAGCGGTGAGAGACGAAGGTTTACAACGCAACGTTGTTAGCCATTCGGCACGGAGACGACTCATTTGATTTGATTTGAATGGAGTTTTACAGCATTTTAGCACTTACTTTTGAAATTAAAACAATTTATTTGACTGAATGAATGTAAATATTAGTCAGGAAGAGTGAGAAGTGACGAATTATTGAATTGAATGTTTTTTAACGGCTCAGAAACACAATATAGGTTATTTAGAGCCGCCCAAAGAGAGGCAATGCTGAATAGAAATCCGGAATCCTGCTCTAAACTTTCTAACGAATTTATTCCTATGGTTCTTTAATGTGCTCAGATGATACACGGGACCGAGCAGTTTACGTCCCCATCAAAGGCACGAAATTAGAAGTAAATAATTTAAAAAAAAGTGTAACGGACGGAATGAAGTCGGAGTTTAGACGAATTGGAATTTAACGGCACGCCACCACAAAAAGGTTATGGTCCCAACAGAAATGAACAGGCCCGCTCTCCATTTACTTCTAGATAAAACCTATGCAGAATTGGCATAGAACCTTCTCATCTGCAGAATTTCAGAACTGATCTGCAATATTGCAGAGTTGTTGCAAATTATATTGTAAACACTCCATCTTTCACTGGAGCCATGATCATTGTGTTCTGCCACCACTCAAGTAGCACATGAAACAATCCAGGGATGACGATTAAGAATATAAACGAACATGGCAAAAATGACACAATGAACATGACTTCGGGGGGAATTTTACCCCGTTTATACATGTAACATTATCAACACATGTTTACTGACATAAAGTTGCGGTGGCCGATTGGTTAGCATCTTTGCAACTCTTTCAAAAGGTTTCGGGTTCGAATCACAGTGCGGTCACATCTGAGATTTTTAAAACATACTCCCGCAGTAGTTTACTCGTGCAAGGTATTGTGAAACTATGCCTTCTTTCAAGTGGAGTGTAAAGCCGTCGATCCCATTACAGGGAGGACCATACCGGAGTACCCCATGTCGCTGAACTTTTATGTTTTCACAGCTGTATATATATATGTGTGTGTGTATATGTATATATATATATATATATAATAAAATATAAAAAAGAAAGAAAGAAGAAACAGAAGAAAAAGAAAAAGCATACCCCAATACAGGGTTTGGAATTGGAAAAAAAAAGAAGAAAGACATGAAGTGTAATGAACCCCAAGCAATAGACATTAAAATATATTTATAGTAACACACGCTCGACTTCTGTCTGTTACAAACAAACAAAACATTTATTGAAACTTTTGTCATATTAACGCGAAATTTGCTCACCGAGGTCAACCGTGCTGCCGCTAGGAGTTTACCTGTATTTAAACAAAAAAATACACATATTATGGTATGTATGTTCTCCCTCTAGAGTGTTTATATTCTTAAACGGGGCGTCCGTGGCCGAGTGGTTAGAGTCTATGACTTGCAATCACTTGCCCCTCACCGCTGTAGGTTCGATCCCTCAGGGGCCTAGGAATCTTTATGTGAGGAAGCTATCCAGCTGGCTAGCGGAACGTCTGTGATTCTACCCAGGTGCCCGCCTGTGGACGAAAATTGCCCGGAGGGGCACCTGGTCGCCATATGACCTTAGCTGTTGGTGCGACTATAAAATCCAATTCAATTCAATTCTATTCTTAAACAAGGAGCGGATAATCTTACATTTTTATACCACTTCTTAAATGTTTGGAGCATACGGTTTCTAGATATGTTTCAAAATCATGTATTAGTATTGTTTTATCATTGATAACGGATAAATTAAAACAATGTCGTTTTAGTTACTGAAAGTATGAGCACACTAAGAAAAATATCCAGTAAATAATAAACGGTATAAACATGCTTATACCATATCCTATAAACACGCTTATAAAACAGCCAGTGAATAATAAACGGTATAAACACGCTTATACAATATCCAGTAAATAATAAACGGTATAAACATGCTTATACAATAGCCTTTAAACACGCTTATAAAATAGCCAGTGAATAATAAACGGTATAAACACGCGTATACAATATCCAGTAAATAATAAACGGTATAAACATGCTTATACAATATCCTATAAACACGCTTATAAAATAGCCAGTGAATAATAAACGGTATAAACACGCGTATACAATATCCAGTGAATAATAAACGGTACAAACATGCTTATACAATATCCTATAAACACGCTTATAAAATAGCCAGTGAATAATAAACGGTATAAACACGCTTATACAATATCCTATAAACACGCTTATAAAATAGAGACTGAATTATAAACGATATAAACACGCTTATACCATATCCTATAAACACGCTTATAAAATAGCCAGTGAATAATAAACGGTATAAACACGCTTATGCAATATCCTATAAACACGCTTATAAAATAGACAATGAATTATAAACGGTATAAACACGCTTATACAATATCCTATAAACACGCTTATACAATATCCTATAAACACGCTTATAAATTAGCCAGTGAATAATAAACGGTATAAACACGCTTATACAATATCCTATAAATACGCTTATAAAATAGCGCGTGAATAATAAATAGTATAAACACGCTTATGCAATATCCTATAAGCACGCTTATAAAATAGCCAGTGAATGAACACGCTTATACAACATTCTATAAACACGCTTATAAAATAACCAGCGAATTATAAATATTATAAACACGCTTATTCTGTAATCTGTAATCTCATTGTCATGCCAGCTTCAAGGTTTGTTTATTTACTACACATTCCAACAAATAGTACACGTCAACAAGTTCTAAGAAGTAATAGGTGTACTTTTAAGGATAATAGAGGCACACAAAGCATACACTATTACGATAATTATGCGGTTTTAAATTTCACATTACAATGAGATGTGCACTTTAAAACCGCGTTTGTGTCGAGTATTATTGCACTATTAACGTCAAATTTGCATTAAAGGCACTAGAGGCGATATGGACGCATGATGGGTGTCAATCCAAAGTCAAATCCAACATGATAATGTATTTCAGATTCACATTCAACATATATGTGCACTAAACTAGGACCCATTACCCGTACGATTTATTTATTGCTAGTTTTGTTGAATAAATCATTAATAGTAATGTATTTGATGTTTTAAGGCTTTTATACATTATTGTTCTGTGATTGTAGTATACTTTATTGAATACATGTACAGATGTGCGAAATGTAATCCCCATTTAAATTAATATGTATGATTTAGAAACAAATCGCAGCCGAGTGGTCGATCTTTCCAGACCAAATATGTTCATTAATAATAATTAACCGGAAGGTAAACAAGCGGCTTAATTGAATGCATATGCACATTTCATATGAAACTGAAGCAAATTATGAAGGTTTGCATCTCTTTAAATCACCCGATGTACCGAGGGGTTAATTGAAAAAACTTACTTTGGTATAAAACGTTATTCGAACTTTATAACGTTTTGTTTACATGTATACACAATAATCAACCAGTTGGCTAAGCACAGCTGCTATCCATGTTTCGTGAGGTTGTTTCCCATTTCTTTGGCGTAGATTTTATTTTAATTCATTAGATTGCGAATACTTCGTCATTTTACGTTTTAATAACAATACTCTGCCTTTATAAACTGTAAGTAATATGTGTACCATAGCTCCAATGGTTTTCCTTTGTTCTTGCTTATGATATAATTTCCATAAACCCGAAGAGCTGAGCCTAAACCGTGCTATAACTGCAGGTATATGTCAGCTGTGCTATAAATGACAGATTCGGTAGTTATATCAAAATTTCAATTACCGGCATTGAATGGCTATGGTGTGTAATATTTATAGCATAATGTTTCGAGTATATGCGATTTTTACTGCTTCCCGAGGGCCGAGACTGCGGCCCGAGAGTGCAGTATAAATCTGCGGCCAGAGAGTGCAGTATAAATCGCATACTAGAAAAATATGCTATACATGTTTTGTAATGTGCTATGACGTAAAACACCATTCAATCAAACAATCAACCTTATATAAAAATGCTATTGAGTAAAAGTATAGAAGAGGGTACTGGGGTGGGTCCAATACATCATTGAACCTCCAACAATAATGAGCACTATGGTCTAGTGTTAGAGCTTTGGACCCAGGATCGAAAAGTTGTGGGTTCGATCCCCGCCATGACCATATGTGTGATGTACCTGAGCAAGACATTTTATCTGCATTTGCTTGCTACTGGTTATACCCAGGACGACTTTGAGAGTGATTAAAATAAGTTCAAAGAGCTTTCGTATCAATCGATGTAAATTAATTAAGTGCAAACCGATGTTAAATAATTAAGTGCAAACCGATGTAAAATAATTGATGTAAAATAATTAAGTGCAAACCGATGTAAAATAATTAAGTGCAAAAGTGCAAAATAATTAAGTGCAAACCGATGTAAAATAATTAAGTGCAAACCGATGTAAAATAATTAAGAGTGCAAACCGATGTAAAATAATTAAGTGCAAACTAATAATGAGAACGTTTATAAGGATTTACTACCGGATATGTTTAATCGCGATACATATGACACATTAAGTGATTCATATACGGCAGTGATTTACATTATTCATTACTTTGATGCAAACCATTGATATCCTGATACAATTATTAATAAAATACGAGGTGGGAGTAGTTGTTAACGCCTTTTACAAAATTTCCCTACGTAATGTAAATGTTATCTCAAAAGTAACTCCTTTTTCTGATTTTGTCAAAATTGTTGATAGATTAAGTAATTTTCAAAGAAGATTTGAAGATTCATTATATATAAAGATAAATAGATGGGTCCTGCCTCAGCAATTTCTTTAGTGGTTTATCAGGTGTTGCACATCATTTGCCATTAGTCATATCAACCAGGATTTAGTTGCCGGGCACTAAAGGTTTATCACACGGGTGAAATAAAGGGTAAAACATGTCATATCACGGAAATAACCGAATGTTCTTTCTGACCATTTCACCGGAGTGATACGACAATTAACGATTGTATATGATTTGTCGTCTGCTTTTCATTTGTTGCTTCTATCCTGTTTTCGTGCCAGATTATTGGCCTTAGAACCATTATCTATGCCACTTATGACCATTCATTTTCTTAATGAGACAATTTCAAAGCATTCATTTTAATTCAAGTTTCAGAAAAAGAATGGCGTGTACTCTTACGCGACAGTCAGAATGGGACTATATCCATTAATACGATTGATTTGTTCTGCCTGGAAAACAGCGTAGTAAGTTAGCTGAAGTTGACAGTTCAACAAAGTCATTGCTGAAGTATATGATAAATATAATAAAAACTGTTTATTTTCATATCACGCCCTATATCAGGCCCTCGAAGCTTCATTTGAAACAAAACGTTGTTGATTGAGCATCTAATGAGACGATTTATGAAGATATTTGTTTCTGCACACATTATCATATAACACAGATGATCAGTCTGAAAACAATCCGCGGGTATCGTAATATGTAAAGCACTCGGGTAATACAAGGTCGATCTTGACGCTGAATGGATATGCACATCTTGACATGATAGGTAAGAATACTGTAAAGTTTCGAAACAAACAGACAGACAGAGAGACAGACGAACGGACATGGCTAACGTGATATACCTCCTCACCATTCGGCGAATACATTGGCTGTTGTTTTAGTTTTTAAAAAATGCACTTACTAAATGCACATTTTAATAACAAGATAATATTACAAACATATGAGAACCCTATTTACTTTTGACCGGTATGGTCTTGTTAGTATACTAAGTACATTTAAAAACGTTTTTGATTTTCGATTATTTTTAGTCTTCTGCTTTTTTGTTCAAACCAAGAGTGTATCAATTTGTCCCAAAGGTTAACATAAGGCGATAAACAGTTGCGTAATATTTGCTCTACTTTAACTTTTTTAATATCTCTAGAAATTCAAAAATTACCAACTGTTGCGTTTGCAAATGTACTGAGAGGATATTAAACCTGCTTCTATTATGTTAAGCCGTTTAACAGCATTTCGTGTTGACAATCAGTTTTAAATTACGTTTCACAGGTCAATGGCCAATGCATTTCCTATTGCCAGTGGGGTATACGGAATGGCCAATACATCTCATTTTGACTGTCAGGTATACGGAATGTTTCACCGGTTCATGGCCAATACAATGTTGGGTATACGGAATGTTTCACAGGTTGATGGCCTATACAAGTCATGTAGAGAGTCAGGTATGCGGAATGTTTCACTGGTTCATGGCCAATATATGCCATGTAGACAGTCAGGTATACGGAATGTTTCACGGGTTCATGGTCAATACATGTCATGTATACGTAGGTATACGGTATGTTTCCCAGATCCATGGCCAATACATGTCATTTTGACAGTCTTGTATACGGAATGTTTCACAGGTTCATGGCCAATACATGTCATGTATACATAGGTATACGGTATGTTTCCCAGGTTCATGGCCAGTACATTTCATGTTGACAGTCACGTTGGTATACGCTATGTTTCACTGGTTTATGGCCAATACATTTCATGTTGACAGTCAGGTTGGTATACGCTATATTTCACAGGTCCATGGCCAATACATTTTATGTTGACAGTCATGTAGGTATACGCTATGTTTCACAGGTTGATGGCCAATACATTTCATGTTGACAGTCATGTAGGTCTACGCTATGTTTCACAAGTTCATGGCCAATACATTTCATGTCGACAGTCAGGTAGGTATACGCTATGTTTCACAGGTTGATGACCAATACATTTCATGTTGACAGTCATGTAGGTCTACGCTATGTTTCACAAGTTCATGGCCAGTACATTTCATGTTGACAGTCATGTAGGTCTACGCTATGTTTCACAGGTTGATGACCAATACATTTCATGTTGACAGTCATGTAGGTCTACGCTATGTTTCACAGGTTTATGGCCAATACTGTTCATGTTGATAGTCATGTAGGTATACGTTATGTTTCACAGGTTGATGACCAATACATTTCATGTTGACAGTCAGGTAGTCTACGCTATGATTCACAAGTTCATGACCAATACATTTCATGTTGACAGTCATGTAGGTATACGCTATGTTTCACAGGTTGATGACCAATACATTTCATGTTGACAGTCATGTAGGTCTACGCTATGTTTCACAAGTTCATGGTCAATACATTTCATGTTGACAGTCAGGTAGGTATACGCTATGGTTCACAGGTTCCTGGTCAATACATTTCATGTAGACAGTCAGGTAGGTATACGCTATGGTTCACAGGTTCATGGCCAATACATTTCATGTGGACAGTCAGGTATGTATACGCTATGTTTCACAGGTTCATGGCCAATACATTTCATGTTGACAGTCAGGTAGGTATACGCTATGTTTCACAGGTTCATGGCCAATACATTTCATGTTGACAGTCTGGTAGGTAAAAGCTATATTTCAAAGGTTGATGGCCAATACATTTCATGTTGACAGTCAGGTAGGTCTACGCTATGGTTCACAGGTTCATGGCCAATACATTTCATGTGGACAGTCAGGTATGTATACGCTATGTTTCACAGGTTCATGGCCAATACATTTCATGTTGACAGTCAGGTAGGTATACACTATACTTCAAAGGTTGATGGCAATACATTTCATGTTGACAGTCAGGTAGGTCTACGCTATGTTTCACAAGTTCATGGCCAATACATTTCATGTTGACAGTCTGGTAGGTAAAAGCTATATTTCAAAGGTTGATGGCCAATACATTTCATGTTGACAGTCAGGTAGGTCTACGCTATGTTTCACAAGTTCATGGCCAATACATTTCATGTTGACAGTCAGGTATGTTACACGCTACGTTTCACTAGTTCATTGCCAATGCATGTCCTGTTGACAGTGGGGTATACTATGTGTTTCACTGGTTCGTGGCCAATACATTTCATGTTAACAGTCAGGTATACGGTATGTTTCACTGGTTTATGGCCAATATATTTCATGTTGACAGTCGGGTAGGTATACGCTATGTTTCACAAGTTCATGGCCAATACATTTCATGTTGACCGTCAGGTATACGGTATGTTTCATAGGTTCATGGCCAATACATTTCATGTTGGAAGTCAGGTATGTTACACGCTAAGTTTCACAAGTTCATTGCCAATGCATGTCCTGTTGACAGTGGGGTATACTATGTGTTTCACTGGTTCGTGGCCAATACATTTCATGTTGACAGTCAGGTATACGATATGTTTCACTGGTTTATGGCCAATACATTTCATGTGGACCGTCAGGTAGGTATACGCTATGTTTCAAAGGTTGATGACCAATACATTTCATGTTGACAGTCATGTAGGTCTACGCTATGTTTCACAAGTTCATGGCCAATACATTTCATGTTGACAATCATGTAGGCCTACGCTATGTTTCACAAGTTCATGGCCAATACATTTCATGTTGACAGTTATGTAGGTCTACGCTATGTTTCACAAGTCCATGGCCAATATATTTCATGCGGACAGTCAGGTAGGCCTACGCTATGGTTCACAGGTGTATGGCCAATACACTTCATGTGGACAGTCAGGTAGGTATACGGTATGTTTCACAAGTTCATGGCCAATACATTTCATGTTGACAGTCAGGTATGTATACGCTACGTTTCACAAGTTCATGGCCAATACATTTCATGTTGACAGTCAGGTAGTCTACGCTATGTTTCACAAGTTCATGGCCAATACATTTCATGTTGACAGTCAGGTAGGTCTACGCTATGTTTCACAAGTTCATGCCAATACATTGATGTGGACAGTCAGGTAGGTATACGCTATGGTTCACATGTTCATGGCCAATACATTTCATGTGGACAGTCAGGTAGATATACGGTATGTTTCACAGGTTCATGGCCAATACCTTTCATGTTGACAGTCATGTAGGTATACGCTATGTTTCACAAGTTCATGGCCAATACATTTTATGTTGACAGTCAGATGGGTCTACGCTATGTTTTCACAAATTCATGGCCAATACATTTCATGTTGACAGTCAGGTATGTTACACGCTACGTTTCACAAGTTCATTGCCAATGCACGTCCTGTTGACAGTGGAGTATACTATGTGTTTCACTGGTTCATGCCAATGCATTTCATGTTGACAGTCAGGTATACGGTATGTTTCACTGGTTTATAGCCAATACATTTCATGTTGACAGTCATGTAGGTATACGCTATGTTTCACAAGTTCATGGCCAATACATTTCATGTTGACAGTCAGATATACGGTATGTTTCACCGGTTCATGGCTAATGCATTTCATTTTGACAGTCAGGTATACGGTATGTTTTACTGGTTCATGGCCAATTCATGTCATGTAGACACAGGTATACGGTATGTTGCACTGGTTTTTCATGTTGACAGTCAGATAGGTATCTGATATGTTTCACTGGTTCATAGGAAATAAATTTCAGTTTGACAGTCAGGTATACGGTATGTTTCACAGGTTCATGGCCAATACATTTCATTTTGACAGTCAGGTATACCTTAAGTTTCACTGGTTCATGGGAAATACATTTCATGTTGACAGTCATGTATACAGAATATTTCTCTGGTTCATGGCTAATACATTTCCTGTTGACAGTCATCTATACGCTATGTTTCACAGGTCCATTGCCAATGCATTTCGTGTTGACAGTCAGGTAAACGCTGTGTTTCACAAGTTCATGGCAAATGCATTTGAGTATATCATAGTGTAAGAAAACTTAGGATATTGATGACCTGCCTCAATAAAAATGGCATGCATAGGATTTTCAATAACATTTATTATTTGTCAATTAGTTGCAAATGTAGTTGACATTGCCGGTCGAGAGGCCATTTTCGGAAATATAATTATTCTCTATTACAGCTTGATATGCGCACATTTGGTAAAAGCTGCAGAGAAAACCGCAGATACATAAGATGTCAACTATTAATGTTTCTGAAAAATACAAAAAAAATATCGAAATTTATTCAGTTGTGTTGCTTTGAGACAACTTCATTTGTTTTTAATGTTTATAATATTGACTGTTTTACTTAGAGCAAAACATGCTGAAGAATAGGGCATAGTCAATCTAACAAATACATACATCTGCACATGTCATGCATACATCATAGCTCCTTGTAATCTCGCAGAGACAGATTTATTATAAGTGATAGGACATATGAACTGAATAAATGTGTACAATGTTGGACATAAATAATTTATTGAAAATAATTGCATCAACGCGGTCATAATACACAGCTTTGTAAAACAAACACAAACAGCAAGTAATTATTAAATACTCAAAGAATGGCACATAAAATACAAGACCATAATCAAACACATCCATGAATTAATGTCCACAGACACAGAACCATCACTGAGACCACGTGACTGTGACTTGCAGAACTAATGCCACCTCTCCACGTCTCGGGACTTTCATTATTGCACAAGTCGTTCCGACACTTGTGTTCACATATTGGATATGGGCCGTTCCTGCTGCAACATTTATCTCCCTCGCAGAGGTCCTGGATGGATAAGCACGTCCTGGCCACCGACCGTACTTGATAGAAATCTAAAAGAGGTACCATTTTGACAATTAGTGAACTAATGCCATTCTCGTTTACCAGAGATTCACAGCGGTAACTGTATATAACCCGTATATATACTGACTAAAGCATTAACGCCTAGGTGGCATGTTACGTTTTATAAATTGGCGTTATTTATACCTGTACACCCCTATTTATCTACAATTAAATTGGACATCTGTTTACATGCAAGCCAGATTCGATTTATCCTAAACGATTTATACCTTGGTTGAAAACCGCCCTGGTGACGCACTGATATGGTTCCTGGCAGCTGAGTGGAGTGCTACGCGTTACATTCCAGGGTTCCGTAACACAGTCGTAGTTAATACTGGCGTCGGATGACAGGGTGTATGAACAACTGTAGCAAGTGAAGCGGGAATCTAAAACGAAAGGTAAATTCTCGTTAAGAAACTAAAATTATATTATTCAAAAAAAAAAATCTGTGCGTACCAATCGCGTATGTTTCTGTCAAAATTAGGGTCTCTTGGTATCTGTCTTCATTCTTCATGAAACTTGCTGCACTTGCATAGATTCTAATAAGGATGTGGTGTAAACAGTTCATCAAAGACATTCGTGTCATTAAATGTTGATGAAACCGTTCATTGTGTCCCAAACCTTGAGGAAAGGGAGGCGCGGTGAGCATTCCTGGCACAGTAATCGAAAGGAAATCTAGCGAAAACGATGAACCATGGATGTTAAATTAGAGCTTTCTCAAAACATTATAACGAAATATTACAATTATTTGTCAAACTACTGGCATACTGGTAATTTGAGAGAAGATGTAAGAATTATGGATGGGAATTAATCATTCGTTATTGAAAATTGCCTTATTTCCATGTATGCGCCCGCCGCTCCACCTTAAGGACTATTGGTCAGCCATCTTTGAAAAAAAATATCCAAAATGGATGGGGTATGATTAATTGAAATTTTCATCCAAATGCATATTATAGGCATGAACATTGTCAATGATATAATAAATGACATTAATGCAACACTTTTGATGTGAACATAATATCAGAAACAATATTTATTTGGCAGAAATAGTGCCCTTTATATTCGAAAAGTTTGACGCAAGTTTATTCTAAGATGTTTTGTTTTTTATGTTAAATAAATTTGTCCGTAGAACTGTCCATTTATCTAAAAATGGCACACGAGACATCATTTCTAAATAAAGTAAGCCATGTTATCACATCATCCAACATTCGAAGTACACCATTGTTAAAAATGAAGATTTTCTTTATACGCCATGTGCCTCCAACACACGCACATGATACACATGAAAAGCATGCAGGTGAATGGTAAACTGAAACATGCTGTATGGTGAAACATTCGGATAAATAGGTAATTTGATCATGTGTTATTATTTAGTTTGTGCTGTTTTTATAGGAATATAATAATAAATTACTCTTGTGTTGCCATGTTTCTATTCACAACAGTCACTCAGTTGTGTTTAATACATCCAAAAAAATAGTTACCATTTATAATAGTTTGTCAATTAAAACCCGTCAGTGCCACCATACTATAGCATTGAGATTATTTTGAAAGAACATGCCATTGAAAAAATAGCTTCTTTTTTTTACAATGATTGACTTTGAAATGTGGATTATGTGATAACATGGCATATTTAATTTAGAAATGATGTCTCGTGTGCCATTTTTAGATAAATGGACAACTCTATGGACAAATTTATTTAACATAAAAAAACAAAACAAAACATCTTAGAGTAAACTTGCGTCAATCTTTTCGAATATAAAGGGCACTGTTTCTGCCAAATAAATATTGTTTCTGAAATTATGTTCACATCAATAGTGTTGCATTAATGTCATTTATTATATCATTGACAATGTTCATGCCTATAATATGCATTTGGATGAACATTTCAATTAATCATACACCATCCATTTTGGATTTTGTTTTCAAAGATGGCTGACCAATAGTCCTTAAGGGAAAACCACTGATAAGTGAGTGTGAGGAAATCAACATTCTATAAAGAGCGCACATGTTAAAAACCATACATTCTAGAAAATGGTGTGGTTAAATCGTTTATAGCGGTAGCACATTCTATAAGTCCTGTATCCTGTATGAACGTTACGTTCATCGTGTCGTCGCCTTCACACTAATCAGGAAAATTGCTTTCATTAGAAATTTCATTCGTGAAAACTCGGCCAGTCCCGTCATTCTTTGGGATCATGCCTCGTATATATGTTCAAAATCTGGGAATTGAGTTTGCCGGAAGGCAACGGGACAGCAAATAGTGCACTGTTGCTATATAGACAATATGGCCGTTAACCACACGTGTTGATGTATGATATGCACTGCATGATTCTTATTTGCATTACAAATGAGGTTTTTATCAATACTTTCATTAAATAAACTACAGATGGAGCAATCGACTAAATGGCATTGCACAACTTAGATGATAACTGATAACTTTGATTTTGAATGCAAATTCCTTTTGATATATAGGAATCTAAAGCGAGCCATGCTAATAAGATGTAAACAATATGAAAACCTTCGAGATATGCTTATCCGATCGAGATGTTGCGAATGCAGACATTTAGCATACCTCCATTATCAATTATGCCATTATCCCCTCTCCATGTCTCGGGATTGTCTTTGTTACACAGGTCAGTCTGACACTTGTGTTCGCATGTTGGATATGCACTGTTTCTGTTGCAGCAACGTTCTCCCTCGCATATGTTGTCCTGTTTTGGTAGGCACGCCCTAGTCGCAGACCGTATTTGATCGGAATCTACAACGATAGCACATGTTTTTCAATACTGGTACTGTGTTACCCTAGAAACAAGAAGCAGTCTGAGAGACAGCCACATCCCACGCCGCAGTATTTTTTCCTATGTAGCTGTAGAACCCATTATTAGGTGCTTTGTTTAACGGAAGTTTTATCAGTGCACATAAAGCAGAAAGTAAAATGAACAAAAAACGTAAGTATAACACTATAAAAGGCAGTAAGTCTAATTTCAATCTGATAAAGTTAGTGTTACTGCACTCTGCCATTCCTATCATTGCCCTCTATCATGGTGCGAAGTTGCATAACAGTCCCATTAGTAGTTTTTAAGCTAGGCACCGACAAGAGTAATAAGTATAAAATAACAAAGGGCAACACCTCTTATTTAAATAAACATATAGTTATGGTTCATGCATTTTTCACATCCTCGGATTGCTCTCTGCCATTATGTTTCATTGCAGATCCATTAGTAGTTTTGGAGCTATGCTTCGGAGAAGAAGTTACAAAGGCAAATAACTCTATTGTCCATGAAAATCGAGTTATGGTTATTGCAATCTCCACTTCATCTGCTTGCCCTCTATCATTGTGTGATGTTTCATCCTAGTCTAGTAGTTTTTGGACAAGAATTATAAGTATAAAATTACAAAGGGCAATAACTCTCAATTAAATGAAGACAGATTTATGGTTCCTGCATTCTGTACTTACTCTCATAGGGTTCTATCATTGTTTGAAATTTGATTGCAGTCCCGTTAATAGTTTTCATGTTATGGAGCAGACACGAGTTATAAGTGTAAACTTACAAAACGCAATAAATCTAAATTAAATGAAGACAGAGTTATGGTTATTGCACTCTGCACTTCCTCTCATTGCCCTCTATCATTGTGTGAAATTTCATCGCAGTCCCATTAGTAGTTTTCCACTTATGGAACGGACATAAATTATAAGTATAAAATTACAAAGGGTAATAACTTGCCTTTAAATGAAGACAGAGTTATGGTTATTGCACGCTGCACTTTTCTCATTACCCTCCATCATTGTGTGAAATGTCGTCGCAGTTTCTCTGACAGTTTTTTAGTTATTGAGCGAACACAGATTATAAACTCTAATTTAATTGAGGGCAGAGTTATGGTTCTTGCACTCTTCACGTCCTCTCATTGCCCTCTATCATTGTGTGACATTGTATTGCAGTCCTATAAGTAGTTTTCGAGTTATAGAGCGGACAGGAATCATAAATATAAAATTACAAAGGGCAATAACTCTCATTTAAATGAAGACAGCGTTACGGTTTTGCACTCTGCACTTTCTCTCATTGCCCTCTATCATTGTGTGAAATGTCGTTGCAGTTTCTCTAGTAGTTTTGAGTTATTGAGCGGATACAAACTATATGTCTAAAATTATAAAGGGCAATAACTCTAATTTAATTGAAGGTGGAGAGTTATGGTTCTTGCACTTTGCACGTACTCTCTTTGCCTTCTATCATTGTATGAAATTTCATTGCAGTCCTGTTAGTAGTTTTCGAGTTATAGAGCGGACACACATTATACGTCTAATTACATAGGGCAATAACTCTAATTTAATTGAAGGCATGGTTATGGTTCTTGTACTTTGCACGTCCTCTCTTTGCCCTCTATCATTGTATGAAATTTCATTGCAGTCCTATTGGTAGTTTTTGAGTTATAGAGCGGACACGAATTACAAGTATAAAATTACAAAGGGCAATAATTATAATTCAAATGAAGACAGAGTTGTGGTTGTTATGCTCTGCGTGTCATCTCATTGCCCTCTACCATTGTGTGAAATTTCATTGCAGTCCCACAAGTAATTTTCGAATTATGGAGCGGACACGAATTATAAGTATACAGTTACAAAGGGCAATAACTCTCATTTAAATTAAAGTAGAGTTATGGTTCTTGTGCTCTGCACGTCCTCCCATTGCCCTCTATCATTGTGTGAAAGTTGATTGTAGTCCCTTAGCAGTTTTCGAGTTACTGAGCGGACATGAAATGGGACGGACGGGCGGATGGACGTAGGGTATTACTATATATGCGGCGGCGATTTGTGTCACGAAACGCAAGAATGTAAATATTGGTGCAAAACAACCTATTAAAATTCACAGTTATAGGAGAATAATTTCAGAAATTGTGCTATTGTACAACTAAAGGGTAAATCTAAATCAGAAACTAAAACGATATTCTCCTTTCATTTTAAATTTAGACGTTTACCCCAAGTGATTCTATATCATCTAACCCACTATATGTTAACACCGTTCGTGTCGTAAAATGAATGCGTTCTGCCGTTTTTATTATTAAAGCATTAGTTTTCAGAATAGGCATACCTTATCAACATTATTATTACTGAATTGATTCGGCTGGTTGTTATATGTTTCAGGCCGTAGCTAGGGACTTTAGAATGTGTACGTAAACAGTCTAGGGGGTCCGGGGGCATGCTCCCCCTGATTTTTCTTTTCCTATACCATTTGTGGTTCAATCTGGAGGCATTTCCGCAACAAAATCAGTCTGATTTTGTCTCTGATTTTTTTCTATTTTTTTTTTTAAAGTGAGCTAGATGAAGAAGTTACCTGACCCCCCCCCCCCACCCTCCCCCTCCTCCACCCCCACCCCACCCCCACACACACTCCTACTCCCACCCCACCCCCACCCTACCCCCACACCCTAGCTCTTGTTTTTAAAGCATTTTGGACTTTTTATTTTTTACAATATTTGGGACAATGTGTACGCAACTGCGTATTTGGCGTACAGGTAATTACGCGCCTGTGTTTATGTTGATAACTTGCATTTGGATAAGAATCATAACTCTTTCGGTTTAATATTCTATACCTACCACGCATCTGTTATAACAGGTACAAGATATAAACTCGTAAGATCTTAGGTATGTCTGTCTGTACCTTAGATGTAATACACGCCGCAAATGAAGACTTAGGGGTCGAAAGTGCAAAGGCAAATTTAACCGAGATTGATTATATGTTATATTATAATAAGTAAGTACATATTTTATTACAGTGACATGTGTATTATAACAATATAAATAATACAGTTTACGAGAACAGTTAAAAAAAACACCCGACCCCATTGGCCTATACGTCACTTTTAAATAATGCAAGTATTAATTGTCGAATTTAAAGGCCTGGCATTTAACAATAAGGTACAATGACTGTACTGTATGACTATTTTTTTATTAACAATATAGTTATCTTAAAATATAGTATTTAATGGACACATATAAACACTTTCGACGACGTAAATATGCATTTTAATAATTCTATCTATATATGAATACAGTATGATAAGAATGTATTGTATTTTTATAACAAAGTGCAAATTTAAAGCGACACCCTCCGTAAATCGTCGACTGTTTATTATATACTAGACATCACTGCAGGCTGAATATATGACACCAATCGTCAATAGAACAGATCTTAAGTGTAATATTTATGTACATAAAAACTTATCTCAAACGAGTACATATTATTTTTCGTTCGATAAAGTTAAAACAATCGAGTTTTCGATCCTACTTTATTAATACTCATTAGTGATGTCGTTTATTGCAAGGCGTGCAAAAAACATCAAAAGTAATGCACCGGATCGCTGAAAAGATGGGCAGAGTATTGACTAACATCCGGCAAGAAATATCTTAATCAGAATATGCTAAAGTTATTAAGAAGTAAAATGAAACATTTGACACAGTATTCGGAATGCTATAACTTAGGGAATCACGAAACCCAATCAACAGAATATAATTAGACTTTGCAAACTATGTCAAATAAATCATTTGTATACGTCATGTGTAAACTGGTGTATTATTACGTGTTATCCCATGAACGCTACGCTTATCATAAAACAGGTAGCGTGCGGAGCAACATGGTTTATTTATAACACAGGTTTTAGGTATATACACGGTCGCATAACTGTTAGGGTAATTTGAGGGTAAAATTGAAATTAGTTGTTTCCATTAATACCAGAGGACATGGGGTATTTAATGCAATTATATATGTAATTAATACCCGAGGACATTGGGTAATTAATGCAATTATATATGTAATTAATACCCGAGGACATGGGGTATTTAATGCAATTATATACGTAATTAATACCCGAGGACATGGGGTATTTAATGCAATTATATACGTAATTAATACCCGAGGACATGGGGTATTTAATGCAATTATATACGTAATTAATACCAGAGGACATGGGGTATTTAATGCAATTATATACGTAATTAATACCCGAGGACATTGGGTAATTAATGCAATTATATATGTAATTAATACCCGAGGACATGGGGTATTTAATGCAATTATATACGTAATTAATACCCGAGGACATGGGGTATTTAATGCAATTATATACGTAATTAATACCCGAGGACATGGGGTATTTAATGCAATTATATACGTAATTATTACCCGAGGACATTGGGTAATTAATGCAATTATATATGTAATTAATACCCGAGGACATGGGGTATTTAATGCAATTATATACGTAATTAATACCCGAGGACATGGGGTATGGTATTTAATGCAATTATATACGTAATTAATACCCGAGGACATGGGGTATTTAATGCAATTATATATGTAATAGATAGAGTATGATCGCATCAAGTATATTGATTTAAACATCGGGATGGGTGTAGCCCATCGATATGTTTAAATTAACCAGCGAGATTAGACCATACTCTGCTTGTTTTGTAGCATGCCTATTCCATCTGTGTACCATACTCTAACTTCCAATAACTGGTAGTTAGAGTACACCGTTTATTCCGACAGGTGTTATTTTCAATTAAATGATTTACACCTGTGAAAATACAAAGGGAATTTCAGTGATAATGCTACACATACTAATATTCGACACAAAGTCTGAATCATCTCCATTAAGGTTAAAAATTAACCTACTGTGCCTTTAAAGTTATCCGGCCTTGTTTTGTCGCAGGAACATGTTTATGTTTAGTTAAATCGATTGATCGATTGATTGAATTGGATTTTATAGTCGCACCAGCAGCTAAGGTCATATGGCGACTTTCCAGCTTCCATTGGTGGAGGAAGACCCCAGGTGCACCTCCGGACAATTTTCGTGCACGGGTGGGCACCTGGGTAGAACCACCGACGTTCCGCAAGCCAGCAGGATAGCTTCCTCACATAAAGATTCCTAGGTTATTTAAATCGAAATCAATACTCAACAATAGATATTTACAATTCACACATTGCAATATCTGTGAAAATCGAGAATAAGTTTTTATTTGATGACGTAAAAAACTTTGAACAGGTAAATTAATCCAAAGGTAAATGTATTTATCAATTATCTGGCAAGAGTTGAACAGCTATACAATTCAGATTTACCTCATTTCCCCTTGCAGGCACGCAGTGGTAAAAGTGGTATCTACGTCATGCACATAATATTTATTTTTACATACAACTTATTAGCGGTTTTAAATGTATGTTTCTGACCGGGACCATTAAGAAATGTTCATATGATGTTTACGAGTTAAATTGTTAATTGATAATACTACAAAACGGTGGCCAATCACCTTTAACTACATTCCTCCACATATATTTTACCTTGCGCAAAAACCACCCTTGTGAAACACTGGTTGGGCTCTTGACAGTCAGTGATGTTACCACGCCTTACATTCCAGGGCTTCGTTACACAGTCGTAATTAAGACTTGTGTCGGATGACAGGGAGAATCCACAGTCGTAGCACTTAAAGCTGGCATCTACAACTTTACAGGTTATATTCAATTATTAAAGGGACAACCTTGTTTAACATATCAAAATTCCAAAGCATGTTCAGTGTCAAAATGATACAGGATTTATAATGAAATTGTTAATTTAAATAGTTGATAATTACTTCAAGATTGCCGTGTTTCCTTTAGAGCATACGAAATGCGTAGTACAAACTAAAATATATTGATAATGTCAACTTTAAAGGGGCACATGGCAATCGTGCTGACTTTATCAAGCATTAACATGAAACCTGCTTGCATATTTTAAATACTATTTTGAGCTTTGAATTTGTCTTCGCTATTTTACCATATGTTTACATATATTATTGTTGCAATATAATCAACAGTTAGAATATGCACAAACAATTTGCTAAAATATATACTATTCTTAATATATTATTATTAATATATAATTAATATCAATAAATGAACAAATGTTAACAAAGTTATTTAGAAAAACTAACTGGATGAGTTTAAAAAAACAAAACAAGATGTCCATGTTTCCCTTTAAATAAACGGAAGTACAGCTGATACGGTGGTAGCGGATCATCGGTAGTAGCGGATCAGTTTCTGTTTACATTTAATTTATTCAGCCCATATGCATTTGTTTTATCAAACTTTACATGTTTGAAGAGTTATCATATAAGCATATATCTATACAGATTTGGAACATATTTCCGAGAGTAATTACCTACTTAGGGTAACACAAGAAACGCGATCCGTTACTGCCTGAAGGAATGATTTGTTTGTTTGTTTGTATGGTGTTTTACGTTATTTTCAACACATGTTAGGTTATATATGACACTCGACTTTTTGTGGTGTAGGCAGACTACCCTCATTTCCTGGGTAGAACCAGTACTGTACACCTCCCTTCATCGGTAAGAATCGACAGTTTTTAAAATGAAAAAAAACAAAACATTTAAAATGAAATAATGTATAACTGTTTTACTACAATTTGGTGTAAAATGCTCAGGCCTGATCATCAAAATATCCATGATTTGAAGTTTTAAACTTTTAAGGACAATTATCCTGTAAACAGGCAAAATGGCAGATTTCAATACTCAGCTAGCACACGTATAAGTCATAGTTCATAATAATGTTGGTTGTCATAGTGATGAGAGAGAGAGCAGAATCTATTAAGAAACGTTCTTCAAAGTTTCCTTTACTTTTAAATTTACGCCTTTAGCCCAAGTGATCCTTTACTACCTAATGCACTGTACATTTACATTTCGTTATAAGCATGTCGTAACAGAATGCATGACATAATCACAAGTATGGTGATTTACATGAATACGCGTGTATAGATAATGATGAATTGCATTAAACAGTTGCTAACAAAGGATGAATAATGCACGACCACGTTCAAGAAATCTCTGTAAAAATAATAATATAAACATATATTTAAGGTACTGTTTGTGTTTCTTCTTACAGGCATACAATTATGTCTAACTGCGGGTGGATACATTATATAAAGGGTGGTGGGATGAAACAATTCCTCTCGGGAATACTTTATACAAAGAGAGATTGAACCTGCCTCAAGGACATGCATTTATATCTTTTTGTCGAAACTTGCCATCATAGGCATGCATTTATAAGGTATTGACGAAACCTGCAATCACAGGGATGCGTTTTATAAAGAGTTGACGAAACCTTCCATCACGGACATGAATTTTATTAACACTCGACGAAACCTGTAATCACGAGAAAGCGTTTTATAAAGCGTTGACGAAACCTTCCATCATGGACATGAATTGTATTAAGTGTCGACGAAACTGCAATCACGGGAATGCGTTTTATAAAGTGTTGACGAAACCGTCCATCATGGACATGAATTTTATTAAGTGTCGACGAAACCTGCAATCACGAGCATGCGTTTTATAAAGCGTTGACGAAACCTTCCATCACGGACATGCATTTTATTAAGAGTCGACGAAACCTGTAATCACGGGAATGCGTTTTATAAAGCGTTGACGAAACCTTCCATCATGGACATCAATTTTATTAAGTGTCGACGAAACCTGTAATCACGCGCATGCGTTTTATAAAGTGTCGACGAAACCTTCCATCACGGACATGAATTTTATTAAGTGTCGACGAAACCTGTAATCACGGGAATGCGTTTTATAAAGTGTTGACGAAACCTTCCATCATGGACATGAATTTTATTAAGTGTCGACGAAACCTGCAATCACGCGCATGCGTTTTATAAAGTGTCGACGAAACCTTCCATCACGGACATGAATTTTATTAAGTGTCGAGGAAACCTGTAATCACGGGAATGCATGTTATATAGAGGACGTGATACAACCACAACCGCTACATTAGATACAGGATGTGGTGAAGACTACATGAAGGGAAGGCCCGGTTATATATATTTTAAAACGACCTTACATACGAAATGACGAAACCTTCCATCACGTACGTATGGATTCAGTCGACTTTTCTTTATCCAATAAAAGTGCTAGACGATTTTATTAGAAACTTTGTTTGATAATGCAAAGTCGGCGTTACTCATCATAGTAAGTGTGTACGTGATGGAAGGAGTTTTTTTAAAATAGAACGTATATTAAAGGGACACACGGCAATCTTGATGTCTTTAAAATTAGCGGCGTCCCGTTAGTTTTTCTTCGTAATTTGCATATATGCAAATCATTATTAACAAGTATTTAAACAATTCATAACAAAATAATAACCACAGGTAGATATTATTGCACCAACAATATATGTACTCAACTGTAGAAAATATATGGAAAACCCCAAAAGGTAATTACGTTTAATTTAAATATATGCAAGCAGGTTTCAAGTGAAATCATACTTGAATAATACAATTATGGGCTCGTGATAATGCTTGATAAATACAAGATTACCGCGTGTCCATTTAAGAGACAAATACTTGTATTTTGGAATACACATATCACTTACCTGCGCCTACAGCGTACACGAAAACTGTAACAAATAACAATTCCAGATCCATTCCTGTTGGCTGAAGATTAACCATTATACAACGAAACTTCTTACTTTATACACGCTCCTCGAATAACTTAATTAACATCCAACCATTTTAAACAAAACCGAATGTTTTTTAACACTATCTATAGCTAGTATGTTATGGTTCATCATTATATTTAAACGAATTAAACGGACGAACATACATCGAACACTTTAATGTCGTTATTGTTTTACAACTATCACGTCAATGCTGTTATATCTTAAACAATATTGAAGTAAATATATCAATGATCATATATCATTTGAAAATATACCTTTTCAAGGTGAACTCAATTACTACTAATTACTTCATGCGGTACAAAGTTCAGATCAAAACATTTCACGATTACCATCAAGGAAAATTTGGTACATGTTTCTTACATGTTAAAATCCATTAGATACGGTTTTGAATTTCATTGAATTTGAAATACCCGATTGTACCGCTCCTTGAAATAAGTAATGTCTATAATTCATTTGAAACTACTTCAGATGAATGACACCGGATCTGTTCAGTCTATGCAAATAAGGTAGGCGGATAGTGCATCATTATTTCTAAAAACTCAACATACCTGTCGCTGGTAATTTTTAAATTTAAGAACGTTGATTTCATCATAGGACACTTAACAAACACAAAAACACTTATCAAAATAGTTTGTTGTTATTTCTGATAGATTTGGTAAATAATATAAGTTTTACTAACATCCTTCACCTGTTCCATTGTCAGCTAGCCTAAAAATGACTGTCGTTCTTTATATAATATATAAATCAACTCTCGTTTGCAACTACGTTGATTTGATTGATACTGTTTATTTTCAATGGCATTCCAAAATGGCATAATAATAACTACCAGGCGAAAACCAAATCACTGATACGATTTTCATAGATTTCATTTCACGGTTCAACAGTTTTGTAGTGTAATTTTGCTGTTATTTTGCGGATTATTTTCTTTAATGTTATCTGTTATTTCTTTGTTATCTGTTATCCGCAATGTAGATCGAATGAAGTGACAGTGTTTGTCCACCTCCCCCCCCCCCCCACCACCCCCAACCCCACAGCTCCCCACCCCCATCCTAACACCAACCCACACCAATGTGGTACGTATCGTAAAACGTTATAATTAGGACAGTTATCTGTTATTTTATTTTATTTAGTGTCAACTATATCTACTTTAAGTGTTTTAATTCAACGTTATCTGTTGTCATCAACTTCAGTTTGTTGTTATCATGTTAAGAGAATACCGCAGAGTGTGACTCTAGAACTAAACGACGCCTGTGGTAAAAACTGAACATAGATGGCCCTGTATTACTTGGTTGAAAACTTAGGATAAAGATCGAGTTTATCACCTACCAGAATGTAGAGCTGTGTCAAAAATTCTAGTCACTGATTGGTCAGTTCATTTGGATGATGCATCCTTAGGCAATATAGGTATAAAAATCGAACAGGAAAAGAAGCATTCAAGGACGACAGTCAACCACAAACACACGCAGAAACAAAGAACAACTTTAAAGATGAATAAACGCCAAAATAAGACATCACAAGCACAAAAGGGTTGACAATAGGGCTACCGCCTTGGAACGGTCAGTCGCATAAAAAAAACGCTGGGGGTTTAAACCAGGTTCTAGGGTGCACCAAACCTCACAGTTACCCTACTGTCATCCCAATAAAATAGGACAGTTTAAATAAAGAAATCCCTGCCATGAACTATTCTCTAACCAACAAGGCAGCATTAATAGGCAATATAAGTAAAACACAAAGATGCTCGTGTATATATACATACAAAAAACAATAGCCTAGAAAGTCTCAAAGTAGGTACTCAATGACTTGGCAGAAGCCAGAGCAACAAGAGAACAAACCATTGAGGGAACGACAAGACAAGATTGCAGACATCAAACGTCACCGTCCTTTTGGGCTTTAGGTAGACGTCAGCATAGGGTCAAAAGCCTGTCCGATCATCGCACAATTAATGAGGAAAGCATAGTGGCGAACTGTAAATGGGTCCACCACCAAGCATGCAGTGCGTTGCAAAATGACAGGGTCATAAACCTTTTAACAAGATTAACAAAGATAGTACTTCCATTAGCCTCGTCCGTCGGATAGGTACGTTAATGCGCTTATCCAGCGGCGCAGCGTGGCATACTCTCGCGAGAAACACTGAACATGGAATTTAAAAAAATGTAAAATCTTTAATTTCGAAACATGCATTAAAAGAAAAGCGGGGAAGGGGCATAAGGCTACCCACTCCCACATCCATCCCCGTGAGTATGTTGGAAAATGGCCTTGCTAAGCTCCTTTCTATCAATGTTTCCCCAACTGGATTGGAGGCGGGGTGGAGGGCATATCCAGGAGAATTAGACAAAAGTACACTGTCTAATTCCCATTCATGTATAGGAGTAACATTTATGTATAATTCCCCAGGGTCTACCAATATACTCAATATCAAATATCCCCACTTTGGTACCAGGTTCTGTCTAATTCCCTACCACAGTGTCATCGTTCCCCATGGTATGCCCGCCGCCCTCCACCCCACCCCCTCCCTCAACCATTCACACCCACTCACCCCTTACATCTGGCTAATCTCGATCACAACTGAAGTCAGTCGACAAATGTTATGGCGGTCCAGGACGTTGTTTGCTGACAAGGACGACTTAAATTTTGACTCGAGATTAGTCAGGGCGGAGTTCTAGGACATCGGTTATTCAACGGATGTTCACATTTTGTAAGTATCGAGTTTCGAGTAGAGAAAATCGAGTTTCGAGTGGAGAATATCGAGTTTCGAGTAGAGAAAATCTAGTTTCGAGTAGACAGTATCGAGTTTTGAGTACAGAAAATCGAGTTTCGAGTGAAGAATATCGAGTTTCGAGTAGACAATATCGAGTTTCGAGTAGAGAAAATCTTAGTTTGAAAATTACCAACAGAAAACAGTCAAATATGAGCAGCAATGGTGTTATAGAGGCAGCAGAGATGTATCCAAGTATTTCATCTTTATCTTACTTATTAATACCCTTACATAAGCCCTTGTAACAGTAACATCAAGTTTCCAAGTTTATTTTGTACAGTATATCAAAAATGATGACTCGTGATCTTACTCCAGGACAAAAAAAAAGATTGGTTTCAATGATCGTTTGGGATTGATAATTGATTCTTGGTAATTAAAGGTCGAGATTTTTTCTCCTGAGAAACTACGATTCACAGAATCATTTAATCATTAAAAATATATAATATATATATAAGCTATCAGCATGTGGTTACATTTCTGCTGAACATACTGATCAGGCCAGACATTTCAGTTTTATGTTTTATGAAATGTGCCCGTGCAAGTTTTTTGTTCCATTTTAATTTGGCCGTTTGGAGCCTTTTTTCTTGTTCTATGTTTGATAACTGCATTATGTGATTATGGATTAACGGCTTCAGGTATTTTTTTATGAAATTCCCATGTGCATTAAGGTTCCTCTCAACTGCCCAAAATGGAAAAAAAAAAGTAAATTTAGTTTTATATGTGATTTTGTTGGAGTTTGTGCATGTTTTGCATATCATTTTGAGCGTCTTCGAACCAAGATTTTGAAAATAATAATGTTTTTCTAAAAAAAAAATATTATTATTAATATTTTGTAAAAGTGTAACCGTAATTTGAGCATCATACGACGGAATCTCAAGTTCTTTTTATTTTACGTCTTTGGAAAAAATAATTATGAAGAAGTCAGCTTCAATGTCTACCTCAGGCAGTGCCATTTGAATTTTGTCAAAATTTAATGTCACAATACCCATAATTTATAAAAATAAAACACCTATATTTTCAAATATATTTACAATTTGGGCCTGTTTTTACCATTGTCATTTATGTCTTCACGTGCATGCTTGCACGGGATATTATGGAGGTTTGACAGCTGGATACAGTAGAAACGCCACGGACCTATAACATATCAGTTCTGTTCGCATTTTAACTCCGCGAACATGGACTATTTCTTTGTATTTTACGGACTATTTTACGAATTTTCAATTAAAACAGACGCCATTTTTTTACACCCGAAATTGGGCGCGCTACCTCGGCGAGCACTACGGGTACCTATGGAGTCTAACAACACGCGTACAGTGTTTCATACCGTAGATTATGTAAAAACTAATACCTTACCGGACGAAATAACATCCTATTATGTGTCAACACGATGCAGTGTTGGTGACTGACAGGTCACCGTGACATAATTTGACACGTGAAATTGACATGTTGTTGCAAGTTGGATTTGGGATTACTGTCTGCTGCTGGAGGTCCATGATCAAGGTATTTGTTTTGTCATTAAAATGTGTTTGTTAATAAAAAGTACATACCACTTTTAGATCGTGCATATTTAGACATTGGCCAAATACAGTGCCGCAAAAAAGTGGTGTATACTGTATAATAGAAAGTTCATAATTACTATAACTTATAGTATAAGTGTTTTTCGTGTACTCCGATCTTTTCAGTAACTGGATGTACTGTAAACTGTAGAACGTTTCGTGGAATAAAACAATTGCTAGTAGAAATGCTATCAATGTCCTCCGCACCCCGCCCCCACCCAAGTACGGTAGATGGGGGTGTGGTGGTAGATGGAACTTGCATACCGAAAACAAGAAGGTGGTAAGACAACTAGAAACCCCCTCCACCCCGACCCCCACCCCTCAGATGCATGAATGTAAATTGTTAGCGTTGTCTCTATATCGTTATGTTATCCCCATTTTCTCGCACATTCGTGAATACATAACCCGATACAACTACCATTGAAACAATGTAATCTGCCATAGACATTTGACTGAAATCGGTCAGATTCATAATTATGTACAGTAAAGTTTTGAGGCAAGGAAGTGTTTTTGAATTGACATTTATTTACATTTACTACATACTTTCTGTTGCGAAAAAAACAACGCAATTTCGAGAAAGTACATTTCAATAAAAGCCTTTAAGGAGGTGAAGCTACTACGCTTGCCTCCAGTGTGTCTCAAAAGAAGTGACTATTCCATGGGCTGGAAATATGCTGTGAAAGTGGAACAATGTTTTTAATGGATCTCCAGTTGGGCTACATTATATTTTACATGTATAATGAATGATGAGAGATGTTTTTATTACATTAACCGTGTTATTGAGCACAAGTAGTATCCATGCTTTATTCAATTTAGTTTTTCTTTTATCTTTTCTTTTTTAAATATGTTACATTATGTATAACAAAGGATAAAATATGTCTGTTTGATCATTGACATTGGATTGATGTTGTTTTCAGAGAGGCCTCAAATGTGAATCGTGCCCTTGAGCAGCTCTAAGTGAATTGATACTGACGACTTCAGAATGTCAAGCCGTATTAAATGCCATTGGATCATATGGAGGTAAGAGCCTTTTTAAAAAGTGTTTGCACTTGTGTAGTTCTTTAAATGGAGTTTGTGTTATGCTTGCACGGTGCTGTTTAAAGTTAGAGTAAAAAATGTTTTCAGTGATAGTGCAGCGTGATTGTCATATGAGCTCGTGTAAACTACATGTACTGGATACATGCGAAAACAAGTTGTGTTAAAGGGACACTAGGCAGTCTTTATTTGTTTAAAACTTCTGGAGTTCGGTTAATTTTTCTGCATAGTTTGCATTTGTGTATCATTAATATTATTTATTAGAATAGTTCAGAAGAAATTGTTTTACACATTACTTACTGTTGATAATAGTGCACCTATAACATAGTTAAGTATTTGATAGAATAACGAAGACAAAATGAAACACTTTTACTTAACTTTTAATGCAAGCAGGTTTAAATTTAAAATGTTACCAGGTTAACAAATGAAGATGCAAATGTTAAAGCTTGATAAATACTTCAAGATTGCCGTGTGTCCCTTTAACATCAACTCATTGGTCTATGTGATGGGTCTCCAATTTATTAAAGGGACACAGAGCAAATTTCCAATATTGTGTCTGTTTTACACATTTTCACATCAGAACAGACCACACATCTACAAAAGTGTCTTCTCAACTGCCCTATTTAATCATGTTTTATTTCTAAAACTAGCGGCATCACCAGATTTTGAGAAAGAAAATAAATAGTTGTATATTAATGTTTTCTCCCCATGTAAAATTACCTTACTAAGTCATTAAAGTAAAATATCATATGAACAAAACGTGTAAAATTTAACAATTTTAGATTTTTGGCAAGACTTGTATTTTATTCTAGTAAAAATGGCTTATAGAGCATTGCACCCTCTGTCAGATTTAACTTTCCTTATAATAGATTCTTGCTGTACTGTTGGGTTGAAAAATACATTAAAATGGTTCTATAATCATGTCAGTTCAATCATATACTAGTATGATACACAATATAATATGTATTGACTCTTTGCTTGATGTGCCATTTACTCAGTTTTGGTCAAGGGACGTTTATAGCATATCGGCTTTGAATCCAGTGAACACGGATTCAATTCTTACTGGCGCCACTGGGTTACTTCGATGTGTCCTGCTAGCCTCGTTCGTCTGATGGGAACGTAAACCGGATGGTCCTGTGTATCGGAGTCTGTCCTCCAAGCACGTTAAAGAACCATAGGTATCTAATCGGTAGTAAGCGTAGGGCAGGGCTCCTGGATGCCTATGTATCTTTCCTCCTCTCTTTGGGGCGGCTCGAAATAACCTAAACAACGTGTTGATGAGGCTTTTAACAATAATTAAATTTTAAACTGTCCCATTCCCCTAAACATACCCTAGCTCCCCCTCGCAACACATGATTCAAATTGAATACTCTGCTCGACTTATAACTTTTTATTCTATGTCTTTCTTTTCTTTCAGTCTGCACGTCATGTGGAAGAAGACTCCATGTACACCACTGGCCAGAGTCAATGCTGAAGTTTATGTTCGCTCAATTATTTGCTTAATAAAGTATACATATGAAATAAAATATTGTCTTTATAATTATGTCTTCCACCACAAAGTGGTAGGTGAGACAGAATATATTTGGCCTTTCCGTTCGTCCGTCACAAATCTTGTCTCTTGTTGGATTTTGACGAAACTTTGTACAAACTCTTTATTACTTTCTCTGAAGCTAATTTCATAAAACTTCATACTTTGACTGCCTTTGGTGAAATGATAATCCCTGTTTATTTTGAAGTCAGTAGTTGAAAGGTCCGTTACCATGACCGGAAAATGAAAAGTATTACCCACACAGTTTTTCCTATTACCTAAAGCAAATGTAATGAAACTTCATTGGTGGACAGTGGAAAGAGGATGATCGTTTGATTTTTAGGTAAAAGGTCAAGTTCCCTGCAGACATCCACTATCCAAGGATAAGCATATGTTACAACACACATGTTATAATATTAATGGTATAATATATGAATATTTTCTTGCACAATGTTGAATCCGGTAAAACAAGTGGTTTTGTTCAGCGATACTGTCGCCTGTGAACCAAACCACTTGTTGTTAAATTACAGGATTCACATTGTGTGTAAGACATATTCCGATCATCCATTTTTTTTTTTAAATCATAAATTAAAAAAAATATATATTAAAGGGCTAGCGTGGTAGTCCTGGAGAACTTTTGTGTGATTGACATGTGCTGCAGTGAAGGGGCTATTATTCCTAATTGAAGCCATAAAAATAACAGCATGGGGTGCTAAGTGATATGGTTCAGAGTGGTCAGTACGAAGCTTAGAAGTTTAGAGATATTATCAGACAGAGAATTACACATGATTGGGGGAGTGTTTTTATTGTGTAATAAAGACAAAATACTTTTTATCATTACATTTAAATTGTTCATTATCAGGAAGATTCACTGAGAGTTACATATTTTGTAATCCACCTAATTATAATAGTTCCTTGACATACACTTTTATTCCCATTTATGATCCATGTAGGGTGCACCCTTTGGATTTGGATAAAATGTCCTCATCTGTGTCAACACACATTTTGGCATGACTTCTCTGCGATGGTGAATTGCCCATTCTCCCCCTTTGGCACGTGCCTGCTTCACGCGTAAATAACGTGGGTCACTCCAGCCACCTAAATTTGAATTTATTTTCCAGTAATGTGTATATTTTGCACGTCTAATGGCACTATTTTCATTGTGCATCTATGTATATGTAACTTTTGTACAATCGTTACTGCATCTATATATATATATATATATATATATATTGCAACTACCTTTTTTAAGGAGTGAATATATACGCTTGGTTTCTGTGTATCTCGTCATAGCTAGGCGCCCTGCCGTAGTTCGTCCGAAGGTTGTCTGTCCTTGGTAGTTCACAAATATTTCTCCCCATATATAATTCTGCCTTGTGAACATGAATCTCTTACGAGATCCCAATTTCGAAAGTTGCCGTAGTGAGTTCAAATTCTCTCCCTTTATTATATATACCTGAATTCACAGTATCCCCAGATCCGGCATCTTTCATTGTCACTGTCTCAATATAGCTGTGTGTGGTTGAAAGCTTAAATGTGGCCCACTCATATGAGCTATAATTGTATGTATGTATGCGTCTATATGTTAATTGTGCCTTCAGACGAGTGTGTTATGATGTAGAGATACAGTTTATCAACGTGTGTTGCAACTACCTTTTTTAAGGAGTGAATATATACGCTTGATTTCTGTGTATCTCGTCATAGCTAGGCGCCCTGCCGTAGTTCGTCCGAAGGTTGTCTGTCCTTGGTAGTTCACAAATATTTCTCCCCATATATAATTCTGCCTTGTGAACATGAATCTCTTACGAGATCCCAATTTCGAAAGTTGCCGTAGTGAGTTTAAATTCTCTCCCTTTATTATATATACCTGAATTCACAGTATCCCCAGATCCGGCATCTTTCATTGTCACTGTCTCAATATAGCTGTGTGTGGTTGAAAGCTTAAATGTGGCCCACTCATATGAGCTATAATTGTATGTATGTATGCGTCTATATGTTAATTGTGCCTTCAGACGAGTGTGTTATGATGTAGAGATACAGTTTATCAACGTGTGTTGCAACTACCTTTTTTAAGGAGTGAATATATACGCTTGATTTCTGTGTATCTCGTCATAGCTAGGCGCCCTGCCGTAGTTCGTCCGAAGGTTGTCTGTCCTTGGTAGTTCACAAATATTTCTCCCCATATATATATATATATATATATATATATATATACTCTTGTACAATCGTTACTTCATATATGTATATGTACTTCTTGTACAATCGTTTCTTCATCTATGTATATGTAACTCTTGTACAATGGTTACTATATATATGTATATGTACCTCTTGTACAATCGTTACTTCATATATGTATATTTACCTCTTGTACAATCGTTTCTTCATATATGTATATGTACTTCTTGTACAATCGTTTCTTCATCTATGTATATGTAACTCTTGTACAATGGTAACAATATATATGTATATGTATCTCTTTTACAATCGTTACTTCATATATGTATATGTACTTCTTGTACAATCGTTTCTTCATCTATGTATATGTAACTCTTGTACAATGGTTACTGCATATATATATATATATATATATATACCTCTTGTACAATCGTTTCTTCATATATGTATATGTACCTCTTGTACAATCGTTACTTCATATATGTATATGTACCTCTTGTACAATCGTTTCTTCATCTATGTATATGTAACTTTTACAATCGTTTCTTCATCCATGTATATTTACCTCTTGTACAATGGTTACTGCATATATGTATATGTATCTCTTGTACAATGGTTACTGCATATATGTATATGTACCTCTTGTACAATGGTTACAGGATATATGTATATGTACCTCTTGTACAATGGTTATTGCATCTATGTATATGTAACTTTTGTACAATCGTTTCTTCATATATGTATATGTAACTCTTGTACAATCGTTTCTTCATATATGTATATGAACATCTTGTACAATGGTTGCTGCATATATGTATAATAATATGTACCTCTTGTACAATCGTTTCTTCATATATGTATATGTACCTCTTGTACAATCGTTTCTTCATCTATGTATATGTAACTCTTGTACAATCGTTTCTTCATATATGTATATGTAACTCTTGTACAATCGTTTCTTCATATATGTATATGTACCTCTTGTACAATCGTTACTTCATATATGTATATGTACCTCTTTTACAATTGTTAATTCATATATGTATATGTACCTCTTGTACAATCGTTTCTTCATCCATGTATATTTACCTCTTGTACAATGGTTACTGCATATATGTATATGTACCTCTTGTACAATGGTTACTGCATATATGTATATGTACCTCTTGTACAATGGTAACAGCATATATGTATATGTACCTCTTGTACAGTGGTTATTGCATCTATGTATATGTAACTTTTGTACAATCGTTACTGCATCTATATATATGTAACTCTTGTACAATGGTTACTATATATATGTATATGTACCTCTTGTACAATCGTTACTTCATCTATGTATATGTAACTCTTGTACAATGGTTACTATATATATATGTATATGTACCTCTTGTACAATCGTTACTTCATATATGTATATGTACTTCTTACACAATCGTTTCTTCATCTATGTATATGTAACTCTTGTACAATGGTTACTGCATATATATATATGTACCTCTTGTACAATCGTTTCCTCATATATGTATATGTACTTCTTGTACAATCGTTTCTTCATCTATATATATGTAACTCTAGTACAATCGTTTCTTCATCTATATACACTTCTCAAAACTGCTAACTACACCGCTACGTTTTGGGTTATATATATCGATGGGTTGAATGTTTTTCAATAAAATAAAAAGGAAATACCAATTCAATCATTTTTACATCATTTCATTTTATTTATTTTTTCATGGGCAATGCTAGAACTAAACCACAATAAGCAATTACAAACGACCCATGTAAACACTAAAGTCACACTTTTCATTTCTTGTTCATAAAAGTGCGACTTTAGTGTTTACATGGGTCGTTTGTAATTGCTTATTGTGGTTTAGTTCTAGCATTGCCCATGAAAAAAATAAAATGAAATGATGTAAAAATGATTGAATTGGTATTTCCTTTTTATTTTATTGAAAAACATTCAACCCATCGATATATATAACCCAAAACGTGAGCGGTGTAGTTAGCAGTTTTGAGAAGTGTATATGTAACTCTTGTACAATCGTTACTTCATATATGTATATGTACCTCTTGTACAATCGTTTCTTCATCTATGTATATGTAACTTGTACAATCGTTTCTTCATATTATGTGTATGTAACTCTTGTACAATCGTTCTTCATATATGTATATGTATCTCTTGTACAATCGTTACTTCATATATGTATATGTACTTCTTGTACAATCGTTTCTTCATATATGTATAGGTACCTCTTGTACAATCGTTACTTCATATATGTATATGTACCTCTTGTACAATCGTTTCTTCATCTATGTATATGTAACTTTTACAATCGTTTCTTCATCCATGTATATTTACCTCTTGTACAATGGTTACTGCATATATGTATATGTATTTCTTGTACAATCGTTTCTTCATATATGTATATGTACCTCTTGTACAATCGTTTCTTCATCTATGTATATGTAACTCTTGTACAATCTTTTCTTCATATATGTATATGTAACTATTGTACAATCGTTTCTTCATATATGTATATGTACCTCTTGTACAATCGTTACTTCATATATGTATATGTACCTCTTTTACAATTGTTAATTCATATATGTATATGTACCTCTTGTACAATCGTTTCTTCATCCATTTATATTTACCTCTTGTACAATGGTTAATGCATATATGTATATGTACCTCTTGTTCAATGTTTACTGCATATATGTATATGTACCTCTTGTACAATGGTTACAGCATATATGTATATGTACCTCTTGTACAGTGGTTATTGCATCTATGTATATGTAACTTTTGTCCAATCGTTACTGCATCTATATATATGTAACTCTTGTACAATGGTTACTATATATATGTATATGTACCTCTTGTACAATCGTTACTTCATCTATGTATATGTAACTCTTGTACAATGGTTACTATATATATGTATATGTACCTCTTGTACAATCGTTACTTCATATATGTATATGTACTTCTTGTACAATCGTTTCTTCATCTATGTATATGTAACTTTTGTACAATGGTTACTGCATCTATGTAAATGTAACTATTGTACAATGGTTACAGCATATATGTATATGTATGTAGCTCTTGTACAATCGTTACTGCATATATGTATATGTACCTCTTGTACAATGGTTTACTGCATATACATGTATGTATAGGTAACTTTTGTGCAATGGTTACTGCATCATATGTATATGTATCTTTATTATAAATGGGTTCTGCATACTGTATGAGTCAGTTTGTATGAATGATTAGAGGTGTATTTAAATGTGCCTTTATGGGACAATTAATTAAGTTGAATTAAGTTTCAAATATTTTTTAATTACATAACACCAGTATTTATAATCATACTAATATATATCTAGGAATCTAAGGATTTGCTTAGTATTGTTTTATTAATTTATTAAAAGTCATTGTAACGGAATATGATTTTGTTTAAAGTTTATTTACCAATTTCATTAATATTTGTTTATGACAAAATATTTCACTCTAGGTTTTTATTTTTCTGATTAATATACGTTGTTTTTTTTATAATGTTTTTCTCTATTGAAACCAAGTGATTTTCAAGTTATAGTCATGTATCCAGATATAAGGGTGGAATTCCTATTACTGACCATTGAACTGACGGCCTTGAACTGACCAGCTGGTGTTGGTAAACACATCTTGTGGCTAGAGAGATCAGCTCCCATAATAATCATTGAAATCTGCTGAAGCGACAGGTTAATGGCTTAATGTTGATGGGAGACTGCCTCTTAATTTACGACAAGGTAGCCCTTTAAAACAAACAAAACATGCTATTTGATGAAAACAGACGTATTCAAATTTTCAAAGTAGCAATATTCGCAAAATATAGTAGATTTCAACTGCTGAAAACAAACATGTATTTTTTTTCAGGAAAAAATAATTCTACGAATATAGTATATATGTTCAGGGAAATGTTTAATATGTCTGTTTTCAAATACTACAGATCGTAACGCACCGCACATGTATATTCAGTATTTACTTTCAATATAGTAGTGAGTATGACTGCGTTCTGGGACCATATTAATATAAAAGAATAATATATATAAATAATATATATAAATATATATATATAACAATATATGCCCTATAAATATAAACGACTCGCACTTTTTTTTGGATTCACGCTTACAGTGTTTCACAACACCACAAATCTGGCAAGTGCTCCATTGACACAATGACATGTCCACGTTTATGTTATGAAATCTTCGAGTCTACACATAATCATGTTTGTTACTGACAGTAGCATGTCTGTTACTCGTCAGTCATTTATTTACTTGGTTAAAGGGACACATGCCAATCTTGCTTTCTTTAAAACTCGAGTCGCCCCCTCAGTTTTAAACGAACAGTTAAAAGAATATACTTCTTTCTGCCTGTTAAACTTATATTAGTTCATCGCTTTTTCTGATTTCGAAAATTAACTCTGCAACGTATGTTGCCGCCATCATGATTTCATTTTCCGATATACCGTTGCAACATTGTTTGTTAAAGTAAATTGGCCATTCTGACATAAACACAAAGCATGTATAGATCAAAAATTTAGTGTAAAATACATGGACACATACATTTTAAATATATGTGTTTACATAACGAAATTATTTAATTGTTTCTGTAGCCGGTCGTCTTTCCTTAATGAATATGAATGTTGCCGTCTTTGGGTCGGACGGTCCTGTTACTTAATTAGTACTTGTCTCCGTTCATTGAAATTCTACATATATACAGAGGAGAGATGTATCTATATGATTTTGTTATTATGCTCGCTTCTAAAACGACGAAATAAATCGGTTTGAATAAAAGGCGCATTCTCAGCAATACACAACGTATTGTGTGTACGGGTTGGAGGGGGAAGCCCACGGGGTTGGAGGGATAATACCGTAATGTTGCTCTCATAAATACTGTGAACATACTACAACAATAATATAACAACTACTGAACAATGCTGAAATCGATTTATCTTTATAAATGAATTCATAATTCCACAATTTTATTCCGTGCGAACATCGATTTGGAACGTCGATTCGGCGTATTTAAACGATTACGGTGTACTTCGTTAATTTTCGGGGGGAAAAAGTACTTGTCTCCGATTTTTTTTATATGTTACATATCTACAGAGGAAAGATGTATTTACGCGTACATGCTTTTGTTTTTTTCTCTCGCTTCTAAAATGATGAAATAAATCGAATTTGATTAAAACTGCACATTCGCAGCTATATACAACTTAATAAATACGGTATGGAGGGTGGTGGGGGTGGAATGAGGGGCGGGGTTGCAGGGATACTACCGTAATGGTGTCCTTGAGAAAAACTGTGAACATTCTACTCTAATAATTTATTAAATACAGAACAATGTTGAAATCAATATATCTCTTAAAAAGGATTTCACAATGTCATGGTTTTATATCCCGCGTGAACATTAACTTCGAAAGGCGATTGTTCATATTTTAGCGAACACGGTGTACTTTGTTAATTTTGGGGGAAAAAAAGTACTTTTTTCTGATTGACTTTAAATTTTGGGTTTTAATAGTAGACATGTCAATGAACACTTTCATGAAAAAAAATTCATTCTCGCTGTTAAAACTTCATTTTTTTGCATTTTTTTCGGATTCAGAAAATTAACACTGCAACATATATTTTCACTATCCTCATTTCCTTTCCCGACGTACCGTTACAATTTGGTTTGTTAAAACTTATTCTGACCACTCCGGCATAAACCAAAAGCATGTATAGATCAGAAATTTAATCTGGAATGCATGGATACATACATTTGAAATATATGTATTGAAATAATGGAATTATTTCATTTCTTGTGTACCCGGTCGCGTCTGTAAATGTATATGCTTTATGCCGTCTTTGCGTCCGTGGGTCATGTTAGTTAATTTTGGGGGAAAAAAAGTACTTGTCTCCGATTTCATTAAAAATGTGCATATGGACAGAGGAAAGATTTATCTACGCGTACATGCATTTGTTTTTATTCTCGCTTCTAAAATGACGAAATAAATCGATTTTGA
>JAWPHD010003198.1:0-225853 GCA_037043455.1 Cyrtodaria siliqua
AATTTCTTAACACCTTCTTGTATTCAGAGCGTGCTATAGTGCCAGGGTGTATATATATGCCATAAGTTCCCGCCACCTGGTGACCAAAACACTCGAGGAGTGGCTCGTATTAGATTTGGATTTGCAGTATGACACGCTTTCCACGTGCCCCCAACTAACAATATACCACACACCGACTAATCAACTATTGCGGTGCCCTATTGAAGTGCAGCCGAATTAGGGTACATACGTCGGTATATAACAAATGCACGCACCATTTAGGAAAACATAGTTTTATCACACATTTTCTTTTGATTGCAATTCCGTGAGCGGTGCAATACCGCCGCGGCGAGCCGAGTACTGCACAAGACGGATATATGATACTGATGTATGATGCGTGGGAAAGTTTATCGCGCACAAAGAGATAAACATATTATGCTCTAAATAATATAGCCAAATGTATTATGAGCACGATATTTATAGGTTATTTAACATGGTTCTGTACAATACGGAGATATATTTGGACGAGTACACAGCTGGAAAAGTCATATTGGACGAGCCGTTAGGCGAGTCCAATATGATTTTTTCCAGCTGTGTACGAGTCCAAATATATCCCGTATTGTACAGAACCATGTTAAGTAACCTTTTTATTCTATACCTTTATTTTAACCAATCATTTATAATTCGGATATAACTTTCGTTTGTTTCATGCTTTCAAGCAAGTCGCTATGAACATCGAAAGCACAATTGCATGTAGGTCTATGTATTTTATATATTGTGTTCGACATGGCTTACTCTCAAGCTTTATTTGCTTGAAAGAATGCCCATTTCTCCGTTGTCAACAGTGATTAAATACTACCGAAGGTCAGTTTCAAACAATGATATATTATGCTAGTTTTTTGTGTTTTTTTTTTGTTATAAAGGAAAATTAAATAAAAATATGTGCAATAGATAGGTTTTCATTACTTGACAACAATTTATGGTTAGGTAATGACAGAAGCCTGTCGGTTCTGATTTTTATTCGGACCTTTTCACGCGTTTCGGTCTTTATCATAGGTTTAACATGGAACCTGTGAAGCGTACAATACGAACAAAATACGGGATATTTTGTACGCGCGTGCGTCCCGATACGGAAATATATTGTACGGTCACATGACTCGAAAGAGCGTCTACGATTGGATGTATAAATTAGGTATAGAATAATATGTATTATGTACAAGTAGAGATCAAAACAACAGACCCAACAGATCAAATTTACCATAATATAAAAAGTATATATTGTATTGTAAGGCACTTATTTTACTTATTGCATGAGCTAAGAGCCGTTATTGTTTTGCCATAAAACATTACTGAACTAATATTATAGCTAGTAACATTATACATTTTCTGCCTTGTATTTCGTATTTTTTTTAATCCAGAGATCGATATATGTAGACGGACGGCGATATATAAATAGATATAGCTCTATAACACTATTGGATGAAGAGGGTATATAGTTAAAAGATAAATAAACCTACAAAATATATATTGAAACAAAGACACAGTGTTTCTTTCACCGGATTCATTTAAATTTATATGCTGAACCTTTTTTAGCAATCTTTTGAAAAAGACGGCTACATTATATTAGCGCCGTCAGCTCTTGACTGATTCACGTAAGGACGCATGCTTCTAATTCAACAGCTAAACAAACACGGTGTATATAAAGATCTAAGACTATACCTTTCTACAATTTAGCATACGTATACCTGATGAAATGCTAAGATAACAGAACAAAAACTTTTATGTTACCTCATTTATTAATTTACTCCTCAACGCCGGTTGAATCGGCGAATAAAACTTGGAGACGGCGGGGTTAGGCACTTCTCATTTTTTGTAATATTGTTGGTACCGTTGTTTTTTTAATCGGCATGGCCGTTTGTTCTCCAAATTCAACGAACAAGAAACCAAAGGATGGACATCCCACGAATCCAACTCAAAATGTTACTACATACTCGCGCGTCGTTCGAAGGTTTCCACTTTTTTGAGGAGACGGGCGATTTTCGTCGGCAATGGTCCACCCACACTTCGAATCTTAATCATTAACCTGATTTAGAACACGAAAGAAACTGATATTATTATATTGTCCTTTTGTATGTATACGTTTGCTCCTAGCAACAGTACACGACATTTTTAACACGTACCATAAAACGTGATCCTATATAGACAAATCACTCAGTAGTGTTATTTTTACTGGTCCTTTGGGACCAACGAGCCCAATATAGGTGGCTTTGAAGTAAAATACCGCTTAAGCCGGTGCTAGGGGGCGTGAGAGGTGTTGCTTCTTTCATTACTTCTCATGAACAGACTCAATAAAAACGAGTCTGCTGCTTTATTCTCCTAATTGTGTTGGATCACCTTTATCAGTATTTATTAATGCGGAGCCGCTAATCGCTTAGTACCAATGACGTCACAGGTCTCGTGACACTTACCTGTCTTCAAAAAGGGCGAAACTCGGAGCGTGTGCGCTATGATGTATAATTGGCTACTGTGACAAAACGGGACAACCAATAATTGTAATATTTGAACAGATTGTATATTATATACATATATTTCAGAATATATGCTCAAAAGACACGCTATATTTCACCTTTAAGGTCTAACATAACTGTTTCTATAAGTTGGAAGATGGTTTCCACTCAGTGTCTTTAAAGCTATTAACTTAAGAGACACATATGTGTTCAACTGTGTTGTGATATCGTCAGAACATTTAAGATTACTTGCTCGGGTCATGGGCGAGGAAGTGCTATGTATGCATAACCAGCATAACTCTATCAAAGAGTTAATACCCTGAGTTATGTTATACATATAATTATTGTCCGGAGCGGATGTAACACTACCATACCCTTTAATAAGTAATAATAATATTTTAATAACAAGTAGTAGAAGTATATCACAGTTAATAGTAAATGACCATTATTCTACAATTTGGGATTTGCCTCTCAAATAGCAGATATTATATAAGCTTACTCAAGTATACAGGGTAGGCGGAGTATAGCGTTGATCCAATTGAATAAATGTGTCGAAATCCAATAATATTATGGCACGTGCATGCAGGTATATATTGGTAGTTTTAGAGAGTCTGGGAGAGTCAGAGGTGGAGAGATTGTCTGAGAATGTAGATATTTGATAAGTAACATCTGTTAGAATTAAAATATAACCACTATACCGATCAGACAGTAAAATGGGGTAGTTTTAAAGATTATTAAACGTGTGTTTAAAAGTCTGGACTTGTTAATTATTAATGCCCTGGTGACAGAGTGTTACAGGACTTCTTTGGTGCTATTGTGATCAGGATTATGTGTTAATTCGACATAATTAACACTGCGAACTTTGTTGTTGTGGTCAGATTTTGAACATGTGTGTGGACAATAGTCGATCATAAATGAACTTTGTTGACGGTTGGTGACAATTGTGCAATACGTGCAAGAAGAACTGGAGGCATATTCGACTAACGTGAGAACGTGAGTAGCTTTACTGTATTACTCTAACAAATATGGCTGAACAGACAGAGTTTGCAAATATGTTTAGGGTAATGGGTGACCAGCTTACGGGGTTAACAACAACCATGGGGGCTCAGGGTGTAGCCAAAGTCATTACGCCATTTGAGGGGGAAAGCAAAATATTTAAGGATTGGATAAAAAGTATTGAGAAATACTCTTTGTTAGTTGGCATGGCACATGACAGTATTAAATTGGTTGCTTATCAGGCAAGTAAGGGTCCCGTTAGTGATTTCTTGAAAAGGTATATGGATGCAAATCCTACCCACACATGGGCACAAGTTAAAGCAGAACTTCAAGCTCGTTTCGCTGAAGTTGTTGACCCACAACATGCACTTTTGTTACTACGCAAAATCCTTCAAAAACGTAATGAAACAATTCAGGTATATGCCGAACGTCTTATTGCCTTAGGTGATGACGCCTTTGCAGGGCAGGCCCAAGATGTTAGGGATAGACAATTGATAGGGTATTTTATCGATGGTCTCCATGACGATGGAATGAAACTTCGAGTCATGCGAACCAACCCAAACACGTTGCAAGATGCAATTTCTACTGCAACAGCAAAACAGAACCTTAGAAAGAGGTTTCAGTTAAGGACAGGTCATCATTACCAGGATAATGAACCGACACATGAACAGCCTATGGAAGTTGACCATTTAAGGAGGCAAACATGTTCTTATTGTCATAAGAATGGTCATGTTGTGGACGAGTGTCGAAAGAAAAAACGGGAAGTAAATGATATTACTGAAAATAAACCCCGTCGTAGGCCGATCGACCGTACACGGTTAGTGTGCTGGCAATGCCAAGAAATAGGTCACTTTGCCAGGGAATGTCGAAATGAGACAAATTGGTCGAACGGACAGCAAGGTAGACTGGCTAGGGGTCAGTTAAACGATTCCACTCCTCTCATGTAGAAGCCGGTGGGAGGAGAAATAGAAGCAAACCCACATTTAATATTGAATTAACATCAAACCCAAATTCTTGTTTGTTAAGGATCCAGAAACAAAAACTTAGGGCGTTAATTGACACCGGAAGTGACGTGTCACTAATTAATCGAGACGTTTATGACAAATTTAAACTAAAACCAAAAATAGAAACAACTCGCAAAGCTTACTTACAGTCTGTTACCGGAGGTCCGCTTACTTGCGATGGGAGCACAGAAATCATTTTCGAGATAGGTGGTATCAAAATGAGTCATAACTTTTACGTAGTCAGGGGAATGAATAGGAGAATAATAATAGGAAAAGACTGGTTACTTACTAATGGTGTTCGTATTTATTATGACCTTGGGTGTATTAGGGTCGCTGGTAAATATGTACCACTTCAGGAAGATATTCACATTTCATCAATAATTCGATTGAAATCTAAAACTAAACTTCCACCTCAAACGAGCGTCGTTTGTAATTGTCGAGTTAGAAAAAGTCCTAATTTTCAAACAAATGGTCAAACTTACCAAGTTTCAGCAGTTGAACGTGGTTTTCTTAGCTATGAGCCAGGTTTATTAGTTGCAAATTTAGTTTCAAAAGTAAAAAGAGATAAAATAGTGCCTATTGTGATAACAAACACCACAAACAAAATATTTACCTTAAGGAAAGGTTGCGCGGTAGCTAAAATAGAATTAATTCAAAATCAACAAATTTCTAGTGTAACTAAGGATCAAAATGGTGATATTAAGGATCAAAGTGAATTTGATAGCGTTGATGCTCCCCCCGAATCTAAGGCAAAATTAATTAAAATACTAAAACAAAATGCTGATCTGTTTGCACAGAAAGATACTGATTTAAGTCACACTGAAACAGTCAAAATGAAAATTGACACAGGCGAACATAAACCAATTAAATTAAGACCCTACTGAACACCACTAAACAACCGAAAAATAGTTGATCAGGCAATAGAAGAAATGTTAGATGCAAATATTATTTCCAGCTCAAAATCTCCTTGGAGTTTCCCTGTGGTCATTGTAGATAAAAAGGATGGGTCTAAACGATTTTGTGTAGATTTTAGGGCCTTAAATAAAATTACAAAATCAAACGCCTACCCTTTACCATAAGTAGATGACCTATTGGCCCTTTTAGGGAAAGCTAAATACTTCTCATTACTGGACCTCAAATCAGGTTATTGGCAAGTAGCCATGAACGAAGATGATATTGAAAAGACAGCTTTTGCTTGTCATAGAGGGCTATTTCAGTTCAATGTCATGCATTTTGGGTTAACCAATGCACCAGCTGTATTTCAAGAACTTATGTCACATGTTCTTGCTGGGTTAGACAGTTACACAACTGCTTATCTTGATGACATCTTGATATTCAGTTCTACACTTGAAGAACATTTGGCTCACATTGAAAAGGTATTTCAACGGTTAAGGCAACATCGTTAAAAATTGAAGTTAAAGAAATGTAATTTTCTAAAAGCTGAGACTGAGTATTTAGGCTTTGTTATCAATAAAGACGGAATTAAACCTAATCCAAAGAAAGTGGAAGTCATAAAATCGTTACCTGCGCCTACCTGTGTAAAAGAGGTACGCAGCTTTATTGGTATGTGCAGTTATTATCGTCGATTTATTCCAAAGTTTTCGGAAATAGCACAACCAATCCTAATTCTCACAAGAAAATATGCTAAATTTAAGTGAGACGCTAACTGTCAAGAGGCTTTTGAAAGTTTAAAGAACAGTTTAGCGATATTACCAATGTTAGGTTACCCTGACCCAGGAAAACCTTATATCCTTTATACGGATGCAAGTAACAATTGCATAGGAGCTTGCTTGACACAGCCAGTTGATGAACCAACTGAGGCTGTTCCTGGTATAAAAAATGAAAAAACCCATTCACTTTTTGTCTCACAAATTGAGTGATACCCAATGTCGTTGGTCTACTATCGAGAAAGAAGCTTTTGCGATCCATTGCGCCTTGCAAAAGTTAGATCACTTTTTACATGGGGCAACCTTCATAATAGGGGTCAGATAACCTTCCATTGAAATATCTGTTAGATTCCCCAATGCAAAATAAGAAAATTCAAATGTGGGCTCTCGGTATTGCCGGCTATGACTGCAAATTAGAGTTCATCCCAGGGGTGAACAACAGTGTCGCAGATATGTTATCTCGGTTGCCCTTAGATGCTGTACCCGAGGATGTCGAGGGTTATGACCCTGACATCAATGATAACACCTATCAAGTTAATGCACTGAATTCGAATAGGTTTGAACCAAGAAGGTATGTTAAGTGCTATGTTAATCTTGAAGATCATTTGCAAAAACCTAAGATCGAACCTTGCATAGATAAGTTAAGTCGACCAATTAGGAAAGCTAATTATGTAGTTCCACCGATAAGCGATCATACTTCAAACCCCACCTCAGATATATCTGACAGTAATGATGATGATGAACTGCCATTAGCTCAATTAGTCAAACGTTACCGTCAAGAACGTAATAATTCTGACAGTGAATCTGACATCCCTTTGATGGAATTACGTAAACGAATTCGTGCGAACATAACTCAGATCATGAAAACTCTAATTCTGACACCAATGTTCCTAATTTGACAAGTGTTTTCACTACACCTCCTTCTTTTTCGTCAGATGATAAGGAGATTGTTAAAATGGAAACAACACCCATCTCATTTTCATCAGGTGCCACCAAAATGAGGGAATCAGATTCCGATAACATGTCAATTAGTTCAGATGAGCCAGATAAAAAGGGAAATGAAATTTCTGTTATCTCACGCAAGAAGCGTTTTTCACGAAAAAAATCCGACAGACAGACACAAAGTGAGAAAATGAGGAAGATGGCAACAGCCATCAAAGCAATTAGTGATTTGCTTTAGGCTTCAACTTTTAATTTAAAGTTAAGAATCATATTTTTGTATGGTTCAGAAAAGCTGAGAGTAATACTTTATGAGTATTAAGTCTTAATACGCCATGCAAACATAAAGCAGATTCAACAGTGAACCCTGACCTCTTAAACTTCCAAATAACAATACAGTCATTCCAATGCAACACCATATTGGGGAATTGAAAACTCAACCTTTCAAAATTGGGGATTTTTATTTGGGCCTTAATAGCACTGGTCACTAGGGATAAAAATGTAAAAACTCTGTTCTCCCAAAAGTTTTGTGTGAGTATACGGTGAACTCTCAGAGAAGACCGAGGGGTTTAGATGCCGGCTCAGATTTCCGGGCAGCATGTTTTGCTGAAAAGGGGTCAGCAACCCTTTCATCACGTGATAAGCCAATGGACATAACATACCGTCTGATCTTCACGACGCGGTATCTGTGTAAATATCCGGATATATCGATATATGTAGAAGTGTAGACACATGTGTAATACGAGACATTATGTAATTGTGAACATTGTATACTAATATATACACTGGTGTTAGGTAAACTGGTGACGTCAGTCAAAAATGTGGTAAATAGAACATGTGTAATTTAGATGGACTAACAGTGGTTTAGCCCGAATTCTACCCCATACATACATAACTTTTACAATATTCAAGTATTTGCACCAATGTTTGTAAATATGACCCTGTCGGAAATCAATAGGAATTGTTTATAGAATACAGTACACCTTTATCTTTGCTGCAGTCAATTAGTTGAGATACAGGAGAGGAACTGCTAGACGCTAATAGACACTAATCGTTTACCTATAGATAATTGGACTAGGTTATCAGCAACAGGTGTCGGAATTACCTATAGGAATTTACTGCTGATATCCTACGGAGTAGATTAACATGGACAGATTAATAAACTCTCTGCATACAACTTTAAAGGGACTTGCGGTTATCTAAAATGGTACGACAAACAAATGGGACTATGCCGTGGAACACGTTCTTCTGAGGGCCGATGGTGTAACGTTTGGTGGAGCCCAACTGGACAATCCATGACGATACCGGGACAACGATGGCAGTGGACGTGGCCATATATATAGACACTTTGCAGTGATTAGTGTGACTAACTTTTGTGCCGTAGCATTTACATTTACCGTGGATTAATAACTTTCTTTAGTCAATGTGTAACTGGATTTATTTATATGTATACAGTGACTAATGGCACAAACATTTACTCTTACATTTTAGTCAAAGAACTTGATTAGAACTGTTAAGATTTCATTATTACATTTCAAATAAAATATGGAAGGAATTTGTAACACTACCATACCCTTTAATAAGTAATAATAATATTTTAATAACAAGTAGTAGAAGTATATCACAGTTAATAGTAAATGACCATTATTCTACAATTTGGGATTTGCCTCTCAAATAGCAGATATTATATTAGCTTACTCAAGTATACAGGGTAGGCGGAGTATAGCGTTGATCCAATTGAATAAATGTGTCGAAATCCAATAATATTATGGCACGTGCATGCAGGTATATATTGGTAGTTTTAGAGAGTCTGGGAGAGTCAGAGGTGGAGAGATTGTCTGAGAATGTAGATATTTGATAAGTAACATCTGTTAGAATTAAAATATAACCACTATACCGATCAGACAGTAAAATGGGGTAGTTTTAAAGATTATTAAACGTGTGTTTAAAAGTCAGGACTTGTTAATTATTAATGCCAAGGTGACATAGAGTGTTACACGGAGCATAACCCATAAACTACTTATAGTGAAACTTCACTTAATGATACTTGAGACTCATAGCTATATCTTCATTCAAAATAAGATAGAGTCATGCCCTTTGTAAGTTTATACTTATAGTTTTTGTATGGAGCATAACCCAGGAACTACTACCAGGCCTGCCAAATCTCCGGATTTTTCAGTCGCTTTCCGTATCTCCGAATTTAAGTGTACAATCTCCGGATTTTCCATCACAACACAATGTTCATGATATAACAGCTATATTTTCACAGTTTATCAGCTATTTCCTGAATTTGTCCTGTTACGCTCCCTAGTCAGAGAGTATTTACAAGTGACGAATTAATGGGGTCGTCCGTGTAAGCACTGCCTGAATATAAGATAAACACCTAAGGATATCATTAGTTCCTTCAGTGTCAAAACGACATGTGCATATCTGTGGCTTCTTTAATTTGTCAAGCTAATTGAAATAGCAAATGTGAGAAACTAGCAAAACCTTAGGTGGTGTATCACTATAACAGCTACGATGACTATAATTTGTTATAAAAACTGTATTTGCATTTAGCAGGCATATGTGTAATAAGGTAAGTGCATTTCATGAAAAAAAAACAGTTGTGGCAGAAATTTAACCAAGTCTTTCTAATCGAATTATGCAGTCCTCCCTTAAAACTATTTTTGTTGAAGTATGCTTATCTATTGTTTTCTATAATTTAAATTTGTGCTTTTAAAAAAACAGTGTGAAAATAAAGTTTGCGAATTAAACAATAAGTGCGATAATCAAGTCGCTCGCTCCAAATTTCTATTTAAAAATGTTTGCTTTAAATCTTAAATTTTAAAAATCTCAGGATTTTTGTTAAAAGGTTTTGGCAGGCCTGAACTTCACACAGTGATGGAGGGCAATGAGTGGAAGTGCAGAAAACAAAAACTATAACTGTTACCCTTTGTAATTATATTCTCATAATTACAATTTGTGTTGGGGCATAACTAAAAAAAGAAAATGACTGGGATCGCAATAAAATTTCACACTTCACAGAGTGATAGATGGAGCATAACTCGAAAACTACTAATGGGACTGCATTGAAACTTCAAACAATGATAGAGGGAAATGTGCAATTTGTCTGTCTGTCTCCGTCTGTCTGTACGTCTGTCTAAACGTCCGTCCGGCAGGCCCCGATATCTTGTTTTAATGGGTACGCAGCTGTATGTTATTGCTGTTAAACTCCATATGAGAAGATCTACATACATTTTTTATTCTGTACAGTTTTAACTATACTTTATGACAACTGATAGAACTTCATGTAACTTCAAACAAAGTATCCATCGGTTCCATCGATGTGCTTGTTACACGCAGACGATATTAATTATGTCATACGCGTTAAACTGAACTATTACATAATATCAATTTGAGTATGCATATCATTTTGTTTCAGAACCGCATTACGACAACAAAACAATATTTCAATAAACATGGATACAGGACAATTGACGTTCCAGTGCACGATGTGCAGCAAAGGATTTACCAATTCAGGCAATCTTAAAAAACATATACGCATACATACAGGTGAGAAACCATACAAGTGTAGCGTGTGCAGTAAAGGATTTACCAGGTCAGGCGATCTTAACAGGCATATGCGCAAACATACAGGTGAGAAACCATATAACTGTAGCGTGTGCAGTAAAGGATTCACCCACTCGTGCAATCTTAACAGGCATATGCGCATACATACAGGTCAGACACCTTATACGTGTAGCGTGTGCAGTAAAGTATTCATCCAGTCAGGCAATCTTGACAGTCATATGCTTATACATACAGGTGAAACACCGTATAACTGTAGCATGTGCAGTAAAGGATTTATCAGGTCAGGCGATCTTAACAGTCATATGCGCATACATACAGGTGAGAAACCATATAACTGTAGCGTGTGCAGTAAAGGATTCACCCACTCGGGCCATCTTAACAGTCATGCTTATACATACAGGTGAAAAACCTTATAACTGTAGCGTGTGCAGTAAAGGATTTACCGTGTCAGGCGATCTTAACAGGCATATGCGCATACATACAGGTGAGAAACCATATAACTGTAGCGTGTGCAGTAAAGGATTTAGCGTGTCAGGCGATCTTAACAGGCATATGCGCATACATACAGGCCAGACACCTTATAAGTGTAGCGTGTGCAGTAAAGGATTCACCCGGTCAGGCAATCTTAACAGTCACATGCGCATACATACAGGTAAAAAACCATATAAGTGTAGCGTGTGCAGTAAAGGATTTACCAGGTCAGGCAGTCTTGACAGTCACATGCTTATACATACGGGTGAGAAATCATATAAGTGAAGTGTGTGCAGTAAAGGATATACCATGTCTGGACATCGTAACAGTCATATGCGCATACATACAGGTGAGACACCATATAAATGCAGCTTATCAGTACAGGATTTACCAGGTCAGATAAGCTTAAAAGTCATCTGCGCGTACTGACGAGACACCATATAAGTGTAGCGTGTGCAGTAAACGATTTACCATGTCCAGCAAGCTTTACAAACACATGCGTATGCATACATACGAGCCCCCAGATACTTGAAGCTAGCGCATTGCAGAATTTAGTCATTCGCGGCATCTTTAAAGACATATGTGCATCCAAGCATCTAAACAACCACTTAGGTCAATTGTATCATATGGACCATATGGACAGCCATGACGTATATAAGTACTACACATTTATTAACGACATGCGTGTATAGCAAAGTATTTAACATACTGATCTTTAAAATATCGGTGAAGACTAATGAAGGAGAGGTAACATGTAAGAGTAGTCTGTGGATCAAAGTATTTGTCAAGTTAACTGATTTCATATACCCGCAATGTTTTATGAGATGAAGTAACCTTTACAACAACATATATGACTGTCATACATACATGACAAACTATTTGAACTGTCATCCCGATACTATGTCTTTAGTTTAAATCCGGATTTATATATCATACTTGGAGAGGATCAATACTGATGTGGCAGTTTATATGCCGATAAGTTAAAAGGTAACATGATTGACATATGTTATGCACCCAGTCTCTTGAGCTTCCATCAGGAATGAATGACACGTACTCGGTGTGGAATACCTGTTTGATTATTCAGTATGTTATCCAGCCAGTCTCGTGACCTTCCATCTGGAATGAATGACACGTTCTCAGTGTGGAATACCTGTTTGATTATTCAGTATGTTATGCAGCCAGTCTTATGACCGTCCATCTGGAATGAATGACGCGTACTCGGTCTGGAATTCATGTTTGATTATTCAGTATGTTATGTATGGTAATGCAAGCTAACACGTGACGAAACACAGATATACAACAGTATTTATTATTAATAATATTGTAAATAATTTCATATTCCAAACGAGTGTTTATTACTTCTTTTATCGAATAACTTGCGACGTCGGAGTGTTATAAAGCCATGATATATTTATCTTAATACACCAGTGTAATACATATTTATGCAAATGAATTTCGGTCTTTTCCGTTTATCACTCTGTGGGCCAGAATTGCCTCGTCGATTTCCGTAACCGTCACAAATACCAAATAACGACAATCGACGCGGTAGTTCCGTTGTACGGTGCCTTACAGAGAAGACAGGGTCAGCATATGACGTCATCGACGTCATCATACGACATTATCATACAACAATTGTATATAGGCAACTACAAAACTAAATGCTCCTTGAGGCGTTTTTAGCTCTTCTGGCCGAAGGCCAGCAGAGCTTATGGGATGGAGAGTTGTCCGTCGTCCGTCATTCGTCCGTTGTTAACTTTTGCCTTGTGAACACTATTGGGCCTTCATTATTAATCGAATCTTTACGAAACTTTGCCAGTGTCTTTATATCAATGAAAGCTCGGACAAGTTCGAAAACCAGCCAGATCGGATAAATTTCACCAGAGTTATGGCCCTTGTTTTGCTGAAAAATGCCATATTAAGCCTTGCGAACACTCTAGCACCTTCATTTATTATTTGATCTTTACCAAACTTGCACAGATTGTTAATATCAATGAAAGCTCGGACAATTTCGAAAACCAGCCAAATCGGATCAGTAACATTAGAGTTATGACCCTTGTTTTTTTCTGAAAAATGCCATTTTCTGCCATGTGAACACTCTAGCACATTCATTTATTATTTGATCTTTACCAAACTTGCACAGATTGTTAATATCTATGAAAGCTCGGACAACGTCGACGACCAGCTAGATCGGATCATTAACAGCGGAGTTATGGCCCTTGATTTAGTTTAAAATGCTATATTTTGACTCGTTAAGACGATAGGGCCTTTATCATTCATTCGATCTTTACCAAACTTTACCAGATTGTTTATATAAATGAAAGCTCGGACAGTTTCGAAGACCAGCCAGATCAAACCAGTAACAGCGGAGTTATGGCCCTTGATTTAGTTAAAAATGCTATATTTTGCCTCGTTAAGATGATAGGGCCTTCATTTTTCATGCGATCTTTATGAAACTTTACGAGATTGTTCATATCAATGAAAGCTTGGTCAAGTTCGGAAACCAGTCAGATCGGACCAGTAACAGTGGAGTTATGGCCCTTGATTAAGTTAAAAATCCTATAGTTTGCCTCGTTAATACGATAGGGCCTTCATCTTTCATCCGATCTTTAAGAAACTTTACCAGATTGTTAATATCAATGAAAGCTTGGACGAGTTCGAAAACCATCCAGATTGGACCATTTACATCAGAGTCATGGCCCTTGATTTTCTGAAATATGCTATATCTTGGCCTTATTAAGACGAAAGGGCCTTCATTTGGCCAGATTTCAGTGAAACTTTGCAGGGATGATCAGTACCAAGCTTAGTTGTACATAGTCACTGTGTTCCAGTTGAATGATTTTGGCAGAGTTATAGCCCTTTAAAGGTTTTAATACAAAAACATTGCTTTGACTAGTTCTCCCGAACCCCCCTGGCCTGATTAAACGAAACTTTTTAGGGATGATCGATTCTATATCTAGTTGTGCACATCATCGCCGTGTTTCGGTTGAATGATTTTTTTGGCAGAATTATGGCCCTTTAAAGGTTTTAATACACAAACTTTGTCTGATCTACTTCTCCTGAACTCCTCGCCAGATTTCAATGAAACTTTGCAGGGATGATCAGCACCAAGCCTAGTTGTGCATGTCATTGTCACGTTCCAGTTTACAGATATTTGGCAGAGTTATGGCCCTTTAAAGGATTTTGATACCACTTTTTTTCCCGGGCTAGTTCTCCTGAACCCCTGGCTGGATATAGACGAAACTTGACAAGGATGATCAGTATCAAGCCTAGTTGTGCATATCATCGCCATGTTCTGGTTGAATGATTTTTGAAAGACTTATGGCCTCTTATACATAAACTTTATCTTGAGCCAGTAGAGCGTCCACAGGCCCTCTTGGGCCTCTTGTTTTTTGTTGAGTTTATTTATACTGTTAAGTGTTATGAATGTGTTTCCAGTTCATGTTTTCTGTTTTTTCCTTCCGATTTTAGGAACTTCTTAATAATTATTTGTTTGTACTTTTGAATTGTTGTTTTGTAATAAATTGTTTGTATTTTTTTATACGCCCGTTTAAAAAACGTGACGTATTATGGTATGGGGTTGTCTGCCTGTCTGTCTGTCCATTCGTCCGTCCGCCAGCCAATCCGCGGTTCATAGGTTAATCACCATTGTTGAAAGCGGAAACCCTATTGCTTTTGGGGTCAAATGTCAAGGTTACTGACCTTTTATGAATTTCACATGGTAACTTCAAAACCGTCACATCTACACTCATAAAACTTCATAGGTTCATCGGCCATGTTAAAAGCAGGCACCCAATTTCTTTTGGGCTCAGTAGGTCAAAGGTAAAGGTCATACTGTCCATATATTGAAATATGCATTCCACACAATAAATTCAAAACCGTAACACCTACACATAAAACTGCATAGGCACATTGCCTTAGTTGAGAGGAGGTACCCTATTGCTTTTGGGGCCAGTAGGTCAAATGTCAAGGTCAAAGATACCTTATATTGAATCATGCATTCCGTACAATAAATTCAAAATCCTAACACCTTCCCTCATAAAACTTCATAGGTACATTGCTCTATGTGAAAGAATGAACCTTATGGTTTTTTGGGGCCAGTAGGTCAACGGTCAAGGTCACCATGACCTTATGTGGAAATAGGCATTCCATCTGATAACTTCGAAATCGTAAAACCAACACTTATGAAACTTCATAGGTGCATTGCCTTTGGTGAGAGGAGGATCTCTATTGATCGTGGTTCAGTTGGACAAAATTCAAGGTGACCATGACCTTATATGAAAATAGGCATTTTTCGCGATAACTTCGAAACTATAACACCCACACTGAATAATTTGATAGGTTTATTTACTTTGGAGAGAGGAGGAACCCTATTGATTTTGGGTCATTTGGTCAAAGGTCAAGGTCACCTTGACATTATATGGAAATAGGCATTGTGTGGGATAATTTCAAAACCATAACACCTACACTCACGACACTTCATGAGTATATTGCCCTTGGTAAGAGAAAATATTGTATTTCATTGGAGTTAGCAGGTCAATGGTCAAGGTCGCTATGACCTTATGTTGTAATATGCATTCTGCGCGATAACATCAAAACCATAACACCCCCACTTCGTATGTGTATTGACATTGGCACGAGAAAGACCTTATATTGTTTTATATTGTCTTTGGGGTCAGTAGGCCAAATATCAAGGACATCATGACCTTATATGGAAATACGCATTCCGCCAAATAACTGTGCAACCATAACCCTTGCACTCATGAAACTTCATAGATGCATTACGTTCAGTCAGAGGATAAACCTTTTTGCTTTTGGGGTCACTAGGTCAAAAGTCAAGGTTATCAGTTCATATTCAAAGTGATAACTCCAGGATTATAATACTCACACTAATGAAACTTTATAGATACATTGCCCTTGGTGAGAGGAGGAACTCTATCACTTTAAGGCTTAGTTGGTCGAAGGTAAAGGTCACACATGTCTTCATATGGACATACATATTGCAAATGACAATCCTGGAAATATGATACCCACACTTATTAAACTTCATAGGTGCATTGTCCTTGGTTAGAGGAGGAAGCCTATTACTTTTGGGTTCAGTAGGTCGTCAAGGTCACATTGAACTGACACTGACTGAATCCTCTTTGAAACTTGTAACTATTAGACCTACAATTATTGAAGAAATAGGAACCAAGTTAAAACTACAACCTCTATTAAGTTATAGCTTAGTAGGTCATATATCAAGGTCACTGACCTGATCATGACAAATTCCTTCCCAGCTGTTATTCACGAATATTTGATCTACAGTCTTGAAACTTTATACAAATAGTGCTCTTGGTTAAACAACATCCTCTATCAGTTTTTGTTTTGTTAAAATGTCAACGGTAATGGGTACATTGACCTATCGCCTAGGAAATGCTTTTAGCATAAAAACTTTAGAAAGCGGGCGTATAATGCCCTGTTAGGTGGCGCTCTTGTTAATTGTTGTTTTGTAATAAATTGTTGGCAATTTCGTTTTCATATAAGTTTTACATGCAACTCCATTTCCCAGAAACTATAAAGCGTTCAAACTTCACACACGCTTACATATCCATGACAGCAGTATATTCCTACCAAAGGTAGGTCACTGAATGGCCTTGATCTACTTCTCGTACTTCGTTAATAACATTCATGTGTTAAATTCAAGTTTCTGATTAATGTCTCGGACACCAAAAGCCATAAAGATATGGAACTACAAACATCTCGCCGATAGCAGCGTGTCCTACATGCAGTAGTACAATGTGAATGACCTGACATGTGCTTTTGTGTTTTGGTTAAGTTCGCCACTTCTCTACCAGTTCAATGTTCAAAGAATAGGATAGCCCGACACCCGGGGCTAGTCCAGTCTGGATCCGGGCTAGACACTCTTTCATAAATGGTTGTCCGTCGTGGGTCTAGTCTAAACAAATCTCAGGACAATCAAACTTTGAATTGTCCTGAGACAATGTATTTTATATAATTTTGAAAATAGTATAACACATTAGGAATACATAATGATGTATGTTGGTCGATTGTGTTTACATGTACGCCTGTATAGACTGTGCTTAGTCTGTAGATATATAACAGTTAAGTATGGTGTACCATGTGTAAAGTAGCATACTTTGTTCTCAATAACCATCAAATAATATACTTTTTGTCACCGTGATTATCTGAAACCGTACCAGTATGCTCCGCTTAAGTCGGAGCTCGGGGGCGTTTGGGGTGTTGCTTCAAACATTACCTCTCATGAACAGACTCAATTGCGGCTTTTGCAATTGTTGATTTTATTTTAGTTTTGGATTATTACAGGTCCATATATCATATAACTTACGGACGTGTAATAAAGCCATGACATCAATATCGTATGCAAATTAAGACCGACATCATCACTCGGTTGGGAAACATCTCGGTACGCAATAGGGATTGATGAATCAATTTACGTAACTGTTGAAAATACCGGGTAACGGAAATCGACGAGGTTGTTCCGTTGTCGCACGGAGAATACCGAAGCACCGTACGACCCTTATCATACGTAAGGTACAAAGTCAAATATAATTAGTTATGAACGTGTATCAGTGTATGATCATATGCTCGGTAATAACTAGATGGATGTAATTAATCAATGAAACAAATGCAGCAAAAGTTATCACGATCATATCAATATATTAACTGTAACCGTAATGTCAAACACACGTCGTCTGAATCATTTCACCTTCAGTATGTATACCATGTGTAGTGTGAGATGTGATGATTGCGTAAACACGTTATCACATATTACCTAACAGTTGAATAATTCCTTCAGGTATTGCGTTGTTAACATTCTCCTAGAGGTGATGATTGCGTAAACCCGTTATCGCATACCTGACATCTGAATAATTTCTCTCAGGTATTCCGTTATAAGTCTTTTGCCTCTCATCGCTGCGGGTTCGAATCTCACTGGACTTAAGCTTCTTAGAAAGTGTAGATATTTACGGATTTATACAGTACTCGTTCTACCTAGGAAGCATGGGGTGGTCTGCCTCTATCATAACAACCCCACCCCATCCCATCCGTCATATATGACCTTAAACATTAGGAAACTCAACGGGCTTTGAACTCGGAACGACTACGATTGCATGCGAAGCGGGCTCTCTACCGATAGCGCCATAAAAGCTAACTATGCGCCTGCGGCGAAACAGTAGTAACGCGCTTACAAACCTACTTATTTAGCTATACTACAGTTTATATTGTACTTCATATACAGCCAGAGATATACATTAATGTATACCAACCTTCCTACAGCCAGCGATAAACATTAATGTATACCAACCTTCCTGCAGCCAAAGATATACATTAATGTATACGAACCTTCCTACAGCCAGAGATATACATTACTGTATACCAAACTTCCTACAACCAGAGATATACATTAATCTATACCAACCTTCCTACAGCCAGAGATATAAATTAATGTATACCAACCTTTCTACAGCCAGATATATACATTAATGTATACCAAACTTCCTACAGCCAGAGATATACATTAATCTATACCTACCTTCCTACAGCCAGAGATATACATTAATGATTACCAACCTTCCTACAGCCAGAGATATAAATTAATGTATACCAAACTTCCTACAGCCAGAGATATACATTAATCTATACCAACCTTCCTACAGCCAGAGATATACATTAATGTATACCAACCTTCCTACAGCCAGAGATATACATTAATGTATATCAACCTTTCTACAGCCAGCGATAAACATTAATGTATACCAAACTTCCTACAGCCAGAGATATACATTAATCTATACCAACCTTCCTACAGCCAGATATATACATTAATGTATACCAACCTTCCTACAGCCAGAGATATACATTAATGTATACCAACCTTCATACAGTCAGAGATATACATTAATGTATACCAACCTTCATACAGCCTGAGATATACATTAATGTATACCAACCTTCTTACAGCCAGAGGTATACATTAATGTATACCAACCTTTCCTACAGCCAGAGATATACATTAATGTATACCAACCTTCCTACAGCCAGAGATATACATTAATGTATACCAACCTTCATACAGCCAAAGATATACATTAATGTAATGTATACCGACCTTTCTACAGCCAGAGATATAGATTAATGTATACCAACCTTCATACAGCCAGAGATATACATTAATGTACTTTCAACTAAATAACTAAGCTTTTAATATAGAGCGGAATACATGTTTCCATATACAGTAACAGTACTCTGGGATTTTGACCCCTTGACCTGAATGCAATTCCAGCCTTTCGGAATCTGAGAGGAATGTATTGGTAAGGTTTCTATACGCTCTACCAATCTAAAGTAAATATGCGAAAACTAGTTATCTATGTATAGGAACCTTTCTTTACACAACATCTGTTGTTATTCAATTAGTTTACAAGGTTTCTCCACTGACCGATATAACTTCGTAAAATAAAACATGGGGAAGGGTGGGCCAGATGGATTGTGGTTAGAGGAATTGGAGTGAGTCACACAATGCCTGAAATTCAAACTTGACTGAGCTTTTATTGGTAAAATATTACTTACAGTAGTATTTTACATATGTTTATTAGTTTATACATTATGCATATGTTTATTAGTTTATACATTATACGTATGTTTATTAGTTTATACATTATACGTTATACATATGTTTATTAGTTTATACATTATACATATGTTTATTAGTTTATACATTACACATATGTTTATTAGTTTATACATTATATATATGTTCATCAGTTTATACATTATACGTATGTTTATTAGTTTATACACTATACGTATGTTTATTAGTTTATACTTTACACATATGATTATTAGTTTATACATCATACATTATACATATGTTCATAAGTTTATACATGCTTTGTTGGACCTCATTTTCAACAAAACGCATTCTTCACGCAATAATCATGTCATGTGTGAAGAATACGGTCGCGTTCTTCACATTTTGCAAATGTGACAAAAACGTTCGGGCCTTTAGGCGATTTTTAACAGAAATGAAACTTCACACTTGTGTTAAGAAAGTTTTAGACCGTTGGTTTATATACACTTTCCCCATCACAAACATGAGTTTGAGCCCCGCTGTGGTCAAAACTTCACTGCTTCACTGCGCATGTACCGTTGCTCTCAAAAAGTCAATTTAAACAGACGGCTGTTTAGCAGTCTAACATCATATTCCTGAAGAATATAGATGTTTTGAAAATAGTGGTTAGGGTTTTAATGCAATATTAGCGGAACTATTCAAGTTCGGCCTTAACGTATAAAATGTGTCTTGAATTAAACTAATAATTCACCATTAAACGAAAAGATGTGCTCGTACACCATCCAGGTCAGGGTCATAATCTTATGTTGAAAATTGAAAGTGACTAGAGATCGAAGGTAAGATTTGCACCTGATCCCGGTCACGGCCACCGTATTTTTTCAGTTGTCATTTTTTTCCCCGCTTCTTCAAGTAGGACATTTCGACAGTCAATCAGTTGGTCAGACTGACAGAGGGACGGACCGACAGACCAACGGACAGACAGACAATCATGCGAAAGGACGGACGGAAGGACAGACAGATATCTATTTTATTGTTACTTTGTATCACATTAAAGTTTACTTTTGCTATAATTTCCATAACTTCACGAAAATAGCTATTAACTGGATAGCAATATACAAATTTAAAAGTTGCACGAATTGAAGCCATGTGGAGTCGATATCTAAACATTGGTAAATTAGGCCTATATATACAGACTTTTTTGATTTTACTAAACCTCAATGAAATCTCAAAAAGGAAGGGACACAGTAGTATAGATACTGATGGTTCTTTCACAGTTTCCTCCCTCGTTACAAACAATCAGCCGTTATCAGTTGTCTCCAGTTGTCCAAATGGCGATGGCATACTTGCTGCCAGACCCCCTCGCAACTATACAAACTGCTTGATTGCCCTTCGTTTAGGAAGAACTTTACCAAAAAACCCAGTATCTATTATTTTTTTATAAATAACACATTTGCAATTCATTAAGCAAAGTCTGACGGAACCGGACAGTAGTCTTCATCATCGTTGTGCATAGCGTTTTTTACCATGGAGTATTTGCTTGTATGCTCATGCATCTTGTCCATTATCTAGTATGTATCTTTTATCATCATAAGCTGATAAACTGATAAATTTATTACATGGCTGCTTATGTTATGCTTTTGTGATCTAATAACGTTCATCTCAACAATAGGTATACCACACGTTTCATCTTTCATCTTGCCAATAACCTTTTTATTATCATTAAAATGAAACTTACTTTTTGGATCATAATCACAATTATCAAAAAGCTCTTTATCCTTGTAAAAGTCTGCATACACATCTTTTGTTTTTATTTCATAACACAAGAAATCAGTATCAGTAAATAATAACTTAGCTTTTTGATCATATTTATTTTTGATATAGTTGTAATGGAAATCATACATTAAATATTTTGACAAGTCCAAAATACACATGCCAAAATAACAAGAACGATTTAAAACTAATCTTTTTTTTATTCTGTTTATGGCAAATAATTTGTTATTAAACATTTTACAAGAAATAAATGCTGCATATTTTAAGAGAACCTCCTCGTCGTAAGTTAATTTAACAATAATTATTTTTCTCAAATTTTCCATAGTTTTATCAAAAACTGAACAGTTCATCAGTTTGAAGAAATCCTTTTCAAAAGCATTTTTACCAGCTGTTCTCTTAGCAGTACTAAAGTCTATGTATATCTTCAACCACTCTGATTCGTCAAACTGTAGTACTCGGTGTATTTTTGTTACCTTCAATCCAAGCTTTTTATACAATTCTAAGTTTCTAAAATGCACGACATACTTTTCTTTATTTTTTAGTGTTGATGAACATTGCAATGTCCTAAATTAAACCTTTGTTTTATTTTTTTACAATAGTCTGACAACCACTCATCTTTTGTATTTAAACTTTCTGGGGCAAGAGGATAATCATTATGCAAGTCATGTAGTTTCTCAGGATACTTGATATCAACTCAACAATGTAATTCGATTTTCCTTTTTCAAACTTATCAACCCACTTGAAGTTGCCAGTAGGCAACGGTTGACACATGGCCCACCCATACAAGTTATTAGCATCAATATATATTATGTACTTGCTTCCTTTTTTTTTTGTCATATTTTGTTATATATTTATTGTTAGCCTGTGAATATCTGTTTGCGATATAACTCGTACCGCATCTTAATTATTTTTCCACAAACAAATATTGATCAATATCAGTTATTAAATCAATTTGGATACCAGTCATCTTAAGGCATGCATCCCAGGCTAAACCAGGACTACTGAAGTAATGGCAAGGATCTTATTTTTAATGCTCAATACACATTTTTCTAATTTTTTCAAAAACGTCTGCAAGCAGCAGCACATCAGTCTTAAGATACAGACCGCGATATTCTCCCATATTTTTAATCTTGAATGTTTTTTTCATATTTTTGTAGCGTGTTCATAATCTGCATCTGAAATGTGTTTATCATTTAATTGAGAATAAAAGCTATCTTTGCCAGGTAACTTAACTTCTTTAAAACGTTCAAAACTGTTCATGTAATCATAAGGATAAACTGAATTGAATGTTGTTTAACGGCTCATCAACACAGTACAGGTTATATAGAGCCGCCCCAGAGAGAGGGGAAGGATACATAGGAATCCGGGAACATACCCTACTCTTATTATCGAATAGATTCCTATGTACTCGGAGGATAGACCGATACACGGGACCGCCCGGTTTACGTCCCCATCCGACGGACGAGGCTAAGGGAAAGTGTCTTGCCCAAGAACACACCGACGGAACTCAGTGGTTCCATAAGGATAAAAACCTTTTCTTTTTATTAATTCTAGCTTATCATCAAAGTATTCTTGCGAGGTATACTGAAACGAAGGGATGTTCTTTACTAAAGTATCAAGCGATTGAGACATAAACTGGAAACTGTCAATAAACACTAAACTTTTTCCTAACAAAAAAGCCATGTACTTTTCCATGTTATTCGGTATAACATTTATTTATTTTTTAAACTTTCCGATGTGTTGCATTATAAAGTGAGAATCATATCCTCTCAAGTTATGAAACACAACAGGTATTTTTTTAGTTAGTCTGAAATTAATATTACATATGTCATGAGCGCTTCCTCTATACTTTCCAGTAATATGACAATTGTCCCTGAATTTTCTGATGGAGTTTTCGTATGCCACTGTACGACCCGCGTCACCTTTTTGAGAGTTGTTACAAAACCATTACCGCAAATATGACATGATTTAGATTTTTGGAATCTGACTTCTTCTTCCGACGACATCATCAAATCTTTCTTAAAATGTGTATTCATAGTTTTCTTGCACCACTTTTCTTCTTCTATCATTTTTTTCTAAAAACTTGTAAACAGCGTTTGGTCCTCTGTATGTCACAACTGGTTTTGAATATTGATCACCATAACAACAAACAACCTTATATCCATAGCCACAATCAGTATATTGCTGATACGCTTCCGTGTATGTTTTTTTAGGATTGTTTGATGCTGAAGAAATACTTTCGGTTACTGCTTCAAAATCAGCATATATGACAAACGGAACCATTAGTTGCCTGTCATAGCTTTTAAACTTAACTTTTCCAATCTTATTTGGCATTTATACTGCTTGTTTTCCGTTAAGTGAAAGACAAATAGGTTTGTGTTTTTCCAGAATTTTTTCTAATGTAAAGCACTGCAGGCATGTTTTGCAAAACCATTTTTTATTGGAATGTAATGTTTGATTAAACATCAACCTGTTGAAGTTTTTTATCCTCACATAATGAGTTTTTTCTTTTTCGGTGATCAAAAACATATCACATGTTTCCTCTGCTTTATTTTTTGATATGTGCAAAGGGTATACTTGATTATCTTCATACCCAAATATGTTAAAACAAATGTTGTTTTGTTTTTCAATTTTTTGGGATTTGTTGTATTGTAACAGGAAATGTTATTCCCTTGTAATCAAGATCACCAATATGCGTTTAATAATTTGCTATTATTTGGGGATTTTTTCCAACAGGAAATTTACAAGCTAAATGGCACCATCTAAAGCATTCATTATCTTCATTTTTTATATTTATCAATTCTTTTGTAGGATAAGCAAGTTATTTTGGTAAATTTAAATAAGAGCTACCCCGCAAAGGCTTGTACTTTACTCGATTTATGTAGTGTGCATCAACTAGTGTAATTTGCCAACCACTCCCTTCAGAAAGCCATTCTTTAATTTTCTCCATTATTTCAAAAAATGCTTTAGTTAACGCATCATCAATTTGAGTTTTGTTTGTAATTAATGATGCCTTGGAAGCAAAATAAGCTGTTTTATAAGTGGTTATTTTACATTTTTCTTTATCATGTGCTACTTTATTTAAAGAAACTTTTAAAACAACATGCATTTTAAGACCGTTTGTTTGCTCTAATTCCTTTTCAAGGACATTTATAACAAGTGGTTTTGTAAACCAAAGTTGCTGTAATGGTTAATTTTTCCACATAATATCAACTCGAAAAACTTTGCCATATTGTTTTGGTGATTTTTTAATTTCCAAAACTTTGCTAATTTTTGTTGGTGGTGATTTTACAATTTTTACAGCTTCTCTAGCCATTGATTCAATTTCCGAAACTTTGCTATGTTCTTTTCTAACCATTATATAATATTACATTAGATTATTTTAAGCCTATAATTATTTTATTAATTATTTTAAAGTAAAAATATGTATTCCCTGCTTAGATTATATTTTTTTTTCAACCAGCATAAATTATAATATCAATTCCACGTTTTAATAGGGTGTCATAGTAAGCAATAAAACAATATTTATTTATAATACCACTAGTCGCAGATGACATTGTTTTCTTACAACAAGTGTGTAATCTCTTTATGTCACTATTTTTAATTTTCCATGGTAAGTTTAGATCTTGTGCTTTGGAGATTATCTTTTTAAGTAACTCATTATAGTATGTATAAAACATCAACTCCATGTCAGGTTTATATTATATTTTCAAAATCAACCGCTCGAGCATATGCCATTTGATCTTCTTTAAAGTTTTTGATTTCCTTTTCTACTTTCATTATAATATTACATAAGATAATATTTTTTAAGTCTATATATTTAAATATATAATTCTATAATATGGTATAATGAATGGCAAATATTGTAAAAGAGTTTTAGATATTATTGATCCCCCTGGAGTGTGCTCAGATTGCATTTTATTTTACATGACTAATAAAAAGAAGCTTTGTAAATATTGTACCAGAGCCAAGCTGTATTACAAGTGTACTTATGCATGTATAAATTGTAATGATACTTTTGAAGTTTTCGATAACGAGCGTAGTTGCCTTAATTGTGGCGCTCACAATGGTTACAATCTCATTACAGGTTACAACTACAACCGAAAGAAAACTATTTACCACAGAAAGTACCATTTAGATAAATACTTGGTAGAATATGATTTGTCTTCTAAGAATAGACATAGATTTGAAGATTTGTTTTACAAAATTGTACAGCTTTTGTATCAAATAGAAGGTCGAAAAAGATCAATCAAATTTGAATACATTTTTCAGAAAATATTTAAAATATTAAAAAAAAAACGATAATAAAAACAAAATCTACTAGAGAAAAGTATGATAGGATATGGAAACAAGTTAAAAAAAGAATTACGACTGGATGCTATGACCGTTTAACTTGAACCTTTTCATATACATTTCCAGAGAGTTATCATTCTTCTGAATCTTTAATATTTTATTAAAGGTGATCCTAATTATCTCTTCATCATTTTCTAGTCCTGTGGTTGTTTGGACATATGATAGAAGTTGTTTAAAACTCCTATGATGTGTTTTCACCAAAGTCCTTTTTTCTGCTGTTCTTGTTTTACTTGCTCAAGAAATATAAAAAGATCGGACAGGGAAAGTAGCATTCAAGAAAAAAAAGCAACTATTAGAGGAACTGCGCCAACTACAGCCACGAAAACAGGAATGGCTGGAACTAATGCTAGAACAGCACCACAACCAAGTATTCCACTGGTTATCTGTTATGTTGTGTTTATAATACCGCACAATCTTTGGTTTTCATGTATAATTACAGTTAGACAATAATTTAATCAAGATATTTAGAAAATGGTTGCCTATGTTCTTTGGATGATAATTTTGGCCAAACTTCACATGGATGATCCTTAGATGAATGCTTTTTAGATTTGTTAAAATTATGTCAATGCAACATCCAAGATGGCCGCCATTACCATATATGGTCGAAACCTTAAACAATCTTCTTCTCCAGAACTGCTGGACAGATTTCAACAGTTTTTCTTTTAAAATGATCGTCAACGCCTAGACTATCAAGTATGTTCAAATGAAGTCCCCGGGTTCAAAAATGGCCGTTCCCCGGGGGTCCAAAGTTTGTATATTGAGATTTTGCATGTTTTTCATATAGACATATAGAAAAAACTTTAAAAACATTTCTTCTGAAACCACAAGGCACAGAGATCTCATGTATAACATGTATCATCAGCTTATGGTCCTCTACTAAGTTTGTTCAAATGGTGACCCTGGGATCAATTTGTCCCCGCCCCGGGGGTTACAGTTTTACATAGACATATAGGAAAAAAAAAATCTTCTCGGAAACTACAAGAGCCAGAGGTTTGATATTTTGCATTTAATATAAGCTTATGGTCCTTTACCAAGTTTGTTCAAATGGTGACCCTCGGGGCACATTTGACCCCGCCCCAAGGGTCACATATTTTACATAGACATGTATAGGGAAACATGTAATAAATCTTCTTCTCTGAAACTTCAAGAGCCAGAGGTTTAATATTTTGCAATTGCTATAAGCTTATGGTCCTCTACCAAGTTTGTTCAAATGGTGACCCATGGGTCACAGTTGGCCCCACCCCGGGGGTCATAGTTTTACATAGGCTTGTATAGGGAAAAACTAAAAAAATCTTCTTCTCTGGAACCACATGGCACAGAGCTCTCATGTATTACATGTAGCATCAGCTTATGGTCCTCTACTAAATTTGTTCAAATGGGGGAAAAAAATCTTCTCTGAAACTGCAAGAGCCAGAGGTTTAATATTTTGCATTTACTATAAGATTATGGTCCTCTACCAAGTTTGTTCAAATGGTGACCCTGGGGTCAAATTTGACCCCGCCCCGTGGGTCACAGTTTTACATAGACTTATATAGGAAACACATTAAAATCTTCTTCTCTGGAACTACATGAGCCATAGGTTTAATATTTTGCATTTACTATACTCTTATGGTCCATTACCAAGTTTGTTCAAATGGTGACCGTGGGGTCACATTTGGCACTGCCCAGGGGTCATGTTTGACATAGACTTGTATAGGGAAAAACTTAAAAATCTTCTCTGAAACCACAAAGCTCTCATATATTACATGTAGCCCTGGGGGTCACATTTGGCCCTGCCCAAGGTGTTACATTCTAGCACCTTCATTTTGTATTTGATATGTACCAAACTTTGTCAGTGTCTTTATATCGATGTTGTTATACACAACAGAGCCCACATTTCTTGAACAATCTTAACCAAACGTGCACAGATTGTATATGACCATAAGATTTCGAAGAAGTTTGATAATGTCCCAGTACTCAGGTGATCGATTTAGGGCCATCCTGGCCCTCTTGTTTATTAGCTGTGGACTATTATTTCCTGATTCGATACTTCCGCATACTAACTCTAGCTCATTAACCAAATCATCAGTACTATTGTAATATTCAACATTAACACAACCTCCTAAAATCTTTTTGAACTTTGAAGAACATAACCAGATAATTCTCTTAGTTCCTTAAAAGCATTCTGAGACAGCGTTGAATAGCGTTTTTTTATTATTGTATCGCTTTGTTATCAAATCTATAAAATCATCGTCTACTTTTAATTTAAATCCAGCACAACTGTTTCTCCTTGTTTAGCAATAAGTTTGTGATGACCAACATGCTTGGGAAAATCAATTTGTAACATGCCGTAATAACCATCTTTGTCGTCTTTGTAGGATTTTTTATTTTGTTGCATCCTTTTACCAGTATTTTGTATAGTTTCACTAGCTGTTCGAATTCGCTCAGGCAACTTTCATATGTAACAATTCAGAGCATTCAGTTCATCAGTCAGAATATTACGTTCTCTCATATGCTAAAATTTAGTTTGTCTGAGGTGCTCGGGGTTATTGATTCATTTTGAATATTTAAGTTTATCAAGTACCTTTTTATTCATGCCAGCATTAAGGTCATACACCGGTTTGGGTTCCTTAGGCTTCGCAACAAGTTCTTATTTTTCTTCTCCCCATTCTTCTTCTTCTATTTATTTTATTATTTCTTCATCCTCGGGAATAAACGATGCACGTTTTTGTTTTATTTGTTCAAATAATGTTTCTGCGGTTTTGGTATTCTTTCCGGAGTTTTTCTTAATTTTGGTCTAGATTATATTGACTGCCTTACTTCCTCCATGAGATCAACCGCCGGTGCCTGGTCGATAGGATCTACGGTTTGCATGATTGCTTTTTTTTTCAAAATGTGTGGTTGTGGCAGCGTTGGCGGGACAGCTAATTGCGGCCGTAGCGCCTCAGGAACAATAGCCAACTGTTGGCGTATTTCTGAAAGGGTAATCAAATGCCCAGCTAGCCGTCTTGTTTGCTCTGTTACTTCGCTAGTTACAGTTTTAAATACTTCTGTGTATAAATCACGACGACTAGCTCCTTTTCTAGTCTTTTTCGGATAACTTTATTATCTTATTCTTTAACAAGCTCACTCGTTTTTCGCTTTTTATCTGCTAATTCTTTCCATTCTAACAATAACATGTATAATATGAGGTTAGATTAAAATAAGATAAATTAAAATAAGTTAAGACAAGTATTATCTAAGTATTATTATAATGCAAATTCCAAACTATGATATGAAAACAGAAGACGGTAATTTTAAACTTTATGCCAGGCTGTTCTTTTAGAATGTTAATTTGTGGTAATTCAGGATCTGGCAAGACAAACACATTAATGCACATGTTGTTAAAACCTTTAGTTTACTATGACAATATTTACTTGTTTGCTAAAAACTTGGAGCAGTCTTAGTATCAGGTCTTATCACAAAATCTTGAAAAGATAAAAAAAAAGAATAAAATTCCAGTTGAAGACATATTAGAATGTTCAAATAATGAAGTTATCCCTGTGAATGATTTGGACTCAGATAATCAGAAGATTTTTGATGATTATGTTTGTGAACGCAACCAAAGTGATATTATTAATTATTTTACCAGGGAAGGCATAAAAATTGTTGCTTGATTTATTTATCTAAATCTTATTACAAAACTCCCAAAGACATTCGGTTGAACTGTTCTCATTACATCTTTTTCGCGACTCCAAGTATAAATGAAATAAACATGCTTTCTAGAGCAAGATGTAAGCAAAGATCAGTATAAAAAAGCAACTGACGAGCAGTACGACTTTCTGTATCTTGCTCGGTCCTAGAAGTTGGTCAAAAGAAACTTCACTGGTGAAATTTAATGTAATATATATTATATATAATGGGACTTTTTAACGATCTTGGTGAGGAAGTAACTACTGACGATGTTAATATTACACATTTTGGTATTATGCCGTCTAAGTATGTAAAACAAAAACATTTGGTTAATTATCTTAACAAAGGCAAAAACCAGGAAAATGTTTTAAAAAGTGATCTTAACATGGATAATAATAAAATCACCAATGTCGGTAATCCAGAAAAAGCAAATGATGCAGCAACAAAGCAATTTACTGTTAGAAGAGTAGCAAATATCATACATTATAATATTGAATTCCAGACATGATGAACAATTTAACAACAGGTGTTGATGATAAACTAAGTCAAATACAAACAAAGTGACAAGCAAACCGTGAGAAAATGATTGAAATTCAAAACTGTTTAAAAGATGAAATAAGACTTTTGGGTGATGCTTTAAAAGAGCTAGAAAAGAAAGAAGATGGATTGAAAGATAGTGAAAACTACAAGAGATTAAGTGAACAAATAATATCTGGTGTTCAAAATATTAATACACGGATTGGAGAAATCAATAAACAAATGGTTGACAACAATGACCTAGAAACTGCTATTGCTGATGCTTCAAAACAAATGAGAACTACTTTTACTACCGAAATAACTCAAATTAAAAGATTAAATGCACAGACAAACACTAACGCTGATGACATCAGCAAAGAGTTTGACGACATCAAAAAGAAAATGGTTGGCAGCAAGACGCTGGATACTGCTCTGAGCAAACTGGATGACACTGATAAACTTGATACTGCTATTGATGATGTTTCGAAGCAATTGAAAGCCACCCAGGATGAAAGAAGCAAAGCTTTTGATGACGTAATTGTTCCATTGAAACAGTTTAATCAAAAGTCTGATAGCCGACGAAAGAGTGAAAGTAGAATATGTAGGACAGATTTTACTGTTTGAATATGCAATAGATGATGGCATAAGCGTCATGCTAGATACTGATGCAAGAAGTTACGGCTACATATCATATCCAACACGAAAACAACTTGTAAGAACCAAACGTGTCGGTTTTCTCGGAGCGTTTACTCCTGTAACCAAACCATTTGTAAAAACTGGAGAATATGCTACAGAAGCGGATGGAGGCTTGACAATTGTAAAACCCGAACGTTTTGTAGTTGAATATACTGTTGCAAATACAGACATTGGTATAGAATATGTTAGTTTGTTTAATGCTTATAAGTCAATTCCTCAGCCAAAAATAGAAAATGGTAAACGAATACTAAAAGGAACATTTGAAGCATGTCTTTCAAAATCTAAATATTGGACCATTTTTCCGTCCATAAAATCTCGCACTACACAAGTTTTCAATTTTGAAAAATCAAGTTTTAAACTGTATTACAAATGAGATTAACTGTATCCATCCTATATTATATGGAACAAAACATTGTATTATCATCAGAAAAAGCTTCAATAATTAATAGATCAAATACAACTAATTTTACAACTGTATTTGAAAGACCATTAGCATTAGGCAAGAACAAACAGTATGGCATTGGACTCGATAAGATTAATTTCATGACTTACTCGTGGTATAATATAAGCGAAGATTTTAATAACAAAGTGATAAGGTATCACAATGGAACAGATTGGAAAACTATTAGTTTTGCAAATGGAAATTATAGTTATGCTGATATCGATAATTTATATAAAAGAAGCATTGACTGTAAACGGTGATTTACCCGCTGTACTTACCTGTCCCAATAAAAATTGAGTTTGATTTATCAAGTTTCAAATGTTTGGTTACCATTCATAATAACTTAATGCTTGATTTAAAAGAAACTAACTTTCACACCTTTTGATAAAGATGTAGTTATTAGAGAAACTAAGTTTGGAACTGTAACACCAGACAGAACAAATTCTATCGATACATTGTATTTCCACTGTGATTTGATAAGAAATTCTATTGTTGATGGATCATACGGGGATGTTATTTATGAAATAAGTACAGCTGATCTTACGAGATCGTATCCTTTTAAAGATGAACCGATAAGAGTCGGGTTCTGTGAAGTAAACAAAATGATCATTAACAGTATTAATATTTACATAACCGATTTCTCTGGTAAAATTATTCCAATCAACTGCCCGGGATGTCCGAATCAAAGGTTTTAGTGGGGGCCCGGCAGGTGCAGATCTGCCGGGATGAAATAGTGTTGGTCGACCCATTAGTAGAGGGTCAAGGAGTCAGACGGGGAGCCAGTAAGTGGTAGTAAGCAGCGTGCAGCAAGAAACGGGGCTGGTGCTAGTGATTGTGTCACCACCAAATCAGGGTAAAAAAGGGCGGAGAAAGAAAAAGTAGAAATACCTTAACATAAGGGCAGGGTCGATCCGGGGGATCTGGGTTGATCGCATCTCCATCCGTGGCAAGTGATTTCCAGGCGGGAACTCAGGGGACAAGTAGTACAGGTGGGCCGGAAGTAGAAGGCCAGGGTACGGGTAGAGGGGAGGCGGTTAAGGTGTGCCAGTTGGGTTCTACATCCCAGTCAGTTGGGCAGACGGACGGACGACGGACGCCGCATCACGGCATAAGCTCGGTTGATATTTGATCAGTAGAGCTAAACATCATACACAGAAGCATATCAAAAACACACTGATTGTGGTAACGGGTACAAAGTTGTTTGTTGTTATGATGATACATATTCTAAACCATTTGTGACATACAGAGGACCAAACGCGGTTTATAAGTTTATAGAAACAATGACAGAAGAAGAACTATATTGTAGGACTATGTCGCAGCATTTTAAAAACGATTTAACAATAATAAAATCACAAGAAAAACAATGTAAGGCATCTAAAAGTGTCATATTTGCAATCAACATTATGTATAGAGAGACAGGTTGGTTAGAGATCATTTTCACATAACCGGAACGTTTAGAGGAAGTGCTCATGAATTTTGTAATCTCAATTTCAGATTAACTAAAAAGATACCTGTTGTATTAGCATTTTCGTAACTTCACATTTTATAATGCAAGACATTGGAAAGTTTAAACAAGAGGTCAATGACCTTGAAGATCTACTGATTGATTTTGATTTCAGGAAGTAGTCGCTACAAACTTGTTTTTAGCTCTACTGGCCAAGGGCCAGCAGAGCTTATGGGATGGTGTGTTGTCCGTCTTCCGTCGTCAGTCCGTTAACTTTTGCTTGTGAACACTCTAGAGGCCACATTTCTGATGCAATCATCATGAAACTTTGCAGAATGTTTGTCTCAATGAAATCTCGGTCAAGTTCAAAAATGGGTCATGTGGGGTCAAAAACTAGGTCACTAAGTCAAATACTTGAAAAAACTTGTGTACACTCTAGAGGTCATATTTGTTACCCAATCTTGATGAAACTTTGTCAAATTGTTTATCTTAATTATATCTTGATCAAGTTCGGAAATGGGTCACATGAAGTTAAAAACTAGGTCAAATATTGGAAAAACCTTGTGTACACTCTAGAGGCCATATTTTTGAACCGAGCTTGATGCAACTTTGTCAGAATGTTTGTCTTAATTATATCTTGGTCAAGTTTGAAAATGGGTCACATGGGGTTAAAAACTAGGTCACTAGGTCAAATACTTGAAAAACCTTGTGTACACTCTAGAAGCCGTATTTCTGACCCAATCTTGATGAAACTTTGTCAAAATGTTTGTCATAATTATATCTTGGTCAAGTTCAAAAATGGGTCACATGGTGTTAAAAACTAGGTCACTAGGTCAAACTTTGGAAAAACCGTGTGTACACTCTAGAGGCCATATTTTTGACCCGATCTTGATGCAATTGTGTCAGAATATTTGTCTCAATTATCGCTTGCTAAAGTTCGAAAATGGGTCACACAGGGTCAAAAACTAGGTCACTAGGTCAAATACTTGAAAAACCTTGTGTACACTCTAGAGGCCATATTTCTGACCCGATCTTGATGAAACTTTGTCGAAATGTTGTTTTAATTATATTTTGGTCAAGTTCGAAAATGGGTCCCACAGGGTCAAAAACTAGGTCACTAGGTCAAATACTTGAAAACCTTGTGTACACTCTAGACGCCATATTTTTGACCAGATCTTGATGAAACTTTCTCAGATTGTTTATCTGAATTATATGTTGATCAAGTTTCAAAATGGGTCACATGGGATCAACAAACTATGTCACTAGGTCAATATTGGAATTTGCTTGTGGGCACTCCAGAGGCCACAATTTTGACCCCTATTCAGCTCACCAGAGCTCGGTACCGGATGGAGTAAACTTGAACAATCTTTTCAAAAACTAAAATGCCTAGCCCTAGAGCATTTATTGCTTTGCAGCATGTGATGGACCTGTGACAATTCTGCCCTGTTCATCGGGAGCCTCCTTACCCTGGTGGTCACATATTAACATACAGTTATGTAAGCAATACTTCAAAAATATATATGTCACAAACAAGGCCTATAGCTTTCATATTTGGTATGTAGTACCATCTAGTGGACCTATAACAAGAATAGTTCTAATTATGCCCCTGGTACCAGTAATTGCTTGGTAAGTGTCTTCAATAAACAAATTGTCTAGCGATATATCCCCTCCATCCAACAATAAGGCCCTAGTTGAGTTCCTCTTGGGTTACAATTCCTAGCTAGCCTAAGCACAATACCTGCACTGAACTCAGGTGAGCGACTCAGGGCCCTCTTGTTTGATCGATTTGAACTTTTTTTTTTTCTTTTTTTCTTTTTTTTTTCATTATCTTTTTAATTACTTGACGATTACTTTAAAATTTCTTGTCGGCGCTACTCATCCTAAATGCCTTGTTGAAATTCGACGAAACTTGGCAGGAAGCATCGGTAAGATGTCTTGTTGTGCATGTCACGCTTTTGTTCCAGTTCGCTAATTTTTTGACGGAGTTATGGCCCTTTGACATTTTTATTTTAAAGTTCTTGTCGGCGCTCCTCGTTAAACGGCTTGTTGGATTTCTACGAAATTTGGCAGGAAGCCTCAGTATGATGTCTAGTTGTGCAAAGCGCGGTATATCAATGAAATCTTGGACAATTTTGAAACCAGCTAGATTTTGTTAATAATAACTTATGGCCCTTGATTTGTTGAAAAATGCTATATTGTATTTTCCTTTGTTAAATCTATAGGAGAAGAGAGCTATATCTAGCTATATCTATCTAAATATATAAGAGCTGTTTTAGCCAGTAGAGCGTCCAGAGGCCTCTTGGGCCTCTTGTTTGAAAATTTATTTTTAGCCGTGGCGGCCATCTTGAATTTCCGGCCGACCTGAAATTTTGCTAGGAATCAATTAGACATCAAGAGCAACATTCTTGTGAAGTTTCATAAAAATCCGTCAAGTAGTTTCAGAGTAGTAGTCGCTACAAGTTTTCATTATATAACTCTATGTAAACAAAGATGGCCGCTGACAGCTATGTTTAACTTCGAATCAAATCGATTTTTGACAAGGACCAACATCATGTCATGCTGATCATTTTAGAAAAAGTCCATATCAATATCACTTATAGTTTTCAAAAGGTAGTCGCTACAAACTTGTATTTTGAAAATCTATTTTTAGCCATGTGCGGCCATCTGAATTTCGGCCGACCTGAAATTTTGCTAGGATCAAAAAGACATCAAGAGCAACATTCGTGTGAAGTTTCATGAAAATCCGTCAAGTTGTTTCAGAGGAATGAATGAATGAATGGTGTTTTACGGCACGTCGACACATAAATAGGTCATATTGTGCGCAAAAATTGAAGAAAAATGAAGAAATGAAGTATTAATTAAAAATTAATGTAAATATATAAAGGTGTAATATAAACTATGTATGTAAATCAACGAATGCCCGTCAACGGGTATATAAACAAGTAAATATATATAAAAACACATTACAATAATTTATATAGTCTGATCTCTTTTAGGAAGTCTAAAACAAGACTAAAATCTACAGTATCAAATAACTCTTTCATAGTATTAACATTGTAGTACCTTTGACGCATAGGATCAAAGTCTACACATTCCAATAAGATGTGTTTGACAGTTAACGGTGCAAAGCAGGGTATACATTCTGTTAATTGCTCACCTTGTAATAAATATGAATGAGTATAACGTGTATGCCCTATCCTGCACCGGGCTAGGACAACTTCCTCTCGACGAATGGGTCTACTAGAAGAACGCCATTCTCCGAGTAACGGTTTAATTGGATGGAGTTTATTGTGAACTGACAAATCCCATGCGGTTTGCCAAGAGTTACGAATATATGTGTTAATACAACTTTTAAAATCAGTATAAGGTAATTTGGTATTAGATATATGTAAATCGAATGCTGCCTTAGCAGCACTATCAGCTCTATCATTACCACGTATTCCTACATGGCTTGGAAGCCAGCAGAAAATAATAACATTATCAATTATAAGAGAATTGTACTTTTCTAAAAGTTGAAGCACAACTGGGTTATCATGTTTCATATTACCCAGTGCTTGAAGAGATGAAAGGGAATCAGAAAAGATTACAAAATAGTCATCATCCGATTCCTGAATATAATTTAAGGCAAGTTCAATTGCCTTAAGTTCAGCTGAAAAGATAGAGGCCTTGTCAGGCAGGCGGCTCTTTATGCTGCTTTTGTGAACAGCTGCTGCAGCTACCTTATCTCCATCTTTAGAGCCATCTGTGTAGATATGTTGAAAGTCACTGAATTTCGATTTAATTTCATTAAATTTGCTTTGAAAGACAGTAGGGTCTGTACTGGATTTGTTATTATTACAAAGATAAAAAATAATTGTTGGAGTTTCCAAAGTCCACGGTGGAATTTGTGGTACTTTGTACTTGGCAATCAAATTTAGGTCGATTTCAGTGTCTCTTAATTTTGGTTTAATACGAAGACCAAATGGTGGAATGGCCTTCGGTTTTCGATCAAAAAGAGGTTCACAACTAGGATTAAAAACATTATCGAAAGTTGGGTTTGAAGGGTTCGACTTTAATTTAATGGCGAATTGAAGAGCTAATTTGTCTCGTCTGTGAGACAGTGATGGTTCATTGGCTTCAACATATAGACTTTCGGCTGGTGATGTACGAAAGGCACCTAAGGCGAGTCGTAATCCTTGATTATGCATCTGCAAGTACGACTTGCGAGTCGATCCATATACTATCGAGCCGTAGTCCAGCTTGGATCTGATAAGAGATCTGTAAAGTCGCAAGAGGACTTTTCGATCTGCTCCCCAATTAGTGTTGGCAACAACTTTAAGTAAGTTAAGAGCTTTAAGGCATTTGGCCTTCAAGTATTTAAGGTGTGGTATGAACGTTAATTTACGGTCGAAAATAAGACCAAGGAATATTTTGTCTCATCAACTACTGGTATTGGTGACCCATCCAGTGTTAGATGAGGGTCTTCATGATGTTTACGAAGTTGACAAAAGTGCATACAATTAGTTTTAGATTTAGAAAATTTAAAACCATTTTCATCAGACCAGGTCTGAAGTTTATTGAGACATTGTTGTAATTGTCTCTCGATAGTATTCATGTTTTTTGCACGATAACATATAACAAAGTCGTCAACATATAGCGAACAATCCACCCCTGGATTGATTCATTTTACTATACTGTTAATCTTTATATTAAAAAGTGTGACAGAGAGTATGCTGCCCTGTGGAACACCCATCTCCTGTTCATGAATATCAGAGAGGGTTGAACCCATTCGGACTCGAAATTGTCTATCATCTAAGAATTTCTCTATAAAAATGGGTAATCGGCCTCTAAGACCAAGGTCATGAAGATCATTCATAATACCATACTTCCATGCAGTATCATAAGCTTTCTCCAAGTCAAAAAATACAGCGACTAGATGTTCTTTTTTTACGAAAGCTTCCCTAATAAATGATTCAAATCGAATGAGATTGTCTGTTGTGCCTCGTTGGCGCCGGAATCCACTTTGATACTTTGTTATCAGCTTGTTGGATTCCAGGTACCAAACGAGCCTCTCATTAATCATTCGTTCCATGGTTTTACATATACAACTCGTTAAAGCAATAGGGCGATAATTTATTGGGTCCGTATGATCCTTTCCAGGTTTGGGGACTGGAATAACGATTGCTTCCCGCCAAGAATCGGGGAAGTTTCCCGTCACCCAAACCTTATTAAATATATCAAGAAGGGTAGAGAGACAGGATTCAGGTAAATGTTTTAGTAATTGATAATGGATATCATCAGGACCAGCTGATGTATCATGAGCCTTTTTAAGGGACTCTCGAAGTTCTTTGAGAGTGAATAGTTTATTGTATTTTTCCAAGTTTTTCGACTTGAAGTTTAGCTTTTTCTGTTCTTTTTGTTTCTTATTTTTCAGAAAATTTGGTTGACAATTTTCAGAAGAAGAATTTTTTGAAAAAGTTTCTGCCAAAGTGTTTGTAATATCTTTGACAGATGTTATATCTCCATTATCTGTTTTAAGATGATTTACAGAACTAGAATTACCTTTACCACTTATTTTCCGGACCATGTCCCATGTCTTCTTAAGAGATGAGCGAGAATTCAGCCTAGAGATGTAAGATCTCCAGGATTTCCTCTTGCTATCCTTAATTCGCACGAAAAACTATCTAAATTTGTTTGAGCTGGCCGCACGTTAAAATTTAATGCAGCTTTACGATTGCTGACTGCCTTTTTGCAGTCATCTTCGTACCATGGTTTATGTGGGCGTTTAGGATTTGCCGAGGTTTTTGGAATGGTTTGATCAGCTATATCGTGAAGAGTTTTGGTAAAAAGAGCAGTTGCGTCTTCGACATCCTCGAAAACGGAAGGCTTTAATTGTTCCTCGCAAAGAGATTGAAACGTAGTCCAATCAGCCTTGCGAATTTTCAATCGTTGCAATTTTTCGAGAAGTGGAGGGCCGATATTTTCAAGAAATATGGAGAAGTGGTCACTTCCACAGAGGTCGTGTCCAACACTCCACGAAAAATCCATCAAAAGCGTTGGATCGCATATTGTTAAATCAATGGAATCATTATTGAGCGCTAAGGCGATTTTTATTTTTATCTTTATTTTTGGCCTTAGATTTAGGAGAGGTCTTAGGAGACTCAAGCAGCGACATCTCCACTGATGAATCCTCCTCCCTGGAAGAAGTCAGCTGAAGTGGCACCTCAACTAACTCTTTAGTTTCAGAGGAGTAGTCGCTACAAGTTTTCAGAGGAGTAGTCGCTATAAGTTTTCATTATATAACTCTATGTAAACAAAGATGGCCGCTGGCAGCCATGTTTAACGTCGAATCAAAACGATTTTCGACAAGGACCAACATCATGTCATGCTGATCATTTTAGAAAAAGTCCCATATCAATATCTCTTAAAGTTTTCAAGAAGTAGTCGCTACAAAGTCGTTTTTTAAAAACCTATTTTTAGATTTGGCGGCCGTCTTGGATTTCACATCAACATGGATTTTTGCTAGGATCAACTAGACTTCATGGGCAACATTTCTGTAAAGTTTCATGAAAGTCCATTCAGTAGTTTCAGAGGAGTAGTCGCTACAAAAAAAAGTTTACGGACGGACAGACAGACGGACGGACGGACGACGGACACCGCACCACGGCATAAGCTCTGCTGATCTCTGATCAGTAGAGCTAAACATATAAATGGCATACCAAAAGTTAAAGTTCGTAAAAAGAAAAGGTGTTTATCCCTATAAGAATAGTTTTAAACGTTTTGAAAAAACTAAATTACCTGATAAAGATAGCTTTTATTCTAAGTTAAAATGAAGAACATATTTCAGATGCAGACTACGAGCATGCGAAACAAATATGGAAAGCATTTTAAAAAAACATGGGAGAATACCATGACCTATATCTCACTTACAAGTCGAGCTCCCGGTGGGATTCGAACCCTAAGCGGTGAGAGGCTCGAAACCGGAGCGCTATAAAACTATGAAAAGAAGAAATTTGGAAATCGTCGAAAACGATAAATACACACAATATTGCAGTCTCGGTTTGATTGAGACTGATCATGAACGGTAATGAAAGGTGCTTGCTACCGTTCACCCCCTCTAGCCCCGGGTTGAGCAGAACTCAATATTTAACATGCCAACAGTACATACATTTTAGTCATCCCGAAGATTTAGGATCTAGTAAAGTAAGTAAGCTTGTTACAACACTAAAGGATACAAAGAAATAGGCTGTGCATTACAGAAACTTGAAACTGTATGAAAAGTTGGGATTAAAGGTAACAACAATACACAGAATATTACAGTTTGATATATCAGAGTGGCTCAACGTATACATAGACTTTAACACTGCAAAAATAACAGTTGGTAAGAATGCTTTTGAAAAGGATTTCTTTAAACTAATGAACAATTCAGTTTTTGGCAAGACTATGGCAAATTTAAGAAAAAGCGTTAATGTTAAATTGACTCATGATGAGGAGGTCCTTTTAAACTATGCAGCAAGAACTTCATTTATTTCTTGAAATTTTATTTGCTATAAACAGAATAAAAGAAAAACTAATTCTATATCGTCCTTCTTGTGTTGGTATGTGTATTTTAGACTTGTCGAACTATTTGATGCATGATTTCCATTACAACTACATTAAAAATAAATATGGTAAGAAAGTTAAGTTGTTTACTGATACTGATTCTTTGTGTTATGAAATTAAAACAAAAGATGTGTATGCAGATTTTTATAAGGATAAAGAACTTTTGCATAATAGTGATTATGATCGGAAGAATCAAGTTCATTTCAACGACAATAAAAAAAGTTATTGGTAAAATGAAAGATGAAAATTGTGGAATACCCATTGTTGAATGTGTTGGACTACGAAGTTAACTATATTCAAACATATACAATAATGAAACTGGTACAAAGAAATGTAAGGTTATTAACAAATGTCATGTTAAAAACCAGAGAACGCATAACTATAAGGATATTTTATTAAAAGCAGCAGAAAGTTATCATGAAATAAAAGCAAAAAGCACAACCTAAACAGCTATGTAATAAACAACTAGAAATGTGTCCATGGGACACGGATGTCCCCGCTATAACATTTATTTCGTGAATTTTTACCATTCTAAGGGGAATAACTATGGAAGTACTGGGGGCGATCGGGCCGAAACTTGAACTTGGGTGAGACATTGTGCCATATAAAAGTTTACCAAGTTTGGAGAAGATTGAATAATAATTACCTAAGTTAGAGAGCGAACATTATTTTTTCGCGATTATTTACCATTCCGATTTTTTTACCAATCCAAGGAGCATAACTATAGAAGTACGTGGGCGATCGGTCCGAAAATCGAACTTGGGCGAAACATTGCGACCATGTACAACTTGACTTAGTTTGGAGAAAATTGGATGACAATTACCCAAGTTAGAGTGGGACACCATTATTTTTGCAACTGTTTACTATTCCAAGGGCCATAACTCTAAAACTAAAGGGTCGATGGGCCGAAAATCGAAATTGGCCGAGACATTGTGTCCATATACAATTTGACCAAGTTTGGAGAAGATTGGATAACAATAACTGAAGTTAGTGTGCGACCACCATTAATTTTGCAATTTTTTGCTATTCCAAGGGTCATAACTATGGAACTGCAGAGTCGATGGGGCCGAAAATCTAAATAGGCTGAGACATTGTGCCCATATACAATTTGACCAAGTTTGGAGAAGATTGGATAACAATTACAACAAGTTAGAGTGCGGACAGTATTTTCCGAACTTCTTTACACTGTATATGGGCACAATGTCTTGGCCTATTTCGATTATCGACACCATCGCCTCAGTAATTAAATAGTTATTCACATTTGGAACAGTAACATGTCACAAAATCAACGACGTCAATATATTCATTTGGGTAATTGTTATCCAGTCCTCTTCACACTAGATCAAATTGTATGTAGGTACAACGTATTGACAAAGTTCGTATTGACATCGCCTCAGTAATTCTACAGTTATGCTCCTTGGAATAGTGAAATTTCACGAAATTAATGTTATCAGGATTTTATCTTTGGTAACGGTCATTCATTCTTCTCTATACTTCTTCAAATTATATATGGACACACTGTCTCGACCAAGTTCGATAATCGGCTGCATTGTTTCGGTAATTCCAGAGTTAAGCCTCTTGGAATATTAAGACATCAATAAATTAATTGTAACAGGACTTTAACTTGGGATATTGTCACCCAACATTTTAAAAACGTTTTATCATTGTATATGGTCACAATGTCTTGGCTAAGTTCGATAATCCGTCCCATCCACTAAGTAGTGCCAAGGTTAAGCCTCTTAGAATAATACAAATTCTGGAAATTAATGTTGTCCGTGTCTCATAGCTTGAATAATTGTTATCGAGTCTTCTCCAAACTTGGTCTAAATATAAATGGGTAGTGTCTCGGCGAAATTGTATAATTGGCCCATCGCCTCTGTAATTACAGGGTTATGTCTCTTGGAAAAGTAAAAGATCACGAAATTAATATTGTCCGGAAGATAATTTTCTTATGAGTATATGAATCATGTGTCTTATGGACACATTTTAGTTTAAATGCATTGATAGTATATTCGTACATGGATTATGAATGCATATAGCAAGTCATGTGCAATATGTATATAAAGTTTCATAATGAGTATTTTACGTATACGATTCAAACAGTTGTGGTCTCAAAGCGGCATATGTTATACAACTTGACTCTCTAAAGTCTCTGATATTTCTGACTAAAGAACCCATCGATTTAATAATAAACAGCAGAATAGTCAAATTTGTTACAAAGAAAGACTAATTAAAACATAATTATAATTTCCAGTATAATAATTACTAATTGAATGTTATGTTCAGTCGCCGCGAAGCCGGTAATAGGACCCGCCATATAACTGTCGTGACCCAGTATACATAATCCGGGCATTCAAATTTTCCCATATCCGCTTTTCCAAAACAAAACAAAAGTCCACTGCTTCGATTTTTTCTAAAGTTATTTACATATTTACCTACCACACAACCATCAGGGTCACTACACTATCGCCTTTCCAGTAAAAACTCACACGAAATATTTAAACCAACGCTAGATTGTACTGTATTAATTTCACGTGTCACAGGTGTTGCAGATTCTGCTAGATGTAAACTCGTGTTGATGTTTATGTGAAGTTCTAGATCATGTGATTTGTATAATTTTGTGCTGCACACAATACACATATATGGTGGATCAGTATTATTAGTTAGAGATTAATGTATGCGTATGTGTCCTTTTAGATCATTCCATGCTGAACTAGCTATACGTGATATTGGGTCTCGTGTGTATGTATGCGCGTGTGTGTTTTAAGATTGCATAACCTGGTTAATCCTTTATTGCACATGCTACACGTATACGGTGTCTCGCCTGTATGTAGGCGCATGTGTGTTTTAAGATTCCTTGAATCGGTAAATCCTGTATTGCACACGTTACACGTATATGGTGTCTCGCCAGTATGTATGCGCTTGTGTGTTTTAAGATGGCTTGAATCGGTAAATCCTTTTCTGCACACACTACACTTATATGGCTCCTGTATGTTCACGCGTGTGTCTTTTTAGATTGCCGGACTTGGTAAAGCCTTTACTGCACACGCTACATTTGTATGGAGTTTCACCTGTATGTATGAGCATGTGTGATTTAAGATTGCCTGAAGCTGTAAATCCTTTACTGCACACGCTACACTTATATTGTGTCTCGCCTGTATGTATGCGCATGTGTGTTGTAAGACTGCCCGAATGCGAGAATCCTTGACTGCACACACTACACTTATATGATGTCTCTCCTGTATGTGTGAGCATGTGTTTTTTAAGCTTGCCTGACTCGATAAATCCTATACTGTACACGTTACACGTGTATGGTGTTTCACCTGTATGTATGGGCATGTGTGATTTAAGATAGCCTCACTGGGTAAATCCTTTATTGCACACGCTAAACGTATATGGAGTCTCGCCTGTATGTGTACGAATGTGTTGTGTAAGACTGCCCGACTGGGTGAATCCCTTACTGCACACGCTACACTTATATGGTTTCTCGCCTGTATGGGTGCGCATGTGTTTTATAAGACTGCTCGACTGGATGAATCCTTTAATGCACACGCCACACTTATATGGTGTCTCGTTTGAATGTATGCGCATGTGTATTTTAAGAAAGCTTGATTTGGTAAATCCTTTATTGCACACGCTACACTTATATGGTTTCTCGCCTGTATGGGTGCGCATGTGTTTTATAAGACTGCTCGACTGGATGAATCCTTTAATGCACACGCCACACTTATATGGTGTCTCGTTTGAATGTATGCGCATGTGTATTTTAAGATAGCTTGAATCGGTAAATCCTTTATTGCACACGCTACACTTATAAGGTGTCTCGCCTGTATGTATGCGCATGTGTATTTTAAGACAACCTGACTTGGTAAATCCCTTACTGCACATGCTACACTTATATGGTGTCTCGCCTGTATGTATGCGCATGTGTATTTTAAGAGAGCGCGAATCGATAAATCCTTTATTGCACACGCTACACTTATATGGTGTCTCGCCTGTATGTATGCGCGTGTGTCTTTTTAGATTACCGGGCTCGGCAAAACCTTTACTGCACACGCTACACTTGTATGGTGTTTCGCCTGTATGTATGCACATGTGTGATTTAAGATTGGATGACTGTGTAAATCCTTTACTGCACACGCTACACTTATATGGTGTCTCGCCTGTATGTGTGCGCATATGTTGTGTAAGACTGTCTGACTCAGTAAATCCTTTACTGCACTCGCTACACTTATAAGGTGTCTCGCCTGTATGTGTGCGCATATGTTGTGTAAGACTGTCTGACTCGGTAAATCCTTTACTGCACGCGCTACACTTATAAGGTGTCTCGCCTGTGTGTGTGCGCATGTGTTTTGTAAGACTGTCGGACTCGTTAAACCCTTTACTGCGCGCGCTGCACTTATAAGGTGTCTCGCCGGTATATATGTGCGTGTGTGTTTTAAGACAAACTGAATCGGTAAATCCTTTACTGCACATGCTACACGTATATGGTGTCTCGCCTGTTTGTATGTTCATGTGTGAGTTAAGATGAGTTGTCTTTGTAAACCCTTTCCTGCATATGCTGCATTGAAACGGTTGCATGATGTTATGTCGTCTCAATGTGGTGTCTGGAACAAAATAAATATCATAATCAGTTTGATATTTTGAAACAGTTCAGGTTTATATACCAAGAGTTTCTTACAGAATTATAGATGTATCATTAATAGACATGCATCCGTTACTATCGACAGATCAAAAGTAAAATTACATTTTTTTTTATTAAAAGTGATAATTACGCCTTGTTACCAGGTAAAACACGGTAATATCTCATATGAAATCATTGCATGTTTTGCAGGCCTGATAGCAACACAATACATCGTGGAAATTTGGATTATTTATCACAGGCCAGAAACTGAACGTTAAACATTAAGGTCCTGGGTTTCCTATAATAACTAAAATGTATGTGGTTTCGGACGTTATGCTGTTGCACTTCAAAATTACCTGTTTTTACAATACTGGTTTAAATACTTATATATGTCTTCAGTCAACCTATGTTTATACACTTACATAATAATACATATAATCGAAACATACTTGGCCTTTTGTAAGAGGAGATGCCTTTTTTCTATGAATGTGGTGCTTCGTTATACATTTTCATCTTTTGAAACATGATGTTTATTATGATGAATAAAACAGCAATGTTTTACATGTTTCTTACATACAGTGGTGTGTTTTAAGTGAGAACTAAACGTTCTGATTGGAAACTATCCTTATACTGTACTGAATACCCATTCCTTTTAGGTCAAAGTCAAATTTCTTAAAAATGATTATTGTCCGTAACTGCCTCAATTACTCTTTTATAGATGTAAGGCTGACATTTCCAATTTTCTATAGAAGACAAGTTCCAAGTTAGATTTTAAAAACAAAACAAATATTGGTGTGATTCAATTATTACATTGCAAAACAACAATCATTGTGTTTCCGTAACCTTCACGTTGAACGCGGCAGTTTACACTTTATTATGTTCTACTACTATTTGCTTATAACTCGGCCAATGTTGTTTCATCACAGAGAAAAAGTTTCAGCTAGGACACATGATGCTGATATCACATGGAATGTGAATGCATCACACATATAAAAATAATAAAAATAAATAAATATATGATGTATATATAGTATTCGTGAGTAAAAAGTAAAATAGAATTATAAATATGGTTATTGCTCTCGAGTTAAAAATTAAACAATCATGTTTTCCTGAATACAAATTACAATTTCGTTTCGTTAATCACATACTTTCTTTCAACCAGAATGGAGAGAACTGTAACTTATGTAGGAACAACTTGTAGGTCAAACCATTTGCATATCTGTAGCCTAAATGTTGCTAGAAATAGTGTGATATGATAATATATGATATATATATATATATATTGAACAAATCTGAAATAAAAGTGTATTGAAGTAAACAATCTATTGTATTGAAGTAAACAATCTAAAAAAGTTCCTACCTTGTCGTTGATTGTATGCGTTTACAGTTTGATACGATCAATATTAAAATTCAAATCCTCCGCAAGTTCCATCAATAATCAATTTTCTCTGATTGAAAAACAGGTAACAAGCAGTACCATTTCGACGTGTAAATGGAGAAATGTATACTAAGGGAAGTAACTACACTATACTGACGGGTTTAATTGTTTCCAAGGGAGGTAAGTGTATTAACGTGTTTATACACCCTATAGCTCTAAGCTCTGTACTGAGTTCCCTAATACAGGAAGCTAAATTTTCTATTACTTGTTTTGAAAGACCTATCTTAGTTTTATCAAAAAAACATACGTAAGCCATACGTTGAGAACGTTTTGAAAAAGTTGTTTGGGTCGGATGTTGCTGACCCACCTAGTGTAGAAACATGAGGAAAATGTAAAATATACTTATTTTTTTGATTATGCAATACATTATGAATACATTGCACAAATGTATGATTTAACCTTTAAAATTACTCTTCAAAAGTTGAATTTTATTTTTTTAGCAAGATTTTTGGTTTGTTTACCTTGTCAACCAATCAGAATTGAGAGATTCTGTGTAATAGCTCCGAGTTTACCCTGCAACCTTTTCCCTGCCCCCTGTTTGGTTGGTAATTGTTGTTGTCTGATCTAAAGAGACATTCAAACCTGACTAAAATTGTTTTTTTCTGGCTAAATTGTTTTGATACATTCAATCTGAGAAAAATGATGTCATTCTTCTTTAGAAAAAAATCCTTTTCGATAAAATATGAGGGCTTAAAAGAGCTTCGGCTAAAGCAAAATTCCTACGTTTTTTTCGCGTAAATCCCGAATCTTCAAAATCTTGACAACCATTCCAATCACTTGCTCCAAATAAGGGATTTTAACATGCGACCTAACCAGTTGAAGATATCTTGAAAGTAATATGTACTCAAAAATGATACTTGTAATTTTCAGGGGTCAAAATAGCAAATTTTATCAAAACATGCCTCTGTTTTTGTATATATTCAAAATGTGCCTTCAAATGATTTAAATAAAATTATTTAGCAGTTTCTATAGGTGAAACCATCAGGAAAATGCAAATGTTAAGTTTAGAAATAACAAAAAATAATTCAGACTATCCTCCGCAACTCCACTTTTAGGGCCATGCCATGTTTTACAATATGCTCATTACACAAGTTTGCCTGTAACTGTGCTATGTTTTGTATGTTTTATTAGATATGGTTTGTACCATCTTTACAGGTCATTGTCATGCAACCATGCAGCCAATAAGCACAGTTTACAGTACAGATCTATGAACATTCATTAAAATGAAGTGGGTGGGGTAGAAAAAGGTTTAAAAAAAACATGGAAAAGTCTTATTTTTTATCAATGAAATAGTTTAATTTGACAAATGTGTTAAAACGCATAAAATATTTGCATATGGACACTAACCGTTACGTAGCAATGAACTCAGAGTCAGCGTTTACTTCAACATCTTACTCAAAATAGACAAAAGCGACTTTTCGACAAGATTGCGGACAGATATAGATTGTCACTTTCTGCTACTTTTGCCAAAAAGTGGGCAAAAGCCTCAGAAATGCGTGAAAATTACTAGATATACCTGTAAGTGTGCCAAACATGTGCATTATAGGCCAGTTGTGTATACCAGGTGTCAGGAATGGCCAATTTTGTGTTCACAACCTTAAACAAATAATTAAATTACCTATTTTGCATCATAAAACTTTAAAAATTGTACAAATCACTAAAAGAGTCATATGAAATGTCCAATTACACCATAATTCAACATTTCTCAAACTTTCATACCATTGTATTAGAAAAAGAGTATGCCTACTTTCACTTTTACCCTATGCAAAATCTACCTTTAGATCAGACTAAACTAATTCATTTTCCAAAGACCTACATTATAGCTCTAAGCTCTGTTCTGAGTTCCCTTATATAAGAAGCCATATTTTTGCTTACTTGTTTTGAAAGACCTATCTCTTAGTTTTATCAAAAAAACATACACAAACCATACATTGAGTATGTTTTGGAAAAGCTGTTTGGGTCGGATGGTGCTCAGGGTTTCCCCCAGAAAATATTGAAGGCATGTTGTTCTGACATTACATTTACCAAAATGGGCTTGAAAAAAATAGTGCCTATTAATGGCAAAATGGCAAAATAACATACTTTTATGATTTTGGTGCAAAACGAACAAGAATCACCATAGAAATTCTATTTGTCTTCTTTTAAATCTGTTATTCATGCAAATTAAGAAAATCTTAAGGCATGTTGCTCTGATGAAGGCATGTTGTTTTTCCCTTCTTTTCCAGGAAGGCATGTTGCATGCGACATGCCTTATGACCCTGGGGGAAACCCTGGTGCTGACCCACCTACTTGCATGTAGAAACATGAGGAAAATGTAAAATATACGTCTTCATTTGATTTTGCAACAAATTATGAATACATTGCACAAATGTATGATTTAACCTTTAGAAGTACTCTTCAAAAGTTGAATTTTAATTTTTTAGCAAGATGTTTTTGTTTTTTACCTTGTCAACCAATAAAAATTAAGAGATTCTGTGTAATAGCTCCGAATTTAGCCCCTGGAACGTTTTCTCTGTCTGCTGATTGGTTGCTAATTAGTGTAGTCTGATCACAAACCGCTTACAAAGCAAATACTTACTGTTTTATCAAAACAGGCCAGTTGTAGGTACGTATATTATTGAATAAAACTATAAATTGTTTGAAAGACATTTTGATAACCATGTCGCTAATCTGGGATGATAATTAAACGTCATATAAAGCCCTGCACTAATTTAGTTGAAAGACAGTTACAATATATACGTGATTTATATGAAACTGATGTTCGCCAATTTCCGTTGAACATCGTCAAATATCGGTGAGCCGCCAGAGGTCACTCATAGTCGTCTGGTATACAAGGGGAGATTTCTTCAGTTTTGGGGCATAAATTAGCCCCAACATAATGCCGAGTGTAACGAATGATTTTTCTCGTTGACTCCAGGAACGTGTATGAACTCTATTAAACGTTCCTGTTGACTCATATGGCAGAGGGACTATAAACCTTAGAACACCGCCACGTTTTGGGCACTTCTTTCTGACTGTCTGACGGTTAACATCGGTATATGTTAAATAAATACTGCTGAAGGATTGTGTAAATTACAGCGTTTTGCTGGGAGTTTGGGCCAAAAGCACTATCAAACATTATATCCGGGCTCTCCGGAGAACCCCCGCTTCATTGAGAGGGTATATGTGAGCATAGGACTGCATGAGTTGTATGTAGCTATCCTTGAATTAGAGCCTTGTCATTGAAGCCCCGCTTCTTTGATAGGTTTCTGTGTGACACATCTGTAGTGATCTTGAGAAGCACAGTTTCCTTGATAAAGGTGTTGGTAAAGGGAGCTGGCGCTATATAAGTGTTTCCGCTATAAAAGTATACTACTGTATAGAAGTGTGCGGCTGGAACTCCATTTCGCAGACGACAGATAGGTTAGCTATAGCAGAGGGGGTGTTACAACACTTCATTAATCCGGGGGTAGTTGTGGCATCGTAAAGTACACGTGTAATCAATTGATTTGGGTTCTGAAATCATTGTTTTAATCATTTTTAGAATCTTTGTTTTGTAACTATTTGTTCTGATCAAGGCTTTGAAGGTCTCACTAAACAGTTATTTCTCTTGCCAGTCACGGTAGGAACTTTCTGGAGCTTAAAAAAAAGATCTGTGTTATTCGGTTCTTGCTTATTTCTTAAAATGTGCAAATATTTTCTCTTTTTTTGTTGCAGGTGACAAGAATGGGACAAGTTCATGATTTCATACAGGTTAGGATATGCCTGAATGTTTCTGAGCCCAGATCTGAGAATCTAATACTGGGTAGTGATACATTTGAAAATGTCAGTGAAATGTACAAATTCAAGAGGGTCTCTTCAAACTATTGATATTAAAAAAAAGCAAATTGGTCAACCCCGTGTTTTTTGTTGGATATTTCGTGCAACAGACATCAAGTTTCACAAAGAAAATATTTTTAAGAAAATTCATTAAGTTCTACAGTGGTCCAGAGGGGTCCTGCTACATATGCAGGGCTATGCAAAATTAACTGTGTTGTGAGACGTGAAGGCCCCAAGCAAAAGTATATATATTGTTTGATATCGGCGAAACGTTACACATATTTATGTAACTATGTTAAGCTTTCTTTGTCAAGTTTGTGTTTATTCCGTATTACCTTGTTTCTGTTGCTATATATAACATGTCCTTGTCTTTAAACAATGGTAATAAATAAATGGCGTTTAAGATGTTACCGTAGTTCAGGTGTAACACACCCATTGATTGTTGCATTGAGTTGTGTGTGAATTAAAATTTAAATGCCATCTTGTCATTCATATCTGGGCCCAAATTAAAAATGAATAACTTACATTATCATCACAAATGACATATATGCTGCCAAAAAATCCACAGAAAAATGGGGGTCATGTATCTTCTAAGAAAGAACTTGTCTCATGAATGAATGGTCCCTTTAAAAACATAAACACTGAGATGCCATAATATTGTATTCATACACTCATTTCCATATAAGCAAAATAAATTCAAAACTCACAAATTTTAACATGGCAATGCTTGAAAAATGTAACAAATAGATCAACAATGTGGTATAAACCAAAAATAGCACTTTAAATTAGTAAAAATGCCTTTTTTTACAAAAAGAAATGAGAATTATTTATTGACGCCATTATGCGACTACCCCAGGCCGACACTTCCTGTGTTGCAATGGGTGTGCTACACCTTCATATTACAGATTAAGTTACATACCTCGTTGATGGTAGAGTATATATTGTTCTGCACTCTTCGACAGAACTGCGACTTCGAAATATGTAAATGGAGAATTATTACTAAGGGAGATAATTCAAGAAAACGTATTGGACGTCTATGTATATCTAAAGTTCACATCCCTCTAGAAGGTATTTCCTTTCCGCAAACGGTATTTCGATTCATTCAGCACTGTCTGAGATTAGACCCCCCCACACACACACACACACACACCCGCCCCCACCCCCACACTCCCAAATCGTCACGATCATGTACGTTTTCTTTCATTTCGAATACTTTGGGAGGGCTTTAAGAAATTCAAGATATGAATCGAAATATATTTGCGACGAAGGAAAATGCCCACTTTATAGTGGTATGTGCGCTTTAATAAAACAAAGTTAAATAGATGCATTAACAAGCTATGAGGCACACCTTATTCGAGGGCTTTGTTAACCGGGCTCACTCGATTAGGCGAAGTCGCTTTAAACTTCGCTATGATTTGGCCGACTTCGCTTTTCTATCCATGTGGGGATATATTTGAGTCGCCTTCATCTTCGGGTCAATTTCGGCAATTTCAAATGTGATTAACCTCATAATAAACAAAACCCTCTAAAATACACAATCGGCGCGTGTTTCACAAGTACCTTATTTAATCCCATTACCAATAAATAACAATACATTTCGAAAATCAATCAAAACACATGCCCGAGATGTTCGCGCGTTTAATATAAAATTATTGGCATTGGACATTTAAGTTCATATTTGAGAGAAACAAGGAAAAAAAGCTTAATTTGGATGTCCCCCTCTGGCGTTAACTGGTTATTATGACAAACTATACAATGCCTTATATAATGTTAATTATAAGCTGATATCAACTATCCCATAAGTGATACAGTGCTGTATATTGTGTGTAAATGTTATTGTTAACTATTTAATAATAAAGATTTTACAGCATCAGTCTCATTATTTCTCGATCACCCCTCCTCGTATACTGTTGTAAGATATCCCCTCGTACACTGTTGTAAGATATCCCCTCGTACACTGTTGTAAGATACCCCCTCGTACACTGTTGTAAGATATCCCCTCGTACACTTTTGTAAGAAATCAAGCATTTTATGAACATATTACAGACACTTCTTCCCTTTCTCTTATGAGTGTGTTATCTTGTAAAACCATGTGCACGAACAGTTTCTAACTGTCTTGCTTAAGAAATTGCCTTGCTTAAGACTACCTGAAAAGACGAGATATGTTGCTTAAATAGAAGAGTTGTGTAATATATACATATACTTGTATTTGTATATACTCGTATCTGCAATATACAACTTATCCTGTCTTGCTGGTTTACATAATACTTTACAATGTGTGTATCAGAATTTGCTTGAATCGGAAATTGAACATTTCATTTATAGGACGGGTATATATATTGGATGACCATTGAACCAGTGCAATAACAAACGTTAAACAATTCAATCATCATGCATCATCCTTGAGATGGATTTTAATCCAGGTAAATGCCAAGTACTGCACATTACTAGATCCAGGAATCCCATTCAAACCCCCTATACACTTCATGGGCATGTCTTGGAGATTGCAGACCACGCAAAATACCTTGGTGTAGACATCAGCTCCAACCTCAGCTGGAACCACCACATAGACCGCACAGCTACAAATGCAGGTAAGACACTTGGTTTTTTGCGCCGAAATATCAAGACCAAAAATGAGGATGTCAAGCAGAGCGCTTATAAATCTCTGGTAAGACCTCAATTGGAATATGCCTCATCAGTATGGAGCCCACACACACAGAAGAACATAAAGAAAGTAGAAAGAGTTCAGCGCAGAGCTGCAAGGTGGGTAAAACAAAATTATTCCCCCTATGATAGTGTAACCAAAATGGTTGATAGTCTCGGCTGGCGGACATTAGAACAAAGACGAGCAGATACTCGACTTGTATTATTCTATAAAATTGTCCACAGCCTAGTAGCGATCCCATTACCAGTCTACTTCGAGCAACCTCTCAGATTGACACGAAATATGCATCCCCTTTCTTACAGACAAGTCCATACCCGTTCAAACTACTACCAATACTCCTTTTTCCCCATGACCATTGTTATTTGGAACAGGCTGCCAGTAGATGTTGTCATGCTCCCCGATTTGGATGCATTCAAACGGGAAGTATGCAAGATCAACCACCCTATGCCTTACTAAGTGTGAGCATATATGTTTTTAAACAAATTTTAAATTTTTGTATTTAAATGTTTATTTTAAATTTTTGACTTTGAATTTAAGTCTTTGGCACTAACAACTTAACATTCACTTTCCCCTAAGGACACATATATGCTCACCACACAAATTTGTAAATGTCTTATTTTACTAGTAGGATGCTATATCTTTTAACTTTTAATGCACAGACGCGCAGCTGCATAGGTCACTCGAAAGAGGTTGATGCAGGATATATAGATAGATAGATAGATAGATGTATACTATCTTATAAGCGTTAATGTAATAACGAATTGAAACGCTTCGTTCATATTCAATGAAAATGAACGCAAGCAGCGCAACTATGAAATGAACTGAAAATTCACCAAATGGGTCATATATTGATTTTATACCTTATACAAGACTTTCTTCCTGTGTTAATTATTTGTAAGTAATGTCACTCATGTTTGATCGATACATTCGACTGATTATTCGTACTTATGCATTGTTTGGTAAAACCCGTATAGTTAAGTATCGATCAATTTTATCTGTCAAGTACAAGATTAAGCAAAATATGTTGTTGTTTTTCATGACCGTAGAGTATTGAATACTTCTACACGCCGAAAAAAAACATATATAAGTACACGTTTCAATTGAGTAAACCTGGTCCACTATACGCCAGCTGATAAAACTACAGACAATAACGATTGTGTGCATTAATGGTAATTAGTTTATGTTATACTTTTATCATATATGAAAAAAATGAGCCTTACCATATATGTATTTTATGAAAAAGACACAAAAACAAACTGTCTAACCATATATGTATTTATTCCCGTTTATATATCTGTTGGTTGAATACACACCTGACAGCTAGACCAGATAGGTATCAGTATAAGCGGAACAGCTGCTAATTTTGTACATAGTTTGAATTTCGTTTTCTGAAAATATATCACCTTTAAATGTAATAGGTTGAGGACATGGTTTATGATATATATTAGGTTAGTATACGACTTATTCGATAAAATAGTGGAATGTATATTACTTTTACTGACTTGAAGAGACTCAGGAAAAAAGTCAGATATGTTTGGAAGAAGGAGTCATTTCGAAAAAAAGTATTTCCTACAAATATATTTCTTTCCAAAACTTCTGTATCGTTAGCAAATACTACGCCTTGCACAACAAGTTAGAGAAACGCCACTTTAGTTCGTCTGTGTTTTACCGTCTTGACCTTTCTCGCACCGTTGAAAATGACAAGCCTTTAGGTTTACCACCACCAATTACATGTAAACCTCCGAGGTGTAGTCGAATGTAGTTCCTATAATAAAAAGTAATCCCTCCTTTTTCGATGGAAACGGGCATTATAAGTAGGGGAAAACTGCCCATTTCTATTCGATTTTGTGGTTATATGTATAAGAAGCGTATTAATAGGTTTTACTGGATCACTGATGAACATTTTCGAAATTTCGACTCTATGCTTACACTTTGTGAGCAATGAAAACAGTCGATCAATAAAAACAGCTGTACCCTTGACCTGTTTAGTAAACAAACAAGAACTTTCTTACATGTCTTGTGACCCCACGTTTTCTGGTGATTTTTCAAGTGGAAAAATAGTTTTCTATATGAACATTACACTGCTGCATTATCCATACTTGAGTTGCATTTGCAGCAAATCATTAATATGTGACACTTTAACATTGGTGTCTATGGGGAAAATAATTAGTGCTTTCATACCTTTACCTGGACATGATCAATTTAAAGCGCATCAAGACCCTGATCAAACGTGGTATTTTGAGAGCCTGCTTGATCAGTTGCGATTGGCCCGAAATGTGCAAGCGTTTAACTGTTGGCCTATGAAAACTGAACGTCACCAGATTGACCTGTCAAAATGCATGTCAAACATTTGTTCTGCCCTCATTGTTTCTGCTCGGCATCATGTTATTGTTTTAGATTTATATAACTTCGAATTCATTTCGTGTCGCGTAGTGAAATGAAACATGACGTTTTCGAAAGAATTGTGTAGCGAGGAAAACATTGACATTAAGGTGGAATGGAGCGGTATGCCTTGATAGATATTGAATACAATAAATTGTATGCAATGGGATATGACTTTTTCCTCATTGAAAAAATTCCGCAACTTTCACGATTTTCTGTGTAATGCGTATCAGCTTTCTGGATGATGAAAATACACATATTTAGATCTTAGGAACTATGAGTTTTTGCAACATTAATTTAGGTAATATAAACGGGTCCTGACTAAAGTACCCGGGGAAATGTACTACCACTTTCGGTCACGTGTTCTATTAATCCGAGCCTTCTCCGCTATTTACGATTTTGACATTTCATCTGACTTTGTACATAAAAAGCCACAAAAAAACACACATAAAAATGGCGAGGCCATGATGTACACAAACAATACTAGTAAGTCGAGTCGAATGTACATTTTATACACCGCGTGTATACACGCATTTCCGCCCACTCGTGTCAAAATTGATTGACAGCTGGCAGCGTCTCACGAGGTGAACCGTCGATCGAGGTCAGTGGGTGAGGATCGCTGCCGACTTCGCTTGTCACAAAACGGAAATTTTCTAACTTGTTATGCAAGGCGTAATAACATGTACTTCAAGTTTATGAAACGTCAGTGTACTTGTGTTTTTTTTTGTTTTGTTAGTAAAACACGTTTGGAATATGCAGTTCCGGTTACTTACAATATTTACCATTGTCTATGTTTCGGCACTCGTTAGCTTGTATGTACCGCTGATTTGTCACTGATTCTTCGAATATACGAATCTAAACTCATATTACCATGACCAGATGTATTTGTACCCACACATACGAAATAAATCTCTATAAATGTATATTATACCCGTGCCATTAATTACGTGTATATATACGTATAGTGAACGGTACATGCTGAATAATCAAATAGGTATTCCACACCGAGGAGGTGTCATTCATTCCAGATAGAAGCTCACGAGACTGGCTGCATAACATACTGAATAATCAAACAGGTATTCCACACCGAGTACGTATCGACAGGGTTCGACACTAACGCTAGTCCGCTAGTCCTGTGCCCACCTGTTTTTCAGGAGTACTACCTAAACGTGAAAGTTGGCTAGTCCGTCGGACAAGTAATTTTTCGAGCCCCATTATAGATATTACGGACGTAAAATACACATTCCTAATACAGGGCCGGGGTCACTCGATTAGGCGAAGTCGCTTAAAACTTCGCTTTGATTTGGCCGACTTCGCTTTTCTATCCATGTGGGGATATATTTGAGTCGCCGTCATCTTCGGGTCAATTTCGTCAATTTCAAATGTGATTAACCTCATAATAAACAAAACCCTCTAAAATACACAATCAGCGCGTGTTTCACAAGTACCTTATTTAATCCCATTACCATTAAATAACAACCCGACTCTTATCTAATCAGGGCAATAATACGTGTCTCCCCAATTTGTGTTTGATGACTGCCTGACAGGGTAAATCCTTTACTGCACAGGCTACATTTATATGGTGTCTCGCCAGTATGTACGCGCATATGACTTTTAAGATTCCATGACTGGACAAATATTTTACTGCACATAGTGCACTGGAACGGCAACTGCTCTGTAGTCATGTTTATTGAAATACGACTTTGCATGTTGTTTTGTTATGTTTCTGAAACAAAATAAGGCATATACTAGCTCACGGTGATATTATTTAATAGTTCAGTTTAATATGTATGACGTAATTAATATCGTCTGCTTGTAACAAGCATATCGATAGAACCGCATATCGATAGAACCGATGGTTGCTTTGTTTGAATGAAGTTGTATCAGTTGACATTAAGGAAAAATGTCCATAATAACAAGAATAATAACAAAGGTATGTAGATCTTATACATGTTATACAGAGGGTAAACAAATAACTTGCAGCTGCATACCAATTAAAAACAAGATATCCGGACTTGCCGGAAGAACGTGTAGACAAACGAATAGACAGACGGACAGACAGACGGAGGACAGACAGACATCTCATTGCCCTCTATCACTGTTTGAAGTTTCATTGCAGCCCCATTAGTATTTTTCGAGTTATGCTCCTTCCATCATTGTGGAAAGTTTCATTGCAGTCCCATTTGAAGTTTTCAAGTTATGCTTCCTCTATCATTGTATGAAGTTTAATTGCAGTCCGATTAGTACTTTTCGAGTTAGGCTCTATAGTTGTGATACGTTTCATTGCTCCCTCTACCATTGTGTGAAGTTTCATTGCAGTCGCATTAGTAGTTTTCGAGTTATGCTCCCTCTATCATTGTGTGTAGTGTCATTGCAGTCTAATTAGTATTCAAGTTATGCTGCCCCTATCAGTGTGTGAATTTTCATTGCAACCCCATTAGGAATTTTCGAGTTATGCTCCCTCCATCATTGTGCGAAGTTTCATTCAATCCAATTAGTAGTTTTCGAGTAATGCTCCCTCTAACATTGTGTGAAGTTTCATTGCAATCCTATTAGTAGTTTTCGAGTTATGCTCTCTCTATCAGTGTGTGATGTTTCAATCAATCCAATTAGTAGTTTTCGAGTTATGCTCCCTCTATCATTGTGTGAAGTTTCATTGCAATCCTATTAGTAGTTTTCGAGTTATGCTCCCTCTATCATTGTGTGAAGTTTCATTCAATCCAATTAGTAGTTTTCGAGTTATGCTCCCTCTATCATTGTGTGAAGTTTCATTCAATCAAATTAGTAGTTTTCCAGTTATGCTCCCTCTATCAGTGTGTGAAGTTTCATTGCAATCCCATTACTAGTCATTTTTTTAAGTTATGCCCCGAACAAAAAATATAAGAAAACAATTACAAGGGGCAATTGTTATCTATATATCTATGTATATCTTTGATCATTGCTCTCCCCAGTGTGGCCGTCACGTGTCTCTGTGTGGACAGACACCCTTCCTCAGACGAAGGTCTCTAGACGGTATTAAGATAATTCGGATGCTGAGGACGGGTGCCTGACAAACCGAACTGCGTATTTTTATCATCTTTTATAACCTTTTATATGCAATATATTTTAAACATTTCAGTAAATTAAACAAGAGAGCAATGATCAGACAAAATATTGATAATGTACATATATAAATAAATAAAAAGAACATGTTTAACTTACTAGAGACTGTTTTGATAGTTCACACCCCCCTGACCCATGCCCCGAGTTGGTACCCTTGTTCGATGGCCTGGCTATTTGATATAAATTATTTAAAAAAAAAATTGGTGAACGCTATAATCTTCCTTGGGCATAATGTATACTAAAGTGTCTGCTTTGTTCTTGTCATTTCTTGAAAGATGATAACGTTAAAATAATCTCCTTAGATTAATTATAAGTAATGAATAAATAAAATAATCTACATAGAAACGCTCGCCAAAAGGCCTTGTGCCATAGGGCGAGCAAAAAAAAATGATATAATAGTAGTAGCAATTGTTAGTTATTGTGCTCTGCACTTCCACTCATTGCCTTCCATCATTGTTGAAAGTTTCGTTTCAGTCAGACTCACATAAGTAGTTTATGAATTATGCTCTAGACAAGGATTATACATATCAGTACATGTATACAATTACAAAGGGCACAACTCTATAACGCTATGAGTCTCAAGCCCTGCACTAGCGTTAATTGTCCTCTATCATTACGTGAAGTTTCACTGCAGTTCCTGAGTTTCTGAGTTATGCTCCGGACAAGGATTATAAGTATAAAATTACAAACGTTAGTGACTCTAATTTGAATGAAGGTAGAGTTAAGATGGTTATGCATTACAACCCTTTAGACAAATCTGGCTAAAGCCTTTAGCCAGATAAGAATGTCTTTAGCCAAACTTTTGCCGAGATATTATTTTGGAACTTTAAGTGAAGGCGCTAAAACCTCGCGTTTGCGTACACATCAATAGTAAGTTAAACGAATATGCTTTATTAACCTCTAGGGTATTTCCATATCATATGCATGCTGCATTCTGCTTTAGTGCTTATAATTAAAATCTGAGTTGTACAATGTTCAACTTTTGTCGAGATATTATTTTGGAACTTTAAGTGAAGGCGCTAAAACCTCGCGTTTGCGTACACATCAATAGTAAGTTAAACGAGTATGCTTTATTAACCTATAGGGTATTTCCATATCATATGTATGCTGCATTCTGCTTTAGTGCTTATATTTAAAAGCTGAGTTGTACAACAGTACAATATTCAAAACTATTTAAAAATTGTATTTAATTTAATTTTTAAAAAATGGTCAAGACTGAACTTTTAAAAAGTGCAGAATGAATGCTTGCATATAATAAGCAAATATAAAAAAGACCTACTCTCTTGTCACCATTTATTAGATCGGACAGGGAAAGTAGCATTCAGGGAGGACAGTCAACCACAAAACACAGAAACAAACATGCAAACAGACAAACAAGAAGGCAAAAGTAAAAATAAAAGTAAACGACATCACAAACACAAAAGGTTTGACAATAGGGCTACCGCCTTGGAACGGTCAGTGGCAAAGGAGGCCACTGGGGGATTAAACCGGTTCTAGGGTGCACCAAACCTCACACTTACCCTACTGTCATCCCATTAAAACAGGACAGTGTAAATAAAGAAATCCCCGCCATGATCTAATCTCTAACCAACAAGTTCATCTAACAGGTCAGATATTCCAAAGAAACTAGAAAGATCGAGTTGCATTGTGAGACATAATTCAGAAATCCTTCATACACCGCGACTTGTATGCATAGAATAAGTAATACAAGCCACTTCATTCGAAAACTGTACAAATATTTTGAGAAATCGCATCTTTTGTATTGTTTCATGTTCGTGTAGATATAACAATCAAACATAAAATCGTCCCATGTTACAGACAGCTGATCAAACATGTTCACACTTGCCATTTTTCCAGTTTACGCTAGTGTGTGTGCAACTAATCAGTGGGCACTCAACACTTACCACTGATCGTACAGTTCAAAAAGGACAGCCTTTAAACAGAGCATCTGGCTTAATAATTATTAAACAAACATTGTCAAACTTTCTGTTTATCAGCCATTTTGGCCACTTGAGGGCGCCACGTTATTTGATGTTTTACCCGGCTCGACAACGTAATTAAATATATGGACAATATTGAGCGCGGGGACACAAACTAGTTAATTCACAGCAAGAGGCGGAACAATTTGACAGCGGGTTTCAATAAACATAGACTGCTGCCCTCTGCGACTCAAACAAGCAACAACAACAATAACTTTCATTTCTCAGATCAAAATACATGATGTATGAGAAAAAAGGAGTCACGCAGGACTCGGAGTGAGAATTTCGTAATATAATTTAATAATAATAATAATAATAATAATAATAATGATAATGATAATTATAATAATAAAATATCAATAATAAAACAATAATAAATAAAACAAGCTAGAGGGGTAGGTTAAGGAGGAAAGAACGGATTTATTAATTAATTCAGAAGATCGTAGATCTAGATAATAAGAAATAAGAGAAATAAGGAAGTAAACAGCTACCTATGCTATTATACTCGCCACAAAGTTGGTCACAGGCCTGGTGATTACATTGGGACATATACATGTAAAGGTCGTCTATGTGTTCAAACACGAGACTGGTTCTCGTTGCTACATGGGTGATACCGCGCAATGAGGGGGATCGGGTAACGCACACATCAGTCAGTACGTGTATTCGACTGGCCGTTTTCGTTGAGTACCGCTATTCCGTAGAGATCGTTTTTCTCGTTCAGTACTTAACGAAATAAAACCTCCGTTATTCATGTCACGTGATCAAAACAACATGGCCGCCGATAAAGAGGTGTAATATTTTCTGCTCTTTATGTGTTTGTTGTCTTTCTGACATACCATACGCATTTGTCGATAGTTTATTTATTTATCTTTATACCTTAGCTTATCGTTTGACGGTTTAATTCGATGCACATACTTTAATAGACTGCAGGGTTGATAACTGCGGCCCATCGATTTTAAACCTACAAATGAGTCTACTATCTCCAAGATTATTGACAAATTTGATCCAAAGAAGGCCATTGGGGCGGACAAAAGTTCAGTAAAACTTATGAAGGCTGGGGAAAATGCTCTGGTCACCCCTATCACAAATCTGATGAATATGTCAATTTCATCTGGTATTTTTCCAGACAGACTTAAAGAAGCCCAGGTCACTCCTGTCTTTAAGAAAAAGGATCCAATGGATTAGTACAATTTTTGAAACTATCAGTATTTTACCAATCCCTTCGAAAACATTTGAAAAAGTGTTATCAACACAGTTTGTTTTAAACATATTTATTTTACATCGATTGCGAAACAAGTTCTTGCAACTTAGATTAATCACTCTTTGGATTCCTGTGTAGAACCAGTACTAAGCAATGTGGATTAATTTTCTTGCTCAAGGATAAATAACGTGGCCGCGAAGAGAATCGAACACACGACCTCTCGATCTAGAGTTCGGCGCTCTACCACTGAACGCACTCCATTTGCCATAACTTTTTATGTGCCTTCGAAAAAACCATGGCTGTCAAACTACTTTGTTAAAGGTGTTAGAGGACTGGACACAAGCTCTAGATAAAAATGAATATGTAGCTGCAATTTAATGGATTTATCTAAGGCATTTGACTGCCTACCGCACGATATACTTTTATGTCAATTATCAGCATACATCTTTTCAAAACAAGCAGTTAATTTATTAGAATCGTATCTTACAAACAGAAAATAGCAAATAAAAATTGATGGGGTTGTTAGTACTTGGGGCAAAATTCAAAAGAGCGTTGCTCAAGGATCTATCCTAGGTCCTTTGCTATTTAATGTTTTTATTAATGATATATTCTATTTTATTGAACAAGGAACCCTTTATAATTATGCAGATGATAATACTCCGTCTTTTAATTCTCCAAACTTCGTGTGGTCATACAAGTGCTTCAGAAAGAAAGCAAAAATATTATAGACTGGTTTCATTTTAACTGTATGCAGGGTAATCCAGACAAAGTTCAGGCCATCGCTGTAGGCAAAACGACCATAAATGAAGCGCCATTTTTTAACTTATGCTGTACAAACATTATTAGGGGCATTATCAATATCTAGGTTTAGTACTGTCCTCAGGGGCAATATCAACAGCTAGCGTTAGTAATGTCCTAAGGCGCAATGTCAACAGCTAACGTTAATACCGTCACCACGGGCCATATCAACATCTAGCGTTAATTATGTTCTAAGAGGCAATATCAACAGCTAGGTCTATACTTACTTTCAGTACTATCCTAAAACGCAATATCAGCTGGCGTTAGTAGTGTCCTCTGGGGCCATATCAACAGCTAGTTTTAGTACTGTTCGTAGGGTCAATATCAACAGCTAGCAATAGTACTGTCCTAAGGGGCAATATCAACAGCTGGAATTAGTACTGCCCTCAGGGGCAATATCAATAGCTAGCGTTAGTAATGTCCTCTTGGACCAAATCAAAAGCTAGCGTTAGTAATGTCCAAAGGTGCAATATCAAAAGCTAGCGTTAGTACTGTCATCAGGGGCCATCTCAACAGCTAGCGATAGTACTGTCCTAAGGTGCAATATCAACAGCTGGCGTTAGTAATGTCTTCAGCGGCAATATCAGGAGATAGCGTTAGTACTGTCCTTTGGGGAAAAGATCAACAGCTAGCGTCATAACTGTTCTAAGGGGAAATAACAACAGCTAGGTTTAGTACTATCCTAAGGGGCAATATCATCAGCTGGTAGTAGTACTGTCCTCTTGGGTAAAAAAAAAACTAGTTTTAGTAAGGTCCTCAGGGACAATATCAACAGTTAACTTTATTACTGTTCTAAGGGGCAATATCAATAGGTGGTTTTAGTACGTCCTAAAAGGCAATATCAGCAGCAGGCGTTAGTACTGTCCTCAGGAGTCATATCAACAACTAGGTTTAGTACTGTACCCATGGGCAATATCTACAGCTAGCGTAGTATAGTCATATTGGGCAATATACACTGATGTCGTTAGTAATGACCTAAGGGCATTATCAACAGCTAGCGTAATTACTGTCCTCAGGAGTCATATCAACAGCTAGCGTTATTACTGTTATAAAGGGCAATATCAACAGCCAGTCTTAGTACTGCTCCCTAGGGGCAATTTCAACAGCTAGCGATAATACTGTCCTCAAGGGCCATATCAACAACTAGAGTTATTACTGTTCTTAGGGGCAATATCAACAGCTAGGTTTGGTACTCTCCTCAGGGGCAATATCAACAGCTAGCATTAGTGCTGTACTCAGGGGCCATATCAACAGCTATCGTTATTACTATCCTAAGGGGCAATATCAACAGCTGCCATTAGTACTGTCCTCTGGGGTCAAAACAAAACTAGTTTCTGTCCTTATCAACAGCTGGCGTTAGTAATCTCCGAGCGGACAAAGGCAATATCAGCAGTAAGCGTTAGTACTGTCCTACGGTGCAATATCAACAGCTAGCGTTAGTAATGTCCTCAGAGGTACTATCAAACGCTAGTGCCTTTAACATCCACATGTGCAATATCATCAGCTAGCGTTTTAACCACCATCGGGATACTATGAACAGCCAGCGTTAGTACTGTCCTCATAGGCAACATCAACAGGTAACATAAGTTCTGTCCTCTAAAACAATATCAACAGCTAGTGGTAGTACTGTCCTCCGAGGCAATATCAACAGCCAGCGTTAGTGCTGCCGTCATTGGCAATATCAACAGCCAGCGTTAATACTGTCCTCAGGGACAATATTCACAGTGAGCGTTAGTATTGTCCTAAGGGGGAATATCGACAGCTAGCGTAAGTACTGGCTTCAGGGTAATATCAACAGCCAGAGTTAGTACTGTCCTCATGGACACTATTAACAGCCAGCGGTATTAATGTCGTCAGGGGATGTATCAACAGCCAGCGTTAGTACTGTTCTTAGGGGCAATATCAACAGCCTGCGTTAATACTGTCCTAAGGGCAATATCAATAGCCAGTGTTAGTACTGTCCACGGGGTCAAAATCAACAGCTAACGTTAGTACTGATATCAGGGGCAATATCAACAGTAGATGTTAGTACTGGCCTAATAGGTTATATCAACAGCCATCGTAAGTACTGTCCCCAGGGGCAATATCAACAGTAAATATTAGTACGGGCCTAAGGGGCAATATCAACAGCCAGCGTTAGTATTGTCCACAGTGTCCATATCAATAGCCATAGTTAGTAATGTGCTCATGAGCAATATCAACAGGTAGGGTTAGGACTGTCATAATGGGCTATATCCACAGCTAGCGCTAGTACTGTCCCCAGTTTTGTCCTCATGGGGAATATCACCATCTAGCGTTAGCACTGTCCTCAATAGCCACTGTTATTACTGCCCTAAAGTGAAATATCAACAGGTATCGTTAATACTGTCCTCGAGGCCAATATCAGCAGATAGCGTAAATACTATCCACATGGGCAATATCAACAGCCAACGTTAGTACTGTCCTTAGGGGCAATATCAATAGCCAACGTTAGCACTGTCCTAGCGGGACATATCAACAGGCAGTGTTAGTACTGTCATCTGGGTCAATATCAACAGCCAACGTTAGCACTGTCCTAGCGGGACATATCAACAGTCAGTATTAGTACTGTCATCAGGGTCAATATCAACAGCCAACGTTAGCACTGTCCTAGCGGGCCATGTCAACAGGCAGTGTTAGTACTGTCATCCTGGTCAATACCAACAGTCAACGTTAGCACTGTCCTAGCGGGCCATGTCAACAGGCAGTGTTAGTACTGTACTCAGGGGAAATATCAACATCCAGCGTTAGCACTGTCCTAGCGGGCCATGTCAACAGGCAGTGTTAGTACTGTACTCAGGGGAATTATCAACATCCATCGCTAGTATTGTCCACAGTGTCAAAAGCAATAACCAGAGTTAGTAACGTGCTCAGAGTAATATCAACAGGTATGGTTAGGACTGTCAGAATGGGATATATCCACATCTAGCGAGTACTGTCCCCAGGGGCAATATCAACAGCTATCGTTAGTTTTGTTCTCATGGAGAATATCAACAGCTAGCGTTAGCACTGTCCTCATTGGCAATATCAATAGCCACTGTTATTACTGCCCTAAAGGGAAATATCAACAGGTAGCGTTAATACTGTCCTCGGGGCCAATATCAACAGATAGCGTTAGTACTTTCCTTGGGGGCAATATCGACAGCCAGAAGTACTATCCACATGGGCAATATCAATAGCCAACGTTAGTACTGTCCTCAGAGGTTATATCAACAGCTAGCGTTAGTACTTTCCTAGGGGGCAATATCGACAGCCAGCGTTTCTACTGTCCTCAAGGGCAATATAAACTGCCTGCCTTAGTATTGTCCTCAGAGGCAATATCAACAGCCAGCCTTAGTACTTTCCTAAAGTGCAATATCGCCGGATAGCGTTAGTCCTGTCCTAAAACGAATACAGTCAGTACTACTAAACTCTGCGAAAATAACACCTACTAGCTTCCATCGCTTCAGTACTGTCATCAAGGACAATAACACCTACTAGCTTCCATCGCTTCAGTACTGTCATCAAGGACAATAACACCTACTAGCTTCCATCGCTTCAGTACTGTCATCAAGGACAATAACACCTACTAGCTTCCATCGCTTCAGTACTGTCATCAAGGACAATAACACCTACTAGCTTCCATCGCTTCAGTACTGTCATCAAGGACAATAACACCTACTAGTTTCCATCGCTTCAGTACTGCCATCAAGGACAATAACACCTACTAGCTTCCATCGCTTCAGTACTGTCATCAAGGACAATAACACCTACTAGCTTCCATCGCTTCAGTACTGTCATCAAGGACAATAACACCTACTAGCTTCCATCGCTTCAGTACTGTCATCAAGGACAATAACACCTACTAGCTTCCATCGCTTCAGTACTGTCATCAAGGACAATAACACCTACTAGCTTCTATCGCTTCAGTACTGTCATCATGGACAATAACACCTACTAGCTTCCATCGCTTCAGTACTGTCATCAAGGACAATAACACCTACTAGATTCCATCGCTTCAGTACTGTCATCAAGGACAATAACACCTACTAGCTTCCATCGCTTCAGTACTGTCATCAAGGACAATAACACCTACTAGCTTCCATCGCTTCAGTAATGTCATCAAGAACAATAACACCTACTAGCTTCTATCGCTTCAGTACTGTCATCAAGGACAATAACACCTACTAGCTTCCATCGCTTCAGTACTGTCATCAAGGACAATAACACCTACTAGCTTCCATCGCTTCAGTACTGTCATTAAGGACAATAACACCTACTAGCTTCCATCGCTTCAGTACTGTCAGTAAGGACAATTTCCACAATTAGCGTCAGTAAATAAATTGCTTTGGTCACTTCCTTGATACACAAAATGAACAATATAGTCATAACTTGTGACATTTAATCTTAAACGGTTTCTCACCAGTGTGTATGCATATTTGTCCTTTCGTTTACCCTACCTGTTTGCAAGCAATGTTTTTTCCCAAGTGAGTGCCGTTCATTATTCGGGCAAGATACATGTACTGTGAAACTGCCATCCTTCGAAGGGGATGTTAAGCCGTTGACCAGTTCTATGTACAGGAATGGCCATATCCTATATAATTATGCTCATTACAGATTTTGATGAAATTCTGTGTTAATCAGTGACAACATGCCAGCAAAGTCTTCCTCGGAAACGAGGCTGTCATGATAATCAGAAATGAATGTGTGTATATAGTTTAAACAAAAAAGAACAGTGGACTAGCACCTCTCCCTCTAAACTGAGACGGGTGGACAGAGTATATTCCCCGCACCTCGTCTTGTTCCGTATTTTGAAACTCAACCTAGTCACATACCTGACGTTTGCCTGTTAACGTTGTCGAATTGTGTAAGCTGTGTTCAGATTTAAGTTTTCAAACACAGAATACGTGTCAGCGCGAGATATGTCGAAATGTCAAAAATCCGGAAATGTCTACCTGAAAAACATGAACTAGTCGTACGAAAATGTCTAGATCGATGAGGTGTTCTTCTCTTTGGTGAGTTTTATGCATGCACGCTTGGTTGTTAACGTTTAATCTATTGCTGTATGGCGGTTGTTTATGCAGGCATTGTTTGATGTCTTCATGAACCTGATACCTACTTATTCGAAAAGGGCATCATAGTAACTCTGGTGTAGGTACATTGTACTAAGACATCATGTTCTTGCATATAAAGCTACTGGTACTTTATAATGACAGAAGAAATGGGTGGTATTTAAACTAAAGGACGTTTTTTATTTTCAAAAATGGTCTACTTTAATGTAATAAGGTTCTTATAAATCGTGTGTCAGTACTGTCCTCATCGAAACAATAAACGGATACAGTCAAAACTAATCTCTGTGAAAATATCACCTACCAGCTTCTCTGTGTTCAGTTCTGTACTCAAGGACAATATCAACACAGCTAGCGTCAGTACAGTCCTGAGCAACATAATAAACTACTTAGGTGAATTTATTGATACGCGAAAGGGACGATATAGTCATAAACTCTGATATTGTATCTTAAACGGTTTCTCCCCAGTGTGTACACACTTGTCATTTCGCGTACTCTACCATTTGTAAGCAATGTTTTTTTTCCCCAAGTGAAGGTTTTTGGGCGAATGACCTTTTATTATTCGGGCAAGGTACTGTGAATCGTATGCCATCCTTCGAAGGAAATGTTAAGACGTAGACCAGTCCCATGTACAGGAAGAGCCATGCCATACCATATATATGCTCATGACATATCTCTTTGAATTTCTGTGTTAATGAGGCAAAAGGTTCGTAGAGCTTTCCTCAGAAACGACGCTGCCATAATAATAAGACTTGATCGTGCGCAGAATCAATAATTAGGAACAGCGGGGACAGCACCGCTCCCACTAATCTGAAATGGTGGGTAGAGTATTCCCCTCGCCGCAACCCCCACAACACACACCTCACACAAACATTGTTCTTATATTATATGCAGATTCCCTATGCATGTATACATGGTTGAATAAGGTAACAAAGAATATACCAATAGTATTCATCAATTCACATGTAATTAAGAAATCATGTTCTTGCAAATTAAACCGACTGGTACATTATAGAAGGAAGAGGTGATAATTAAGCTAAAGGACAGTTTTGTTTATAAAAATGGTAAGTGGTAATGTCTAGGCGATGTGAGAGATGTCTCTAACACCCTTTAAGCGTAATTATTTTAAACAGTAGGCGAATGTGTGTATTCATGCAGGATAAAATCAAAATAAGTCACATATATTAAGTTTTTCTTTCGTTAAATGATATAATCTGGTATTTCTCCTGTATACTTATATGTATCGGCTAATATCGCACTAGTAACTTCTAATGAGGAAGTAGTAACTGCTTAGGAAATATGAATTAGATTCACACATGTCAAAAAGAGCATACACATTCATATCCACGATTAATGCGTATTTGCGGCTGTTATAGCAGTTAACTAGGCATTAGTAACTTCTACTTTGCTAAAATGAGTAACTAGGCCTATTCGGAAAATCAAAGGACAATAGAAACATCTCTCACATCGCCTAATATCTTAATGTATGTAGCTTATATGGCTTCTCTCCTGTATGTATACTAACATTCGACTACTGTTTAAAAAAAGTTAAAGGAATTTAATTGGGTTTTAAGGCGCAACAACACATGAAAGGATATATAGCGCCTAACAGGAACGAAAGTGCCAGGCTCATCCTCCGTTTACATCAAGCTAAAATATGACGATTGGGCCTAGAACCTTCTTAACTGCAAAACTGAAAAGTTGCTGCAAATTATATAATAGATACTCCTTTATTCATGCCAGCATTCAGGTCATACACCGGTTTGGGTTCCTTAGGCTTCGCAACAAGTTCTTATTTTTCTTCTCCCCATTCTTCTTCTTCTATTTATTTTATTATTTCTTCATCCTCGGGACTAAATGATGCACGTTTTTGTTTTATTTGTTCAAATAATGTTTCTGCGGTTTTGGTATTCTTTCCGGAGTTTTTCTTAATTTTTGTCTAGATTGTATTGACTGCCTTACTTCCTCCATGAGATCAACCGCCGGTGCCTGGTCGATAGGATCTACGGTTTGCATGATTGCTTTTGTTTCAAAACGTGTGGTTGTGGCAGCGTTGGCGGGACAGCTAATTGCGGCCGTAGCGCCTCAGGTACAATAGCCAACTGTTGGCGTATTTCTGAAAGGGTAATCAAATGCCCAGCTAGCCGTCTTGTTTGCTCTGTTATTTCGCTAGTTACAGGTTTAAATACTTCTGTGTATAAATCACGACGACTAGCTCCTTTTCTAGTCTTTTCGGATAACTTTATTATCTTATTCTTTAACAAGCTCACTCGTTTTTCGCTTTTTATCTGCTAATTCTTTCCATTCTAACAATGACATGTATAATATGAGGTAAGATTAAAATAAGATAAATTAAAATAAGTTAAGACAAGTATTATCTAAGTATTATTATAATGCAAATTCCAAACTATGATATGTAAACAGAAGACGGTAATTCTAAACTTTATGCCAGGCTGTTCTTTTAGAATGTTAATTTGTGGTAATTCAGGATCTGGCAAGACAAACACATTAAAGCACATGTTGTTAAAACCTTTAGTTTACTATGACAATATTTACTTGTTTGCTAAAAACTTGGAGCAGTCTAAGTATCAGGTCTTATCACAAAATCTTGAAAAGATAAAAAAAAGAATAAAATTCCAGTTGAAGACATATTAGAATGTTAAAATAATGAAGTTATCCCTGTGAATGATTTGGACTATTATTAATTATTAATTATTTTATCCAGGGAAGGCATAAAAATTGTTGCGTGATTTATTTATCTAAATCTTATTACAAAACTCCCAAAGACATTCGGTTGAACTGTTCTCATTACATCTTTTTCGCGACTCCAAGTATAAATGAAATAAACATGCTTTCTAGAGCAAGATGTAAGCAAAGATCAGTATAAAAAAGCAACTGACGAGCAGTACGACTTTCTGGATCTTGCTCGGTCCTAGAAGTTGGTCAAAAGAAACTTCACTGGTGAAATTTAATGTAATATATATTATATATACAATGGGACTTTTTAACGATCTTGGTGAGGAAGTTACTACTGACGATGTTAATATTACACATTTTGGTATTGTGCCGTCTAAGTATGTAAAACAAAAACATTTGGTTAATTATCTTAACAAAGGCAAAAACCAGGAAAAATTTTAAAAAGTGATCTTAACATGGATAATAATAAAATCACCAATGTCGGTAATCCAGAAAAAGCAAATGATGCAGCAACAAAGCAATTTACTGTTAGAAGAGTAGCAAAGATCATACATTATAATATTGAATTCCAGACATGATGAACAATTTAACAACAGGTGTTGATGATAAACTAAGTCAAATACAAACAAAGTGACAAGCAAACCGTGAGAAAATGATTGAAATTCAAAACTGTTTAAAAGATGAAATAAGACTTTTGGGTGATGCTTTAAAATAGCTAGAAAAGAAAGAAGATGGATTGGAAGATAGTGAAAACTACAAGAAATTAAGTGAACAAATAAGATCTGGTGTACAAAATATTAATACACGGATTGGAGATATCAATAAACAAATGGTTGACAACAATGAACTAGAAACTGCTATTGCTGATGCTTCAAAACAAATGAGAACTACTTTTACTACCGAAATAACTCAAATTAAAAATTTAAATGCACAGACAAACACTAACGCTGATGACATCAGCAAAGAGTTTGACGACATCAAAAAGAAAATGGTTGGCAGCAAGACGCTGGAGACTGCTCTGAGCAAACTGGATGACACTGGTAAACTTGATACTGCTATTGATGATGTTTCGAAGCAATTGAAAGCCACCCAGGATGAAAGAAGCAAAGCTTTTGATGACGCAATTGCTCCATTGAAACAGTTTAATCAAAAGTCTGATAGCCGGCGAAAGAGTGAAACTAGAAAATGTAGGACAGATTTTACTGTTTGAATATGCAATAGATGATGGCATAAGCGTCATGCTAGATACTGATGCAAGAAGCTACGGCTACATATCATATCCAACACGAAAACAACTTGTAAGAACCAAACGTGTCGGTTTTCTCGGAGCGTTTACTCCTGTAACCAAACCATTTGTAAAAACTGGAGAATATGCTACAGAAGCGGATGGAGGCTTGACAATTGTAAAACCCGGACGTTTTGTAGTTATATATACTGTTGTAAATACAGATATTGGTATAGAATATGTTAGTTTGTTTAATGCTTATAAGTCACTTTCTCAGCCAAAAATAGAAAATGGTAAACGAATACTAAAAGGAACATTTGAAGCATGTCTTTCAAAATTTTAAATATTGGACCATTTTTCCGTTCATAAAATCTCGCACTACACAAGTTTTCAATTTTGAAAAATCAAGTTTTAAACTGTATTACAAATGAGATTAATTGTATCCATCCTATATTATATGGAACAAAACATTGTATTATCATCAGAAAAAGCTTCAATAATTAATAGCTCAAATACAACGAGTAATTTTACAACTGTATTTGACAGACCATTAGTATTAGGCAAGAACAAACAGTATGGCATTGGAATCGATAAGATTAATTTCATGACTTACTCATGGTATAATATTAGCGAAGATTTTAATAACAAAGTGATAAGTTATCACAATGGAACAGATTGGAAAACTATTAGTTTTGCAAATGGAAATTATAGTTATGCGGATATCGATAATTTATATAAAAGAAGCATTGACTGTAAACGGTTATTTACCCGCTGTACTTACCTGTCCCAATAAAAATTGAGTTTGATTCATCAAGTTTCAAATGTTTGGTTACCATTCATAATAACTTCATGCTTGATTTAAGAGAAACTAACTTTCACACCTTTTGATAAAGATGTAGTTGTTAGAGAAACTAAATTTGGAACTGTAACACCAGACAGAACAAATTATATCGATACATTGTATTTCCACTGTGATTTGATAAGAAATTCTATTGTTGATGGATCATACGGGGATGTTATTTATGAAATAAGTACAGCTGATCTTACGAGATCGTATCCTTTTAAAGATGAACCGATAAGAGTCGGGTTCTGGGAAGTAAACAAAACGATCATTAACAGTATTAATATTTACCGATTTCTCTGGTAAAATTATTCCAATCAACTGCCTGGGATGTCCGAATCAAAGGTTTTAGTGGGGGCCCGGCAGGTGCAGATCTGCCGGGATGAAATAGTGTTGGTCGACCCATTAGTAGAGGGTCAAGGAGTCAGACGGGGAGCCAGTTAGTGGTAGTAAGCAGCGTGCAGCAAGAGACGGGGCTGGTGCTAGGGCTTGTGTCACCACCAAATCAGGGTAAAAGAGGGCGGAGAAAGAAGATGTTGAAATCCCTTAACATAAGGGCAGGGTAGATCCGGGGGATCTGGGTTGATCGCATCTCCATCCGTGGCAAGTGATTTCCAGGCGGGAACTCAGGGGACAAGTAGTACAGGTGGGCCGGAAGTAGAAGGCCAGGGTACGGATAGAGGGGAGGCGGTTAAGGTGTGCCAGTTGGGTTCTACATCCCAGTCAGTTGGGCGGACGGACGGACGACGGACGCCGCATCACGGCATAAGCTCGGTTGATATTTGATCAGTAGAGCTAAACATGATACACAGAAGCATATCAAAAACACACTGATTGTGGTTACGGGTACAAAGTTGTTTGTTGTTATGATGATACATATTCTAAACCATTTGTGACATACAGAGGACCAAACGCGGTTTATAAGTTTATAGAAACAATGACAGAAGAAGAAAAATATTGTAGGACTATGTCGCAGCATTTTAAAAACGATTTAACAATAACAAAATCACAAGAAAAACAATGTAAGGCATCTAAAAGTGTCATATTTGCAATCAATATTATGTATAGAGAGACAGGTTGGTTAGAGATCATTTTCACATAACCGAAACGTTTAGAGGAAGTGCTCATGAATTTTGTAATCTCAATTTCAGATTAACTAAAAAGATACCTGTTGTATTAACATTTTCGTAACTTCACATTTTATAATGCAACACATTGGAAAGTTTAAACAAGAGGTCAATGACCTTGAAGATCTACTGATTGCTTTTGATTTCAGGAAGTACAGTAGGAACGCCACGGACCTATAACGTATCAGTTCTGTTCGCATTTTAACTCCGCGAACATGGACTATTTCTTTGTATTTTACGGACTATTTTACGAATTTTCAATTAAAACAGACGCCATGTTTTTACACCCGAAATTGGGCGCGCTACGTCGGCGAGCACTACGGGTACCTATGGAGTCTAACAACACGCGTACAGTGTTTCATACCGTAGATTATGTAAAAAGGAATACCTTACCGGACGAAAAAACGTTCCATTATGTGTCAACACGATGCAGTGTTAGTGACCGACAGGTCACCGTGACATAACTTGACACGTGAAATTGACATGTTGGTGCAAATTGGATTTGGGATAACTGTCTGCTGCTAGAGGTCCATTATCAAGGTATTTGTTTTGTCATTAAAATGTGTTGGTTAATAAACAGTACACACCACTTTTAGATCGTACATATTTAGCCAAATATAGTGCTTAAAAGTGATATATGCTGTATAATAGAAAGTTCATAATTACTGTAAGTGTTTTTCGTGTACTCCGATCTTTCCAGTAACTGGATGTACTGTAAACTGTAGAAAGTGACGTGGAATAAAACAATCACTAGTATAAATGCCATCAATGTCCCCCGCAACCCCCGCCCCACCCCACACCCAACCAAGTGTGTGTGTGGAGGGGGGGTGGAGGTGATGGAGCTTGCATGCCGAAAACAAGGAGGTGGTAAGGAAACTAGAAACCCCCTTCACCCCCACCCCTCAGATGCATGAATGTAAATTGTTAGCGTTGTCTCTATATCGTTACGTTATCCGATTTTCTCGCACATTCGTGAATACATAACCCGATACAACTACCATTGAAACAATGTAAACATGATTGAAATCTCGGTCAGATTCATATTTATGTACAGCAGAGTTTTGAGACAATGAAGTGATTTTGAATTTACATTTATTTACATTTACTAGATACTTTCTGTTGCGAAAGAAAGGCCAACTTTCGAGAAAGTATACTTCACTTAAAAGCTTTTAAGGAGGTGGAGCTACTACACTTGTATCCAGTGTGTCTCAAAAGAAATGACTATTCCATTGGCTGGAAAGATGCTGTGAAAGTGGAACAGTGTTTTTAATGGATCTCCAATTCAAGCTATATTATATTTTACATGTATAATGAATGATGAGAGATGTTTTTATTACATTAACCGTGTAATTGAGCAGAGGTAGTATTCATGCTTTGTTCAGTTTAGTTCTTCTTTTTTTCTTTTCTTTTCTTTTTTAAATATGTTACATTATGTATAACAAAGGATAAACTATGTCTGTTTGATCACTGACATTGGATCGATGTTGTTTTTCAGAGAGGCCTCAAATGTGAATCGTGCCCTTGAGCAGCTCTAAATGAATTGATACCGACGACTTCAGAATGTCAAGCCGTATTAAATGCCATTGGATCATATGGAGGTGGGAGCCTTTTCAAAACTTGTTTGCACTTGTGTAGTTCTTTAAATGGAGTTTGCATTACCACACGTGTTATGCTTGCACGGTGCTGTTCAAAGTTAGAGTAAAAAATGTTTTCAGTTATAATGCAGCGTGATTGTCATATGAGCTCGTGTAAACTACATGTACTGGATACATGCGAAAACAAGTTGTGTTAAAGGGACACCAGGCAATCTTTATTTGTTTAAAACTTCTGGAGTTCGGTCAGTTTTTCTGCATAATTTGCATTTGTGCAATTATTAATATTATTTATTAGAATAGTTCAGAATAAATTGTTTTACACATTACTTAAAGTTGATAATAGTACACCTATAATATAGTTAAGTATTTGATAGAATAACGAAGACAAAATGAAAACTGACACTTTTATTTAATTTTTAATGCAAGCAGGTTAAAATTGAAATTGTTACTAGGTTAACAAATGGAGATGCTAATGTTAATGCTTGATAAATACTTCAAGATTGCCGTGTATCCCTTTAACATCAACAAATTACAATATGATTATGTTCTATGTGATTGGTCCCAAATTTATTAAAGGGACACAGAGCAAATTTCCAATCTTTTGTCTGTTTTACACATTTTCACAACAGAACAGACCAAACATCTACAGAAGTGTCTTCTCAACTGCCCTATTTAATCGTGTTTTATTTCTAAAACTAGCGGCATCACCAGGTTTTGAGAGAGAAAATAAATAATTGTATATTAATGTTTTCTCCCCATGAAAAATGACCTTACTAAGTCATTAAAGTAAACTATCCTATGAACAAAACGTGTAAAATTTAACTTTTTTAGATTTTTTGGCAAGAGTTTTGTTTTTATTCCCCTTCTAGTAAAGATTGGCTTTTAGAGCATTGCACCCTCTGTCAGATTTAACATTCCTTATAATAGATTCTTGCTGTACTGTTGGGTGAAAAATACATTAAAATTGTTCTGTAATCTTGTCAGATCAATCATATACTCATATGATACACAATATAATACGTATTGACCCTATATTTGATGTGCCATTTACTCAGTTTTGGTCATGGGACGTTTATAGAATATCGGCTTTAAATCCAGTGAACACGGATTCAAGTCTTAATGGCGCACTGGGTTACTTCGATGTGTCCTGCTAGCCTCGGAAACGTAAACCGGGTTGTCCTGTGTATCGGAGTCTTTGGGGCGGCTCCAAATAACCTAAACAACGTGTTGAAGAGGCATTAAACAATAATTAAATTAAAACTGTCCCATTCCCCTAAACATGCCCTAGCTCCCCCTCGCAACACCTGATTCAATTGAATACTCTGCTCGACTTATATTTACTTTTTTTCTTTCAGGCTGCACGTCATGTGGAAGAAGACTCCATGTACACCACTGGCCAGAGTCAATGCTGAAGTTTATGTTCGCTCAATTATTTGCTTAATAAAGTTTACATATGAACTAAAATATTGTCTTTATAATTACAGATTATATTTGGCCTTTCCGTTCGTCCGTCACAAATCTTGTCTACGCTACTTGTTGGATTTTTACAAAACTTTGTACGAAGCATCAGTATGAAGGTCAAGGGCGCCGTGACCCAATTATGATTTTGGAACACCTTGTCTGCACTGTCCATTTCCCCAGAAGCAAATCTCATCAAAATGCATGGTTTGAGTGCATTTGGTGAGAGAATGATGCCTTTTGATTTTAGGCCAAAGGTCAAGTTCCCTGCTGACATCCACTATCCAAGGATAAGCATATGTTACAACACACATGTTATAATATTAATGGTATAATATATGAATATTTTCTTGCACAATGTTGATGTTGAATCCAGTAAAACAAGTGGTTTTGTTCACCGATACTGTCGCCTGTGAACCAAACCACTTGTTGTTAAAATACAGGATTTAACAGTGTGTAAGACATATTCCGATCATCCATTTTTTCTAAAAATTATAAATTAAAAAAATAATAATATTAAAACAAACAAAACATGCCATTTGATGAAAACAAACGTATTCAAATTTTCAAAGTAGCAATATTCGCAGAATATAGTAGATTTCAACTGCTGAAAACAAAAATGTATTTTTTTTTCAGGAAAAAATAATTCTATGAATATAGTATTTATCATCGTTATATATTTTCAGGGAAATGTTTAATATGTCTGCTTTCAAATACTACAGATCGTAACGCATCGCACATATATACTCAGTATTTACTTTCAATATAGTAGTGAGTATGACTGCGTTCTGGGACCATAAAAATAAATATAAAATAATAATATATATAAATATATATATATATATATATAACTGTATATGCCCTATAAATATAACAGACCCGCTCTTTTTGGATTCACGCGTACAGTGTTTCACAACACCACAAATCTGGCAAGTGCTCCATTGACACAATGTCATGCCCACATGTTTATGTTATGCAATCTTCGAGTCTAAACAAAATCATGTTTGTTACTGACAGTAGCATGTCTGTTACTCGTCAGTCATTTATTTACTTGGTTAAAGGGACACACGCCAATCTTGCTTTCTTTAAAACTCGAGTCGCCCCCTCAGTTTTAAACGAACAGTTAAAAGAATATACTTTTTTCTGCCTTTTAAACTGATATTAGTTTATCGCTTTTTCTGATTTCGAAAATTAACTCTGCAACGTATGTTGCCGCCATCATGATTTCATTTTCCGATATACCGTTGCAACATTGTTTGTTAAAATAAATTGGGCACTCTGACATAAACCCAAAGCATGTATAGATCAAAAAGTTAGTGTAAAATACATGGACATATACATTTTAAATTAATATGTTTACATAACAAAAGTATTTAATTGTTTCTGTAGCCGGTCGTCTTTCTAAATGATATGAATGTTGCCGTCTTTGGGTCGGAGGTCCAGTTACTTAATTAGTACTTGTCTCCGTTTATTGAAATTCTACATATATACAGAGGAGAGATGTATCTATATGATTTTGTTTTTATTCTCGCTTCTAGAATGACGAAATAAATCGATTTGAATGAAAGGCGCATTCTCAGCAATACACAACGTATTGTGTGTACAGGTTTGAGGGGGGAAGCCGACGGGGTTGGAGGGATACTACCGTAATGTTGTTCTCATAAATACTGTGAACATACTACATCAATAATATAACAACTATTGAACAATGCTGAAATCGATTTATCTTTATAAATGAAATCATAATTCCACAATTTTATTCCTTGCGATTTGGAACGTCGATTCGGCGTATTTAAGCGATTACGATGTACTTCGTTAATTTTCGGGGGAAAAAGTACTTCCCTCCGATTTTTTTTTATATTTTACATATATACAGAGGAAATATGTATTTACGCGTATATGCTTTTGTTTTTTTCTCTCGCTTCTAAAATGATGAAATAAATCGAATTTGATTAAAACTGCCCATTCGCAGCTATATACAACTTAATCAATACGGTATGGAGGGTGGTGGGGGTGGGATGAGGGGCGGGGTTGCAGGGATACTACCGTAATGGTGTCCTTGAGAAAAACTGTGAACATTCTACTCTAATAATACAGAACAATATTGAAATCAATATATCTCTTAAAAAGGATTTCATAATCTCATAGTTTTATATCCCGCGTTTACATTAACTTCGAAAGGCGATTGTTCATATTTTAGCGAATACGGTGTACTTTGTTAATTTTGGGGAAGAAAAAGTACTTTTTTCTGATTGACTTTAAATTTTGGGTTTTAATAGTTGACATGTCAATGAACACTTTCATGAAAAAAAATTCATTCTCGCTGTTAAAACTTCATTTTTTCGCTATTTTTTCGGATTCAGAAAATTTCCTTTCCCGACGTACCGTTGCAATTTGGTTTGTTCAAACCTATTTTGAGCACTCCGGCATAAACCAAAAGCATGTATAGATCAGAAATTTAATCTGGAATGCAAGGATATATACATTTGAAATATATGTATTGAAATAATGGAATTATTTCATTTCTTGTGTACCCGGTCGCGTCTGTAAATGTATATGCATTATGCCGTCTTTGCGTGTGGGTCAAGTTAGTTAATTTTGGGGAAAAAAAAGTACTTGTCTCCGATTTCATTAAAAATTTGCATATGGACAGAGGAAAGATTTATCTATGCGTACATGCATTTGTTTTTATTCTCGGTTCTAAAATGACGAAATAAATCGATTTTGATTTAAAAGCGCATTGTTGGCAATTTAAACCTTAAAACAACCTAAATTCATCCCTTTGAAAAATACATTTAACTATTAATGGGAATTACACGAAGTGTACACCAATTATGTTCGACCAATGTAGTTTGTGAATATTATTACTTTAACAACGATCTGTGATTGTGTTTTGTCATAATCACAGTTTATAAATAAGAGGTGAAGAAATCTGACCAGTGACAATTTTCCCGATAATGTCATTTTGTTATCGATTTTATCACGTGACCTTGTTTTGATAAATATTCCTACGCCATAGGGCTGGCGTTCCTACTGGTAGTCGCTACAAACTTGTTTTTAGCTCTACTGGCCAAGGGCCAGCAGAGCTTATGGGATGGTGTGTTGTCGGTCTTCCGTCGTCCGTCCGTTAACTTTTGCTTGTGTACACTCTAGAGGCCACATTTCTGATGCAATCATCATGAAACTTTGTCAGAATGTTTGTCTCAATGAAATCTCGGTCAAATTCAAAAATGGGTCATATGGGGTCAAAAACTAGGTCACTAGGTCAAATACTTGAAAAAACTTGTGTACACTCTAGAGGTCATATTTGTTACCCAATCTTGATGAAACTTTGTCAAATTGTTTATCTTAATTATATCTTGATCAAGTTCGGAAATGGGTCACATGAAGTTAAAAACTAGGTCACTAGGTCAAATATTGGAAAAACCTTGTGTACACTCTAGAGGCCATATTTTTGACCCGAGCTTGATGCACCTTTGTCAGAATGTTTGTCTTAATTATATCTTGGTCAAGTTTGAAAATGGGTCACATGGGGTTAAAAACTAGGTCACTAGGTCAAATACTTGAAAAACCTTGTGTACACTCTAGAAGCCGTATTTCTGACCCAATCTTGATGAAACTTTGTCAAAATGTTTGTCTTAAGTATATCTTGGTCAAGTTCAAAAATGGGTCACATGGTGTTAAAAACTAGGTCACTAGGTCAAACTTTAGAAAAACCGTGTGTACACTCTAGAGGCCATATTTTTGCCCGATCTTGATGCAATTTTGTCAGAATATTTGTCTCAATTATAGCTTGCTAAAGTTCGAAAATGGGTCACACAGGGTCAAAAACTAGGTCACTAGGTCAAATACTTGAAAACCTTGTGTACACTCTAGAGGCCATATTTCTGACCCGATCTTGATGAAACTTTGTCGAAATGTTGTCTTAATTATATTTTTGTCAAGTTCGAAAATGGGTCCCATGGGAACAAAAACTAGGTCACTAGGTCAAATATTTGAAAAACCTTGTGTACACTCTAGACGCCATATTTTTGACCAGATCTTGATGAAACTTTCTCAGATTGTTTATCTGAATTATATGTTGATCAAGTTTCAAAATGGGTCACATGTGATCAAAAAACTATGTCACTAGGTCAATATTGGAATTTGCTTGTGGGCACTCCAGAGGCCTCAATTTTGACCCCTATTCAGCTCACTAGAACACGGTACCGGATGGAGTAAACTTGAACAATCTTTTCAAAAACTAAAATGCCTAGCCATAGAGCATTTTATTGCTTTGCAGCATGTGATGGACCTGTGAAAGTTCTGCCCTGTTCATCGGGAGCCTTACCCTGGTGGTCACATGTTAACATACAGTTATGTAAGCAATACTTCAAAAATCTATATGTCACAAACAAGGCCTATAGCTTTCATATTTGGTATGTAGTATCATCTAGTGAACCTGTAACAAGAATTAGTTCTAATTATGCCCCTGGTACCAGTAATTGCTTGGTAAGTGTCTTCAATAAACAAAATGTCTAGCGATATATCCCCTCCATCCAACAATAAGGCCCTAGTTGAGTTCCTCTTGGGTTACAATTCCTAGCTAGCCTTAGCACAATACCTGCACTGAACTCAGGTGAGCGATTCAGGGCCATTATGGCCCTCTTGTTGTTTTTTTGATCGATTTGAACTTCTTTTTTTTTTTTTTCATTTGTTTTCATTATCTTTCTAATAACTTGACAATTACTTTAAAATTTCTTGTCGGCGCTACTCATCCTTAATGCCTTGTTGAATTTCGACGAAACTTGGCAGGAAGCATCGGTAAGATGTCTAGTTGTGCATGTCACGCTTTAGTTCCAGTTCGCTGATTTTTGACGGAGTTATGGCCCTTTGACATTTTTATTTTAAAGTTCTTGTCGGCGCTACTCCTCTTAAACGGCTTGTTGGATTTCTACGAAATTTGGCAGGAAACCTCAGTATGATGTCTAGTTGTGCAAAGCGCGGTATATCAATGAAATCTTGGACAATTTTGAAAACCAGCTTGATTTTGTTAATAATAACAGAGTTATGGCCCTTGATTTGTTGAAAAATGCTATATTGTATTTTCCTTTTTTAAATCTATAGGAGAAGAGCTATATCTAGCTATATCTATCTAAATCTATAAGAGCTGTTTTAGCCAGTAGAGCGTCCACAGGCCCTCTTGGGCCTCTTGTTTGAACATTTATTTTTAGCCGTGGCGACCATCTTGAATTTCCGGCCGACCTGAAATTTTGCTAGGATCAATTAGACATCAAAAGCAACATTCCTGTGAAGTTTCATTAAAATCCGTCTCGTAGTTTCAGAGTAGTAGTCGCTACAAGTTTTCATTATATAACTCTATGTAAACAAAGATGGCCGCTGGCAGCTATGTTTAACATCGAATAAAAACGATTTTTGACAAGGACCAACATCATGTCATGCTGATCATTTTAGAAAAAGTCCCATATCAATATCTCTTAAAGTTTTCAAGAAGTAGTCGCTACAATCTCGTTTTTTAAAAACCTATTTTGAGATTTGGCGGCCATCTTGGATTTCACATCAACATGAATTTTTGCTAGGATCAACTAGACTTCATGGGCAACATTTCTTTTAAGTTTCATGAAAGACCATTCAGTAGTTTCAGAGGAGTTGTCGCTACAAAAAAAAGTTTACGGACGGACAGACAGACGGACGGACGGACGACGGACACCGCACCACGGCATAAGCTCTGCTGATCTCTGATCAGTAGAGCTAAACATATAAATGGCATACCAAAAGTTAAAGTTCGTAAAAAGAAAAGGTGTTTATCCCTATAAGAATAGTTTTAAACGTTTTGAAAAAACTAAATTACCTGATAAAGATAGCTTTTATTCTAAGTTAAAATGAAGAACATATTTCAGATGCAGACTACGAGCATGCGAAACAAATATGGAAAGCATTTAAAAAAAAAACATGGGAGAATACCATGACCTATATCTCACTTACAAGTCGAGCTCCCGGTGGGATTCGAACCCGAAGCGGTGAGAGGCTCGAAACCGGAGCGCTATAAAACGATAAATACACACAATATTGCAGTCTCGGTTTGATTGAGACTGTTCATGAACGGTAATGAAAGGTGCTTGCTACCGTTCACGCCCTCTAGCCCCGGGTTGAGCAGAACTCAATATTTAACATGCCAACAGTACATACATTTTAGTCATCCCGAAGATTTAGGATCTAGTAAAGTAAGTAAGCTTGTTACAACACTAAAGGATAAAAAGAAATAGGCTGTGCATTACAGAAACTTGAAACTGTATGAAAAGTTGGGATTAAAGGTAACAACAATACAAAGAATATTACAGTTTGATATATCAGAGTGGCTAAACGTATACATAGACTTTAACACTGCTAAAATAACAGTTGGTAAGAATGCTTTTGAAAATGATTTCTTTAAACTAATGAACAATTCAGTTTTTGGCAAGACTATGGCAAATTTAAGAAAAAGAGTTAATGTTAAATTGACTCATGATGAGGAGGTCCTTTTAAACTATGCAGCAAGAACTTCATTTATTTCTTGTAAAAAGTTTAATGAAATTTTATTTGCTATAAACAGAATAAAAGAAAAACTAATTCTATATCGTCCTTCTTGTGTTGGTATGTGTATTTTAGACTTGCCGAACTATTTGATGCATGATTTCCATTACAACTACATTACAAATAAATATGGTAAGAAAGTTAAGTTATTGTTTACTGATACTGATTCTTTCTGTTATGAAATTAAAACAAAAGATGTGTATGCAGATTTGTATAAGGATAAAGAACTTTTGGATAATAGTGATTATGATCGGAAGAATCAAGTTCATTTCAACGACAATAAAAAAATTATTGGTAAAATGAAAGATGAAAATTGTGGAATACCGATTGTTGAATGTGTTGGACTACGAAGTAAACTATATTCATACATATACGATAATGAAACTGGTACAAAGAAATGTAAGGGTATTAACAAGTGTCATGTTAAACTATAATGATAACTATAAGGATATTTTATTAAAAGCAGTAGAAAGTTATCATGAAATAAAAGCAAAAAAGCACAACCTAAACAGCTATGTAATAAACAACTAGAAATGTGTCCATGGGACACGGATGTCCCCGCTATAACATTTATTTCGTGAATTTTTACCATTCTAAGGGGAATAACTATGGAAGTACTGGGGGCGATCGGGCCGAAACTTGAACTTGGGTGAGACATTGTGCTCATATAAAAGTTTACCAAGTTTGGAGAAGATTGAATAATAATTACCTAAGTAAGAGAGCGGATATTATTTTTTCGCGATTTTTTAACATTCTAAGGGGAATAACTCTAGAAGTACGCGGGCGATCAGTCCGAAAATCTAACTTGGGCGAGACATTGCGACCATGTACAACTTGACTTAGTTTAGAGAAAATTGGATGACAGTTACCCAAGTTAGGGTGCGGACACCATTATTTTTGCAACTGTTTACTATTCCAAGGGCCATAACTCTAAAACTAAAGGGTCGATGGGGCCGAAAATCGAAATTGGCCGAGACATTGTGCCCATATACAATTTGACCAAGTTTGGAGAAGATTGGATAACAATAACTGAAGTTAGTGTGCGACCACCATTAATTTTGCAATGTTTTGCTATTCCAAGGGCCATAACTCTGGATCTGCAGAGTCGATGGGGCCGAACATCTAAATAGGCTGAGACATTGTGCCCATATACAATTTGACCAAGTTTGGAGAAGATTGGATAACAATTACAAGTTAGAGTGCAGGCAGTATTTTCCGAACTTCTTTACACTGTATATGGGCACAATGGCCCATTTCGATTATCGACACCATCGCCTCAGTAATTAAAAAAGTATTCACATTTGGAACAGTAACATGTCACAAAATCAACGACGTCAATATATTCATTTGGGTAATTGTTATCCAGTCCTCTTCACACTAGATCAAATTGTATGTAGGTACAACGTATTGACAAAGTTCGTATTGACATCGCCTCAGTAATTCTACAGTTATGCTCCTTGGAATATTGAAATTTCACGAAATTAATGTTATCAGGATTCTATCTTTGGTAATGGTCATTCATTCCTCTCTATACTTCTTCAAATTATATATGGACACACTGCCTCGACCAAGTTCGATAATCGGCTGCATTGCTTTGCTAATTCCAGAGTTAAGCCTCTTGGAATATTAAGACATCAATAAATTAATTGTAACAGGACTTTAACTTGGGATATTGTCACCCAACATTTTACAAACGTTTTAACATTGTATATGGTCACAATGTCTTGGCCAAGTTTGATAATCCGTCCCATCCACTAAGTAGTGCCAAGGTTAAGCCTCTTTGAATAATACAAATTCAGGAAATTAATGTTGTCCGTTTCTCATAGCTTGAATAATTGTTATCGCGTCTTCTCCAAACTTGGTCTAAATATAAATGGGTAGTGTCTCGGCGAAATTGTATAATTGGCCCATCGCCTCTGTAATTACAGGGTTATGTCTCTTGGAAAAGTAAAAGATCACGAAATTAATATTGTCCGGAAAATAATTTTCTTATGAGTATATGAATCATGTGTCTTATGGACACATTTTAGTTTAAATGCATTGATAGTATATTCGTACATGGATTATGAATGCATATAGCAAGTCATATGCAATATATATATAAAGTTTCATAATGAGTATTTTACATATACGATTCAAACAGATGTGGTCTCAAACCGGCATATGTTATACAACTTGACTCTCTAAAGTCTCTGATATTTCTGACTAAAGAACCCATCGATTTAATAATAAACAGCAGAATAGTAAAATTTGTTACAAAGAAAGACTAATTAAAACATAATTATAATTTCCAGTATAATAATTACTAATTGAATGTTATGTTCAGTCGCCGCGAAGCCTGTAAACGACCCGTCATATAACTGTCGTGACCCAGTATACATAATCTGGGCATTCAAATTTCCCCATATCCATTTTCCAAAACAAAACAAAAGTCTTCTGCTTCGATTTTTTCTAAAGTTATTGAATAATTATGATTAAAATGACGGCAATTAGAAAAAGTTGCACATTTTACCTGTGCAGTTTCCACTCGGCGAACTCCGAGTTTGTCTACGCGGAGTATCGTGGCGAACTTTCGTGGCGTAAGTATGCCGAGAAACTTTTCCGACTCCGCGTAGTTGTATTATCGAAACTCCGCGTAATTACACGATTTGTAAATTCCTCACTCGGTGTGAAAGAGTAAAGTGTGGGTTTCGCGTGACCTGTACTATATGTTTACTGATATAAAACATTGAAATCATAAGAATCAGAGACTAAATGACTGCATAAATGTAAAGCACATTATGTCAATGGTTATTCCTCAGTGTACGCGTCTGTATTATGTGTGTTTATATATTTCAAGACAAAACATGACGCTGCAACATATTTACCTACCACACAACCATCAGGGTCACTACACTATCGTCTTTCCGGTAAAAACTCACACGAAATATTTAAACCAACGCTACATTGTACTGTATTAATTTCACGTGTCAGAGGTGTTGCAGATTCTGCTAGATGTAAACTCGTGTTGATGTTTATGTGAAGTTCTAGATCATGTGATTTATATAATTTTGTGCTGCTCACATATGGGTGATATTGGGTCTCGTGTGTATGTATGCGCGTGTGTGTTTTAAGATTGCATAACCTGGTAAATCCTTTATTGCACATGCTACACGTATACGGTGTCTCGCCTGTATGTAGGGGCATGTGTGTTTTAAGATTCCTTGAATCGGTAAATCCTGTATTGCACACGCTACACGTATATGGTGTCTCGCCAGTATGTATGCGCATGTGTGTTTTAAGATAGCTTGAGTCGGTAAATACTTTTCTGCACACACTACACTTATATGGCTCCTGTATGTACACGCGTGTGTCTTTTTAGATTGCCAGACTTGGTAAAGCCTTGACTGCACACGCTACATTTGTATGGAGTTTCACCTGTATGTATGAGCATGTGTGATTTAAGATTGCCTGAAGCTGTAAATCCTTTACTGCACACGCTACACTTATATTTTGTCTCGCCTGTATGTATGCGCATGTGTGTTGTAAGACTGCCCGAATGCGAGAATCCTTGACTGCACACACTACACTTATATGATGTCTCGCCTGTATGTGTGAGCATGTGTTTTTTAAGCTTGCCTGACTCGATAAATCCTATACTGTACACGTTACACGTGTATGGTGTTTCACCTGTATGTATGGGCATGTGTGATTTAAGATAGCCTGACTGGGTAAATTCTTTATTGCACACGCTAAACGTATATGGTGTCTCGCCTGTATGTGTACGCATGTGTTGTGTAAGACTGCCCGACTGGGTGAATCCTTTAATGTACACGCTACACTTATATGGTTTCTCGCCTGTATGGGTGCGCATGTGTTTTATAAGACTGCTTGACTGGATGAATCCTTTAATGCACACGCCACACTTATATGGTGTCTCGTTTGAATGTATGCGCATGTGTATTTTAAGATAGCTTGAATCGGTAAATCCTTTATTGCACACGCTACACTTATATGGTGTCTCGCCTGTATGTGTGCGCATGTGTTTTGTAAGAATGTCCGACTGGGTGAATTCTTCACTGCACACGCTACACTTATAAGGTGTCTCGCCTGTATGTATGCGCATGTGTTTTTTAAGACAACCTGACTTGGTAAATCCCTTACTGCACATGCTACACTTATATGGTGTCTCGCCTGTATGTATGCGCATGTGTATTTTAAGAGAGCCCGAATCGGTAAATCCTTTATTGCACACGCTACACTTATATGGTGTCTCGCCTGTATGTATGCGCGTGTGTCTTTTTAGATTACCGGGCTGGGCAAAACCTTTACTGCACACGCTACACTTGTATGGTGTTTCGCCTGTATGTATGCACATGTGTGATTTAAGATTGGATGACTGTGTAAATCCTTTACTGCACACGCTACACTTATATGGTGTCTGGCCTGTATGTGTGCGCATATGTTGTGTAAGACTGTCTGACTCAGTAAATCCTTTACTGCACACGCTACACTTATAAGGTGTCTCACCTGTATGTGTGCGCATATGTTGTGTAAGACTGTCCGACTCTTTAAATCCTTTACTGCGCGCGCTGCACTTATAAGGTGTCTCGCCCGTATAATTGTGCGTGTGTGTTTTTAGACAACCTGAATCGGTAAATCCTTTACTGCACATGCTACACGTATATGGTGTCTTGCCTGTTTGTATGTTCATGTGTGAGTTAAGATGATTTGTCTGTGTAAACACTTTCCTGCATATGCTGCATTGAAACGGTTGCATGATGTTATGTCGTCTCAATGTGGTGTCTGGAACAAAATAAATATCATAATCAGATTGATATTTTGAAACAGTTCAGGTTTATATACCAAGAGTTTCCTACAGAATTATAGATGTATCATTAATTAATAGACATGCATCCGTTACTATCGACAGATCAAACGTAATATTACTTTTTTTTTTTATTAAAAGTGATAATTACGCCTTGTAACCAGGTAAAACACAGTAATATCTCATATGAAATCATTGCATGTTTTGCAGGCCTGATAGCAACACAATACATCGTGAAAATTGGAATTATTCATCACAGGCCAGAAACTGAACGTTAAACATTAAGGTCCTGGGTTTGCTATAATAACTAAAATGTATGTGGTTTCGGACGTTATCCTGTTGCACTTCAAAATTACCTGTTTTTACATTACTGGTTTAAATACTTATATATGTCTTCAGTCAACCTATGTTTATACACTTTCATAATAATACATATAATCGAAACATACTTGGCCTTTTGTAAGAGGAGATGCCTTTTTTCTATGAATGTGGTGCTTCGTTATACATTTTCATCTTTTGAAACATGATGTTTATTATGATGAATAAAACAGCAATGTTTTACATGTTTCTTACATACAGTGGTGTATTTTAAGTGAGAATTAAACGTTCTGATTGGAAACTATCCTTATACTGTACTGAATACCCATTCCTTTTAGGTCAAAGTCAAATTTCTTAAAAATGTGTATTGTCCGTAACTGCCTCAATTACTCTTTTATAGATGTAAGGCTGACATTTCCAATTTTCTATAGAAGTTCCAAGTTAGATTTTAAAAACAAATATTGGTGTGATTCAATTATTACATTGCAAAACAACAATCATTGTGTTTCCGTAACCTTCACGTTGAACGCGGCAGTTTACACTTTATTATGTTCTACTACTATTTGCTTATAACTCGGCCAATGTTGTTTCATCGCAGAAAAAAAGTTTCAGCTAGGACACATGATGCTGATATCACATGGAATGTGAATGCATCACACATATAAAAATAATAAAAATAAATAAATATATGATGTATATATAGCATTCGTGAATTAAAAGTAAAATAGAATTATAAATATGGTTATTGCTTTCGAGTTAAAAATTAAACAATCATGTTTTCCCGAATACAAATTACAATTTCGTTTCGTTAATCACATACTTTCTTTCAACCAGAATAGAGAGAACTGTAACTTATGTTGGAACAACTTGTAGGTCAAACCATTTGCATAGATCTGTAGCCTAAGTGTTGCTAGAAATAGTGTGATATGATAATATATGATATATATATATATATTGTAACAAATCTGAAATAAAAGTGTATTGAAGTAAACAATCTATTGTATTGAAGTAAACAATCTAAAAAAGTTCCTACCTTGTCGTTGATTGTATGCGTTTACAGTTTGATACGATCAATATTAAAATTCAAATCCTCCGCAAGTTCCATCAATAATCAATTTTCTCTGATTGAAAAACAGGTAACAATCAGTACCATTTCGACGTGTAAATGGAGAAATGTATACTAAGGGAAGTAACTACACTATACGGACGGGTTTAATTGTTTCCAAGGGAGGTAAGTGTATTAACGTGTTTATACACCCTATAGCTCTAAGCTCTGTACTGAGTTCCCTAATACAGGAAGCTAAATTTTCTATTACTTCTTTTGAAAGACCTATCTTAGTTTTATCCAAAAAACATACGTAAGCCATACGTTGAGTACGTTTTGAAAAAGCTGTTTGGGTCGGATGTTGCTGACCCACCTAGTGTAGAAACATGAGGAAAATGTAAAATATACTTATTTTTTTTGATTATGCAATACATTATGAATACATTGCACAAATGTATGATTTAACCATTTAAAATTACTCTTCAAAAGTTGAATTTTATTTTTTTAGCAAGATTTTTGGTTTGTTTACCTTGTCAACCAATCAGAATTGAGAGATTCTGTGTAATAGCTCCGAATTGACCCTGCAACCTTTTCCCTGCCCGCTATTTGGTTGGTAATTGTTGTAGTCTGATCTAAAGAGACATTCAAACCTGACTAAAATTGTTTTTATTCTGGCTAAATTGTTTTGATACATTCAATCTGAGAAAAATGATGTCATTCTTCTTTAGAAAAAAATCCTTTTCGACAAAATATGAGGGCTTAAAAGAGCTTCGGCTAAAGCAAAATTCCTACGTTTTTTTCGCGTAAATCCCGAATCTTCAAAATCTTGACAACCATTTCCAATCACTTGCTTCAAATAAGGGATTTTAACATGCGATTCTCAACCAGTTGAAGATATCTTGAAAGTAATATGTACTCAAAAATGATACTTGTAATTTTCAGGGGTCAAAATAGCAAATTTTATCAAAACATGCCTCTGTTTTTGAATATATTCAAAATGTGCCTTCAAATGATTTAAATAAAATTATTTAGCAGTTTCTATACGTGAAACCATCAGGAAAATGCAAATGTTAAGTTTAGAAATAACAAAAAATAATTCAGACTATCCTCCGCAACACCACTTTTAGGGCCATGCCATGTTTTACAATATGCTCATTACACAAGATTGCCTGTAACTGTGCTATTTTTTGTATGTTTTATTAGATATGGTTTGTACCATCTTTACAGGTCATTGTCATGCAACCATGCAGCCAATAAGCACAGTTTACAGTACAGATCTATGAACATTCATTAAAATGAAGGGGGTGGGGTAGAAAAAGGTTTAAAAAAAAACATGGAAAAGTCTTATTTTTTATCAATGAAATAGTTTAATTTGACACATGTGTTAAAACGCATAAAATATTTGCATATGGACACTAACCGTTACGTAGCAATGAACTCAGAGTCAGCGTTTACTTCAACATCTTACTCAAAATAGACAAAAGCGACTTTTCGACAAGATTGCGGACAGATATAGATTTGTCACTTTCTGCTACTTTTGCCAAAAAGTGGGCAAAAGCCTCAGAAATGCGTGAAAATTACTAGATATACCTGTAAGTGTGCCAAACATGTGCATTATAGGCCAGTTGTGTATACCAGGTGTCAGGAAAGGCCAATTTGTGTTCACAACCTTAAACAAATAATTAAATTACCTATTTTGCATCATAAAACTTTAAAAATTGTACAAATCACTAAAAGAGTCATATGAAATGTCCAATTACACCATAATTCAACATTTCTCAAACTTTCATACCATTGTATTAGAAAAAGAGTATGCCTACTTTCACTTTTACCCTATGCAAAATCTACCTTTAGATCAGACTAAACTAATTCATTTTCCATAGACCTACATTATAGCTCTAAGATCTGTTCTGAGTTCCCTTATATAAGAAGTCATATTTTTGCTTACTTGTTTTGAAAGACCTATCTCTTAGTTTTATCAAAAAAACATACACAAACCATACATTGAGTATGTTTTGGAAAAGCTGTTTGGGTCGGATGGTGCTGGCCCACCTACTTGCATGTAGAAACATGAGGAAAATGTGAAATATACGTCTTCATTTGATTTTGCAACAAATTATGAATACATTGCACAAATGTATGATTTAACCTTTAGAAGTACTCTTCAAAAGTTGAATTTTAATTTTTTAGCAAGATGTTTTTGTTTTTTACCTTGTCAACCAATAAAAATTAAAAGATTCTGTGTAATAGCTCCGAATTTACCCTGGAACGTTTTCCCTGTCTGCTGATTGGTTGCTAATTAGTTTAGTCTGATCACAAACCGCTTACAAAGCAAATACTTACTGTTTTATCAAAACAGGCCAGTTGTAGGTACGTATATTATTGAATAAAACTATAAATTGCTTGAAAGACATTTTAATAACCATGTCGCTAATCTGGGATGATAATTAAACGTCATATAATTTAGTTGTAAAGACAGTTACAATATATTCGTGATTTATATGAAACTGATGTTCGCCAATTTCCGTTGAACATCGTCAAATATCGGTGAGCCGCCAGAGGTCACTCATAGTCGTCTGGTATACAAAGGGAGATTTCTTCAGTTTTGGGGCATAAATTAGCCCCAACATAATGCCGAGTGTAACGAATGATTTTTCTCGTTGACTCCAGGAACGTGTTTGAACTCTATTAAACGTTCCTGTTGACTCATATGGCAGAGGGACTATAAACCTTAGAACACAGCCACGTTTTGGGCACTTCTTTCTGACTGTCTGACGGTTAACATCGGTATATGTTAAATAAATACTGCTGAAGGATTGTGTAAATTACAGCGTTTGCTGGGAGTTTGGGCCAAAAGCACTATCAAACATTATATCCGGGCTCTCCGGAGAACCCCCGCTTCATTGAGAGGGTATATGTGAGCATAGGACTGCATGAGTTGTATGTAGCTATCCTTGAATTAGAGCCTTGTCATTGAAGCCCCGCTTCTTTGATAGGTTTCTGTGTGACACATCTGTAGTGATCTTGAGAAGCATTTTCCTTGATAAAGGTGTTGTTAAAGGCAGCTGGCGCTATATAAGTGTTTCCGCTATAAAAGTGTACTACTGTATAGAAGTGTGCGACTGGAACTCCATTTCGCAAACGACAGATAGGTTAGCTATAGCAGAGGGGGTGTTACAACACTTCATTAATCCGGGGGTAGTTGTGGCATCGTACAGTACACGTGTTATCAATTGATTTGGGTTCTGAAATCATTGTTTTAATCATTTTTAGAATCATTGTTTTGCAACTATTTGTTCTAATCAAGGCTTTGAAGGCCCCAAGCAAAAGTATATATATTGTTGTATATCGGCGAAACGTTACACATATTTATGTAACTATGTTAAGCTTTCTTTGTCAAGTTTGTGTTTATTCCGTATTTCCTTGTTTCTGTTGCTATATAAAACATGTCCTTGTCTTTAAACAATGGTAATAAATAAATGGCGTTTAAGATGTTACCGTAGTTCAGGGTGTAACACACCCATTGATTGTTGCATTGAGTTGTGTGTGAATTAAAATTTAAATGCCATCTTGTCATTCATATCTGGGCCCAAACTAAAAATGAATAACTTACATTCTCATCACAAATGACATATATGCTGCCAAAAAATCCACAGAAAAATGGGGGTCATGTATCTTCTAAGAAAAAATTTGTCTCATGAATGAATGGTCCCTTTAAAAACATAAACACTGAGATGCCATAATATTGTATGCATACACTCATTTCCATATAAGCAAAATAAATTCAAAACTCACAATTTTAACATGGCAATGCTTGAAAAATGTAACAAATAGATCAACAATGTGATATAAACCAAAAATAGCACTTTAAATTCCCTTACCAAATGAGAAGGTTTGCTGCAAGGTTACTGTAAGTTTGCTGCAAGGTTGCAGCGAACAATTTTGTTCGCCAGAACAATTTTCAATTGTTCGCCAATGTTCGCCACTAGCGGTGATGTTCCCGCAAACACCATGGTGATCTTTGGCGAATTTGCCGCAAACTCGCTATAAAGTTATACATTCGCCAGAAACATTTATTTGTTTGGAACGTTCGCCATAACATCACCACAAACTTACTTGCAGTTTTTTTTGTTCGCCACAACATTGCGACAAACTTTACCATTTCGGTTTACTTTATTATTGCACGCCGTAACATCGCCACAAACTTTTCAATTCAGATTTGTCGTTTCTTTATTCGCCATAAGATCACGACAAACTTTTCCATTCTAATCTGCTTTATCTCCGTTCGCCAAAACTTCATCACAAAACTTACACTTTATACAGATTTTTGTTATTTCTTCTATGTTACTTATTTATACTCAAGTAAAATGTACTCAAGTAAAATGTACTCAAGTAAAATGTGCATTTATCTATCTATCTTTACATCCTGCCACACGCCTTCACAGGCATAATCGGGCAGCTGCGCGTCGTGTCTAATTAGTAGAAAAGTAAAGAAAAGCATTATTTAGACAAGGGTAAAAATAGTGTAAGACATGTTAAAAATAGAACGATAAGATAAAAGAAGGTTAAAAACAAACTCATGATGTTTATGGTTTGGTGTGCTGGAGCTGACTAACTGCAAGCTTGAATGAATCAAAGTCTTGCAGTAATACAACATCTGCAGGTAGCGAGTTCCACTGTACTATAGTAAGGGGAAAGAATGAATACTTGTAATAATCAACCCTTGTGTGATTCTGCTTGAAAGACATAGAATGACAATATTTGGATACTCTATTATTAGCTTCAAAATAATGAGGTATAGTGATGGCGACCAACTCATGAATCATTTTGTAAAGGAGGCATAGACGCGCATCTGCCCGGCGCTGTTGTAAGGTTCTCCAACCCAATTTATCTAGCATCTCAGTTACACTAGAATAATGAGAAAAATCATTCGTGGTCCAGCGTGCAGCACGTCTTTGGACTTTTTCAAGTTTGTCTATATTGGACTTAGTGTGTGGGTCATAGATTGTACTGGCATATTCGAGTTGTGGACGAACTAAGGTTTTATAAGCGCATTCTCTGATCTTAGGAGACTTTACCTTAATGTTCCTCTTGACAAAGCCAAGGGAGCTGTTAGCCTTGGCTGTGATCCTGTTAATGTGAGTGTTCCATGATAGGTTACTGGTGATGTCTACACCGAGATAACGAGCATTCTCAGTTGCCTGTAGAACCTGTCCATGGAGCATGTACCTTGTGGGTTTGGCCTTTTTTGACCTAGTTATATGAATTACTTCACACTTTGATGGGTTGAACTCCATATCCCACAAGGTTTCCCATCTTTCAAGTCGGTCAAGGTCGGTCTGTAAAGTCTGATTGTCTGTCCTTTCGTCGTTGATCGTGAGATATACAACTGTATCGTCTGCAAATAGCCTTACTTGTGAGGTAATATTTTCAGGCAGATCGTTTATGTAGGCAAGAAAAAGGATAGGACCCAAGACAGATCCTTGGGGTACTCCTGAAGTGACTTCAATTGTATCCGATTTCTCACCCTCAATGACAACAGTCTGTGTACGGTCACTGAGAAATGCTCTTATCCAGTGTAGAGTATTACCGTGGACTCCGTAGTTCTTTAGTTTATAGAGCAGCTTCTCGTGATTAGCCTTGTCGAATGCCTTGCTAAAATCTAGGAGGATTAAGTCAGTTTGCTTACCTTCAGAGCAACTTTTAGCCAAATCCTCAACTAGCATAGCAAGTTGTGTCTCGCACGATCTCTTCTCTCTGAAGCCATGCTGCATATCACTGAGAATGTTGTTATTGTTGAGGTGTTTCACAAGGTTTGAGGCTACTATGTGCTCAAGCACCTTACAGATGATACAGGTTAATGAAATAGGGCGGTAGTTAGCCGCAACTGACCTGTCTCCCTTCTTGTATAAGGGTGTAACATTAGCAGTGGTCCAATCTTTTGGTACTTGGCCTTGTTCCATAGAAAGTTGGAATATTACCTTTAAGATTGGTGCAATCTGCTGTCTCAATTCCTTCAGCACTAGTGGCTTCATCTTGTCTGGGCCAGCTGCTTTGGTAGGATTGAGATTACCCAATAATTTAAGAATACCATTGGTAGATATATCTATATCAGGCATGGCAGTAATGTTGTCTGGTTTTGTTGGATCGTCATCATTTGTCATTGGATTTCGAGCAGAAAATACTGACTGAAATTGTTTGTTAAGTATATTTGCCTTAGTGATGGTATCCGAGTGTAATTTGCCTTCAGATTGTAGTGGCGAAATGCCTTCACTGTCTTTTCTCGAGCTCTTAAGGTAGGAAAAAAGGCGTTTAGTGTTTACCTTCTTGTCTTCGATGTCTTCAGGGGTATTAACACCTAGCAAGTCTTCAATATACCTACCATGAGCAAGTTGTACTTTCTTTCGGACAAGATGTCTGAACCGAAGGTGTTCTTTTCGGACCTTAGGGCACTTAGTTCGTTTTAAACGGTCATAGAGCTGGTTACGTTTCCTAATTGCTCTCCGAATGTCTTGTGTAATCCAGGGTAAGGACCTCTTACCTCTTAGAATCTTGGATGGTACACATTCAGCTTGGAATTTGTCCAGGTTCTCTGTAAACTCATCCCAGAGTTGTTGTACAGTCTTACCATGATAACTAAGTAAAAACTTATCCCTAAAAGCACCCATCTTATCCCTAAAGAGTTCCCAGTTGGCTTTCCTGTACATATATACCTGATGTGGTTTTATCTTCATTAGTCTAGGTTTGAGGTTAGCCTCTACACTCACAATGTCATGGTCACTTAGACCAGGTAGAATGGAGACTTTCTCCACCAGAGTATCATTAGTGGTTAGGACAAGGTCAAGGACATTGTCAAAGCGGGTAGGTTCTTTGACTATCTGGGTAAGGTTAAAATCATTCATTAAATCTAAAAAGTTTTCATATATACCTTTATGCTGGCATGATGGTAGGATTGTAGGTGTTTCTGCATTCCAATCAAGTTTTGGTAAGTTCAGATCACCTGCAAGAAATATGGTACCAGGGTGTTGGCTAACCTTTTCAAGAGACTTTCGTAGTTCCAAAAGGCTGTGTTCATCTCCTTCATGAGGCCTGTAGTATGCGCCAATATAGTGTGGCTTAGTGCCAACAACTTGCAGCTTTGTCCATAAAATCTCACAATCAGAGGTAAATTTTGGTTCTTGGGAGCATATAAGTGTATTACTCACCATGATGAAGACACCGCCGCTACGCTTCTGTTTACCTTTCCTGTCTTCTCGGAATAGCTTAAAGCCATCCGGTAGGAACTCTGATGAACATATATCAGGGGATAGCCATGTCTCGGTCCCTATGACAACATCTGGTTTTTCATGGTCTACCAGTGTATGAAATTCTCCCACTTTATTCATAATAGAGCGGAGATTTATATTAAAGATTTTCAACTTACGTGGTTTGTTCTTTATACGCTTTTCCTTTGACTTCTTTGGTGTTGAAGTTAGAGCAAATTCAGGCTCTGATACATCTAAGGTACTATAAATATTTGTATCTGACAGGAAAGAAATTGAGTCATCAAAATAAGTTGAACTGAAGTTCGGTAGTCCACATTTAAGACAGGGCCATGAATATGAATTGTGTTCTATATGTATTTGGTAGTGCAACTACTACATTTTATGTCAAAGGACCACCTAACAAGATATTTTTCTATAAAGTATAAAACTTTTAGTGGAACCTTATTTTTTCAGTCGGTAGCGCGGCAGATTTGTAACCGGAGGCCTCGGGTTCAATCCTCCGTGGTGTCACTGAGTTTCGTCGGTGTGTTCTTGGGCAAGACACTTTACCTTAGCCTCGTCCGTCGGATGGGGACGTAAACCGGCAGTCACGTGTATCGGTCTATCCTACGAGCACGTTAAAGAACCATAGGAATCTATTCGATATAAGAGTAGGGCACGGTTCCCGGATTCCTATGTTTCTATCATGCAATATCCTACAGAGATTATTCTATTAGAAACACATGTGTTCAAGAAATTGTGGTCTTTTTGCATAAATAACCAGTTATCATGTGTCTATATAGGCAATGGTGTGTTATGTGAACTATTTTTCAATGAAATTGTAACATTTTAAAACAATGAATTTGAATGAGTTTATTGAATATTCTGAAGAGGATGTTCCACACCTGTATATTGTAAGTATATAACAGTTACTGTTTTATTTTTATTTTTATATGTCGGAAAATAGCAAGTTTTGCATTTTTCATCTGGTCTAAGGTAACAGTCGCCTGGAACTATCGGAATCAGCCCCAGACCATCATCAGACCCATATCCTGACCTTCATTGGTAAATGTTTATATTTGTTTGTGGGTGTGTCCTAAGGGTCAGGTGCTGAGTCTAAGATGTGCCTATTGGACTGCTACAGTTAGGTCTTAGGATGATGTTCAACATCTCTGTAAAAGTGAGAGTAATGCGCAATGACAGCGCTCGACATCTCCATAAACATGAGAGTAATGCAGAAATGACTGCGGTCGACATCTCTATGAAAATGAGAGTAATGCAGGAATAACAGCGCTCGACATCTCTTTAAAAGTGAAAGTAATGCGCAATGACAGCGCTCGACATCTCCATAAACATGAGAGTAATGCAGAAATGACTGCGGTCGACATCTCTATGAAAATGAGAGTAATGCAGGAATAACAGCGCTCGACATCTCTGTAAAAGTGAGAGTAATGCGCAATGACAGCACCCAACATCTCTGTAAAAATGGGAGTGATGCAGAAATGAATGCGGTCGACATCTCTATGAAAATGAGAGTAATGCAACAATAGCAGCGCTCGACATCTCAGTAAAAGTGAGAGTAATGCGCAATGACAGCACCCGACATCTCCATAAACATGAGAGTAATGCAGAAATGACTGCAGTCGACATCTCTATGAAAATGAGAGTAATGCAGGAATAACAGCGCTCGACATCTCTGTAAAAGTGAGAGTAATGCGCAATGACAGTGCTTGACATCTCTGTAAATATAGGAGTGATTCAGAAATAACAGAGCTAAGAAGTGACAACTTCATAAACATGAGAGTAATGCAGAAATGACTGTGGTCGACATCTCTAAAAATGAGAGTACTGCAGGAATAACAGCGCTCGACATCTCTGTAAAAGTGAGAGTAATGCGCAATGACAGCGCTTGACATCTCCATAAACATGAGAGTAATGCAGGAATAATAGCACTCGACATCTCTGTAAAAATGGCAGTAATGCGCAATGACAGCACCCGACATCTCCATAAACATGAAAGTAATGCAGAAATGACTGCGGTCGACATCTCTATGAAAATGAGAGTAATGCAGGAATAACAGCGCTCGACATCTCTGTAAAAGTGAGAGTAATGCGCAATAACAGCGCTTGACATCTGTGTTAAAATGGGAGTGATCCAGAAATAACAGCGCTCGACATCTCTGTAAAAATGAGAGTAATGCGCAATGACAGCGCTCGACATCTCCATGAAAATGAGAGTTATGCAGAAATGACAGCGCTCGACCAACCTCCGCACAGTGATATTGTAGACAGTAATCCCTGCCACCACACAAATCACGTGACAATAGCTGAAGCCATGGCGATACACTGGCCAAGCAGCAAACTCTTGCTATAACCAACAGGCAATTGGCAATAACATCCATCACCTTTGAGAATATGTGGAAAACATTCAACCTGTTTTGGCTTGGGTGTAATCTCTTTATTAAATTCACGCACAGCTTCTGTAATGTTCTCTGAATACATGATTGTTTACCAGTAACCTAGTAACCGGTGTGCGTATTCGCTAAAATTGATATTATTTTTATAAATAAATTACTTTTGGAACCAGATACCGTTTTTTACACTATTTTCCTATATTATGAACAAAGCAAGTTGAATTATTGACCTAAAAATTATTTCAACAAAAAATTAAATGTGTGTGGTGGCAGTGATTACTGTAATGGAAAGGAAAAGTAACCACTGCCGGGAGTTTGGCGCTCGACATCTCCATGAAAATAGGAGTAATGCAGAAATGACTGCGCTCGACATCTCCATGAAAATGGGAGTAATGCAGAAATACTGCGCTCGACATCTCCATGAAAATGGTAGTAATGCAGGAATGACTGCGCTCAACATCTCCATGAAAATGGGAGTAGACTCTAATGCAGGAATGACAGTGCTCGCCATCTCCATGATAAGGGGAGTAATGCAGAAATGACAGCGGTCGACATCTCCATGAAAATGGGAGTAATGCAGAAATAACTGCACTCGACATCTCCATGAAAATGGGAGTAATGCAGGAATGACAGCGCTCGACATCTCTATGATAATGGGAGTAATGCAGAAATGACTGCACTCAGCATCTCCATGAAAATTATAGTAATGCAGGAATGACGGCACTCGACATCTCCATGATAATGGGAGTAATGCAGAAATGACAGCGGTCGACATCTCCATGAAAATGGGAGTAATGCAGAAATGACTGCGCTCGACATCTCCATGAAAATGAGAGTAATGCGGAAGTGACAGAAATAGCTGTAATGGAAAGGAGAAGTAACCACTGCCGGGAGTTTGGCGCTCAACATCTCCATGAAAATGGGAATAATGCAGAAATGACTGCGCTCGACATCTTCATGATAATAGGAGTAATGCAGAAATGACAGCGCTCGACAACTCCTTGAAAATGGGAGTAATGCAGAAATGACAGCGCTCGACATTCCTGTGAAAATGAGAGTAATGCAGAAATGACAGCGCTCGACATCTCCATAAAAATGAGAGTAATGCAGAAATGACAGCGCTCAACATCTCCATGAAAATGGGAGCCATGCAGAAATGACAGCGCTCGACATCTCCTTGAAAATGGGAGTAATGCGAAAATGACAGCGCTCGACATCTCCATGAAAATGGGAGTAATGCAGGAATGACAGCGCTTGACATCTCCATGAAAATGGGAGTAATGCAGGAATGACAGTGCTCGACATATCCATGAAAACGGGAGTCATGCATAAATGACTGCGCTCGACATCTCCATGATTATGAGAGTAATGCAGAAATGAAAACGGTCGACATCTCCATGAAAGTAGGAGTAATGCAGAAATGACAGTTGTCGACATCTCCATGAAAATGGGAGTATTGCAGAAATGACAGCGCTCGACATCTCCGTGAAAATGGGAGTAATACAGAAATGACAGCGCTCGATATCTCCACGAAAATGGAAGTAATGCAGAAATGACAGCGCTCCACATCCCCATAATAATGTATACTATACGAAGGTCGATTTATTTAGATCACAAGCGAATAATTAAATCAAAACCATTTAGTTAAATTGTATGGATAAAATCATATATTTAAATCGCGAGGATATAATATCCTAATTCGTAAGGATATACTTTAAATCGAGAGCATTTATTTAGTGTCGATTTATTTAAATCGAGAGCATTTATTTAAAGAGTAAAAAAAATCATGTTTTTGAGCTAAATATATATTTTTTTTGAAACAGCGCACCATTGTTCCATTTCATAATTTCAGTCCATTATTTATTTTGAAAAAATTTGCCGCGATGTTTTGGCTAACATTGCCGCAACTTTGCAGCAAACATCACCACAAGCATCGCCAGAACATTGCAGAGAAACATTTTATGCAAATGAAGTTTGCTGCAAAGTTGCCGCACACTTTTACTATGTAAATGAGGTCGCAGCAAAGTTGCAGCAAACATCGCCAAGACATCGCCAGAAGATTACAGCTAAAAGCGTTATGCAAATGAAGTTTGCTGCAAAGTTGCCGCACACTTTTACCATGCAAATGAGGTCTGCGGCAAAGTTGCGGTGAACATCGCCAGAACATCACCAGAACCCCATTTGGATATTTGTTTGCTGCAACTTTGCCGCAGACCTCATTTGCATGGTAAAAGTGTACCGCAACATCGCCGCAAACTTGTCTGCCGCAGCTTTGCAGCAATGTTTGCCGCAGAGTTGCAGCAAATAGTCGCCAGAAGCCTATATTTTTGGTAAGGGTTAGTAAAAATGCCCTTTTTTACAAAAAGAAATGAGAATTATTTATTGACGCCATTATGCGACTACCCCAGGCCGACACTTACTGTGTTGCAATGGGTGTGCTACACCTTCATATTACCGAGCAGAGCTCGGCCGTCGCAGCCGGCCGACGATGATCGGCTAATGGCAACACATGTGCAAATGTTGAAATCGTACCTGGTTGGGCAAAAAAAACGTGTCGCACCGGAAGTGCCGCCATTGATGAAATTGTGTTCGGCAATTTCGGATTTTTTCCTCAAATCATCAGGGGATCAGTCTGTTTCACTTGGACGATTGTCTCTTTTCGTAGTTTGGAGTATTCGTACTAGTTCGGCTAATCCCGTCACAAGTAGTTACGAATGAAGCGATATTCATTAAAAGAATGCTTATCATTAGAAGTGTTTTATTATTTGTTATTGGTTGTCAAAATCAAACTAATTCAAAAATTCAAAATTCAGAATTTCAAAATTCAAAAAATTTAAATTTCAAAAATTTCAAAAATTTCAAAAAATTTAAAAATTCAAAATTCAAAAAAATATAAATTTCAAAAATTTCAAAAATTTCAAAATTCAAAATTTTGAACTTTTCAAAAATTTCAAAATTCAGAATTTCAAAATTCAAAAAATTTAAATTTCAAAAATTTCAAAAAATTTAAAAATTCAAAATTCAAAATTCAAAAAAATATAAATTTCAAAAATTTCAAAAAATTTCAAAAATTTCAAAAATTTCAAAATTCAAAATTTTGAACTTTTCAAAAATTTCAAAATTCCAAATTTTCAAAATTTCAAAATCCAAAATTTCAAAATTCCATGATTAATTTGATTTAATAATAAACTAATTGTTGCCTTTTAGGTTCGGTCGATATGTGTTGTATTTATCGACCTGAGAAAAGTGATATCGACCGAGGCGATATCAGGTCGATAAATAGAGTTTAATAACAAGTGTTTTTGAGATACGGGAAATATCTCCCGAGGTAGACCGAGGGAGATATTTTCAGTATCTCAAAAACACTGGTTATTAAACTATATATTACATAATTTAAAATGATTTGATTAATATTTCTAATGATTAATGCCTTTTTACACCAGAACGCCAAGACGACGTAACGTCATACAAACAAAACAAGTGGAACCGGAACTCTTCGTTAATTTCCGTAATCGTTATTTCCTAGTGGCGGAATCTGACGATGACGTCCGTAAAACAATCGGAATGTCATTTGGCATTCCCGCCACTGACGGAAAAGGCCGAACAATGTTCCGTTCCCAGTAGAGCAAACGAGTAGATAAAGCTTTTCTATTCCCAGTATTTCCTATACAAATCACAGACAAATATGTAATATATACACATATCGACCTCAATAAAAGGCAATACTTTTATATTATTGCTGATAACAGGGTTGGCATGGAGGAGTTAGTCCAAATTTACCACAGTCCTGACATGACCAAACTTTAATACGAGAGGGAAATGATAAATGGTCAAGGGTGGGCCACAGCTTGTGAGATTGAAACTGTGTCTACCATTTTAGGCTACACCATCAATGTAACATGAGTTTGGTGCAGAGCAATATCACATGTATTCTTTTTCAACCAATGAAGGAAAATTGTCATGTACAACCATTGACTTGCTTTTGAACAATAAACAAAGTTATAATGCCGCTGATAGTAGTAAAAGTAAAAAGCGAATATCACCCACCGAAAACACGCATGGCAACAAGAGCAAACATAATTCAGAAAATTATATTAGTACACCATATACTGAACCAAAAAACTCTAATATAACCAATGACATCCAATCTTTATGTAGGAAACTAGGAATCAAAACCTCTTGAAAACGAAACACAGTCAGAATCAAAGAAAAGGGAAATGCGAAATAAACGGGAAAAAAGGTATATTATCAAAACATATCAAATAAATGACATACCAGAAGCTGCACCATTACAGAAAGATGAAAAATTAAACCTTGCTATGGATGCTATACTTGCCTTTGAAATAGAACAGATGTCGTACGTTTTTTCTAAATGCGAAATTTGTCTTGAAAGAAGAACTGAATTGAAAATGATCAATGACACTGTTTGTAGTAGCTGCCAAAAAGATATGTCTGATATAAAATAATTCTCTCTGGAAAACAATATAAACCCAGGAAAGGTGCCTCTTGAGTTGAACGTGTAAAAATAAGACAATTTTCAAAATTTGGTTTTAAAAAAAATCACACCGTAAATACCTTAACTTTTACAATAAACTTGGTTGAACATCTATGATAAAGACGAAGTGTCTCCGTGGTCGAATGGTTAACGACGTTGCATTCTAAACCTTCACCTCTCATCGCTGCGGGTTCGAATTCCACTGGGAGCTCGATTTGTAAGTGAGGAAGTGTCGATTCTTACGGATGACGGGAGGTTTACAGTACTGGTTCTACCCAGGAAAAGTGGGTGGATGCCTCCAACACAAAAAAAATCTGTCGTCAACCTTACATGTGTTGAAAATGACGTAAAACACCATACAACAAACAAACTATGATAAAGATCGAGTTTGTGTTTACCAACTACCACAATTTAGAGGTATATCAAATGCCTAGGCCATTGCTTGGTCAGCTGATTTTGATGATCGAAATTATGAATAGTCAATTAATTTACTCATATGTTGATTGACAAGAAACATAAGATAGGTAAGTATTTTATCACAACAATACTGAGTATAGAATAATTATTAAGAGTAAAATATTTGGTTTACAAGTTAAATTTTACATGCGATCCGATATATCATATAAGTATTAATTTTAAGAGCTCTGCTCGGTCTTAGGCAGTGCCTAAAATTCATATTACAGATTAAGTTACATACCTCGTTGATGGTAGAGTATATATTGTTCTGCACTCTTCGACAGAACTGCGACTTCGAAATATGTAAATGGAGAATTATTACTAAGGGAGATAATTCAAGAAACGTATTGGACGTCTATGTATATCTAAAGTTCACATCCCTCTAGAAGGTATTTCCTTTCCGCAAACGGTATTTCGATTCATTCAGCACTGTCTGAGATTAGACCCCCCCCCACCCCCCGCACCCCCACACTCCCAAATCGTCACGATCATGTACGTTTTCTTTCATTTCGAATACTTTGGGAGGGCTTTAAGAAATTCAAGATATGAATCGAAATATATTTGCGACGAAGATAAATGCCCACTTTATAGTGGTATGTGCGCTTTAATAAAACAAAGTTAAATAGATGCGTTAACAAGCTATGAGGCACACCTTATTCGAGGGCTTTGTTAACCGGGATCACTCGATTAGGCGAAGTCGCTTAAAACTTCGCTATGATTTGGCCGACTTCGCTTTTCTATCCATGTGGGGATATATTTGAGTCGCCTTCATCTTCGGGTCAATTTCGGCAATTTTAAAAAGACGAGATATGTTGCTTTAATAGAAGAGTTGTGTAATATATACATATACTTGTATTTGTATATACTCGTATCTGCAATATACAACTTATCCTGTCTTGCTGGTTTACATAAAACTTTACAATGTGTGTATCAGAATTTGCTTGAATCGGACATTGAACATTTCATTTATAGGACGGGTATATATATTGGATGATCATTGAACCAGTGCAATCACAAACGTTAAACAATTCAATCATCATGCATGTATACTATCTTATAAGCGTTAATGTAATAACGAATTGAAACGCTTCGTTCATATTCAATGAAAATGAACGCAAGCAGCGCAACTATGAAATGAACTGAAAATTTACCAAATGGGTCATATATTGATTTTATACCTTATACAAGACTTTCTTCCTGTGTTAATTATTTGTAATTAATGTCACTCATGTTTGATCGATACATTCGACTGATTATTCGTCCTTATGCATTGTTTGGTAAAACCCGTATAGTTCAGTATCGATCAATTTTATCTGTCAAGTACAAGATTAAGCAAAATATGTTGTTGTTTTTCATGACCGTAGAGTATTGAATACTTCTACACGCCGAAAAAAAACATATATAAGTACACGTTTCAATTGAGTAAACCTGGTCCACTATACGTCAGCTGATAAAACTACAGACAATAACGATTGTGTGCATTAATGGTAATTAGTTTATGTTATACTTTTATCATATATGAAAAAAATGAGCCTTACCATATATGTATTTTATGAAAAAGACACAAAAACAAACTATCTAACCATATATGTATTTATTCCCGTTTATATATCTGTTGGTTGAATACACACCTGACAGCTAGACCAGATAGGTATCAGTATAAGCGGAACAGCTGCTAATTTTGTACATAGTTTGAATTTCGTTTTCTGAAAATATATCACCTTTAAATGTAATAGGTTGAGGACATGGTTTATGATATATATTAAGTTAGTATACGACTTATTCGATAAAATAGTGGAATGTATATTACTTTTACTGACTTGAAGAGACTCAGGAAAAAAGTCAGATATGTTTGGAAGAAGGAGTCATTTCGAAAAAAAGTATTTCCTACAAATATATTTCTTTCCAAAACTTCTGTATCGTTAGCAAATACTACGCCTTGCACAACAAGTTAGAGAAACTCCACTTTAGTTCGTCTGTGTTTTACCGTCTTGACCTTTCTCGCATCGTTGAAAATGACAAGCCTTTACCTGGACATGATCAATTTAAAGCGCATCAAGACCCTGATCAAACGTGGTCTTTTGAGAGCCTGCTTGATCAGTTGCGATTGGCCCGAGATGTGCAAGGGTTTAACTGTTGGCCTATGAAAACTGAACGTCACCAGATTGACCTGTCAAAATGCATGTCAAACATTTGTTCTGCCCTCATTGTTTCTGCTCGGCATGATGTTATTGTTTTAGATTTATATAACTTCGAATTCATTTCGTGTCGCGTAGTGAAATGAAACATGACTTTTTCGAAAGAATTGTGTAGCGAGAAAAACATTGACATTAAGGTGGAATGGAGCGGTATGCCGTGATAGATATTGAAAACCATAAATTGTATGCAATGGGATATGACTTTTTCCTCATTGAAAAAATTCCGCAACTTTCACGATTTTCTGTGTAATGCGTATCAGCTTTCTGGATGATGAAAATACATATATTTAGATCTTAGGAACTATGAGTTTTTGCAACATTAATTTAGGTAATATAAACGGGTCCTGACTAAAGTACCCGGGGAAATGTACCACCACTTTCGGTCACGTGTTTTATTAATCCGAGCCTTCTCGACTATTTACGATTTTGACATTTCATCTGACTTTGTACATAAAAAGCCACAAAAAACACACATAAAAATGGCGAGGCCATGATGAACACAAACAATACTAGTAAGTCGAGTCGAATGTACATTTTATACACCGCGTGTATACACGCATTTCCGCCCACTCGTGTCAAAATTGATTGACAGCTGGCAGCGTCTCACGAGGTGAACTGTCGATCGAGGTCAGTGGGTGCGGATCGCTGCCGACTTCGCTTGTCACAAAACGGAAATTTTCTAACTTGTTATGCAAGGCGTAGTAACATGTACTTCAAGTTTATGAAACGTCAGTGTACTTGTGTGTTTTTTTGTTTTGTTAGTAAAACACGTTTGGAATATGCAGTTCCGGTTACTTACAATATTTACCATTGTCTATGTTTCGGCACTCGTTAGCTTGTATGTACCGCTGATTCGTCACTGATTCTTCGAATATACGAATCTAAACTCATATTACCATGACCATATGTATTTGTACCCACACATACGAAATAAATCTCTATAAATTGATATAATACCCGTGCCATTAATTACGTGTATATATACGTATAGTAAACGGTACATGCTGAATAATCAAACAGGTATTCCACACCGAGGAGGTGTCATTCATTCCAGATAGAAGCTCACGAGACTGGCTGCATAACATACTGAATAATCAAACAGGTATTCAAGACCGAGTACGTATTGGCAGGGTTCGACACTAACGCTAGTCCGCTAGTCCTGTGCCCACCTGTTTTTCAGGAGGACTACCTAAACGTGAAAGTTGGCTAGTCCGTTGGACTAGTAATTTTTCAAGCACCTTTATAGATATTACGGACGTAAAATACACATTCTTAATATAGGGCCAGGGTCACTCGATTAGGCGAAGTCGCTTAAAACTTCGCTATGATTTGGCCGACTTCGCTTTTCTATCCATGTGGGGATATATTTGAGTCGCCGTCATCTTCGGGTCAATTTCGGCAATTTCAAATGTGATTAACCTCATAATAAACAAAACCCTCTAAAATACACAATCAGCGCGTGTTTCACAAGTACCTTATTTAATCCCATTACCATTAAATAACAACCCGACTTTTATCTAATCAGGGCAATAATACGTGTCTCCCCAGTATGTGTATACATTTGTGTTAGATGACTGCCTGACAGGGTAAATCCTTTACTGCACAGACTACATTTATATGGTGTCTCGCCAGTATGTACGCGCATATGACTTTTAAGATTCCATTTCTGGACAAATATTTTACTGCACATAGTGCACTGGAACGGCAACTGCTCTGTAGTCATGTTTATTGAAATACGACTTTGCATTTTGTTTTGTTATGTTTCTGAAACAAAATAAGGCATATACTAGCTTAAGGTGATATTATTTAATAGTTCAGTTTAATATGTATGACGTAATTAATATCGTCTGCTTGTAACAAGCATATCGATAGAACCGCATATCGATAGAACCGATGGATGCTTTGTTTGAATGAAGTTATATCAGTTGACATTAAGTATACAGTTAAAGGAAAAATGTCCATAATAACAAGAATAATAACAAAGGTATGTAGATCTTATACATGTTATACAGAGGGCAAACAAATAACATGCAACTGCATACCAATTAAAAACAAGATATCCGGACTTGCCGGAAGAACGTGTAGACAAACGAATAGACAGACGGACAGACAGACAGAGGACAGACAGACATCTCATTGCCCTCTATCATTGTTTGAAGTTTCATTGCAGCCCTATTAGTATTTTTCGAGTTATGCTCCTTCCATCATTGTGGAAAGTTTCATTGCAGTCCCATTTGAAGTTTTCAAGTTATGCTTCCTCTATCATTGTATGAAGTTTAATTGCAGTCCGATTAGTAGTCTTCGAGTTAGGCTCTATAGTTGTGATACGTTTCATTGCTCCCTCTACCGTTGTGTGAAAAAGAAATATAAAAAGATCGGACAGGTAAAGTAGCATTCAAGGAGGACAGTAAACCACAAAACACAGAAACAAACACGCAAACAGACAAACAAGAAGGCAAAAGCAATAATAAATGCAAACGACATCACAAACACAAAAAGGGTTGACAATAGGGCTACCGCCTTGGAACGGTCAGTGGCAAAGTAGGCCACTGGGGGTTTAAACCGGTTCTAGGGTGCACCAAACCTCACACTTACCCTACTGTCATCCCATTAAAATAGGACAGTGTAAATAAAGAAATCCCCGCCATGATCTAATCTCAAACCAACAAGGCAGCATCAATAGGCAATATAAGTAAAACACAAATATGCTCGTGTAAATATAATACAAAAAAAACAAAAAAATAACAATAGCCTAGAAAGCCACAATGAAGGTACTCAATGACTTTGCAGAAGCCAGAGCAGTAAGAGAATAAACCATTAAGGGCACGACAAGAAAGATCATGGACAAACATCAAACGCCACCGTCCCAATGGGCTTTAGGTAGGCGTCATCATAGGGTCCACATCCTGTCCGGTCATCGTACAATTAAAGAGGAAAGCATAGTGGCGAACTGTAAAAGGGTCCACCACCAAGCATGCAGTACTTTGTAAAATGATAGGGTCATAACCTCTTTTGATAAACTTTTTAACAAGTTTAACAAAGATAGTATGAAAGTGATCATGACCTAGAATCACCATAGAAGTCAGGTTGTGATAGTCCTTGTCGCAGAAGAGTCCTTAAATTACTTTTATATTTGAAAAGAAGATCAGGGTTACGATAATAAAATTTTGCAAAGGTTTTACGAAGTTTATGGTAACGGTAACCCTGATTGAGTAACTTTTTAGTTATACAAAGATTACGAATATTAAAGTCCTCAGCTCGAGTACAAGCTCTAGAAAAACGAATAAGTTGAGACACATATACCCCATAAGAAGTTGCTCTTGGAACATCCCCATCCAAGTGGGGATAATTAACAATGTCAAAATTAAAATGATCTCTCTTGTCATAGATTTTGCTAATTATTTTACCATTTTCAATCGAGAGATCTAAATCAAGAAAAGAAGCGTTATTATCAGATATATTAGCTTTGTTAAGCTGAAGTTCTTTGGGATAAATATAATTAACCATAGTTGGAAAGAAAGGGTTGTCAATGTTCAATATGTCATCCAGATACCGAGAGGTATCATTAAAGGCTTCAATAACATCTGCCTGGGTATCTGGTGAAAGACTCAACATGAAATCATTTTCATAGCAAAATACGAACAAATCTGCGACAAGTGGTGCACAGTTCGTACCCATAGGGATACCAACAATTTGTCTATAAATGGTGGTTCCATACCTGACGAAAATATTATCTAATAGGAAGATGAGTGCTTAACAAACTTCATAGCAAGTCCAGATAGTATAATTGTCAAAACTGCCGTTAGTAAAAAACGCTTTTATATTATTACATGCCAAAAATGTAGTATTTTCTCTAGCAAAAGTTTTTTGAATAAGACAAATTAGCTTGTCTTTAATAAGGTGATGTGGTAAGGTTGTATATAGTGTAGAGAAGTCATAAGTGCTTATTGATGAAACTTGACCTTTCTTGAACATTTTATCAAGAACGTCTCCTGAATTTTTTATAGACCAAAATAAATGAATCCCAGAGTTTTCATAAGTTTTATCACAATATAGTTTAACGTGATATTTAACGGCAGTAAGACAAGAAGTTAAAAGTTTGGAGATGTTTGTTGTGGTGCAGGCACTAGAATTCGAAATAAAGCGAGCCTTATATGGATTTTTATGTAATTTAGGAATCCAGTACATAGTAGGCAGTTTATTTTGCTTATCGTTTACACCAGCCTTGAAAGTAGTGCACCGAGTGATATGTGCGGAAACAACATCATCCTCGGTACAATTAACTGGAGTATACGAATTGGTGCTGCCGAGTTCCAGAGATAAAACATTGACGTAATGTAGGCGTCAAACAATAATTACATTATTAGCTGCTTTATCTGCAGGAAATAAAACAAATTTATTATGAAATTCTTGCATTCCCGATTTTAAATTACGAAAGGAAAACCTAGGTCTCGGAGGAAGTAAAGAGGGGTTAGCATTATAAAAGTTAATACGAGTATCTCTAATTTTCAGAATTGACTTTTTCCAAGTAGAAAGTGAGTTTGGGTCCGCATGTTCTCTACGACACCATTTGAAGTTTCATTGCAGTCGCATTAGTAGTTTTCGAGTTATGCTCCCTCTATCATTGTGTGTAGTGTCATTGCAGTCTAATTAGTATTCAAGTTATGCTGCCCCTATCAGTGTGTGAATTTTCATTGCAGTCCCATTAGGAATTTTCGAGTTATGCTCCCTCCATCAGTGTTCGAAGTTTCATTCAATCCAATTAGTAGTTTTCGAGTAATGCTCCCTCTAACATTGTGTGAAGTTTCATTGCAATCCTATTAGTAGTTTTCGAGTTATGCTCCCTCTATCAGTGTGTGATGTTTCAATCAATCCAATTAGTAGTTTTCGAGTTATGCTCCCTCTATCATTGTGTGAAGTTTCATTGCAATCCTATTAGTAGTTTTCGAGTTATGCTCCCTCTATCATTGTGTGAAGTTTCATTCAATCCAATTAGTAGTTTTCGAGTTATGCTCCCTCTATCATTGTGTGAAGTTTCATTCAATCCAATTAGTAGTTTTCGAGTTATGCTCCCTCTATCAGTGTGTGAAGTTTCATTGCAATCCCATTACTAGTCTTTTTTTTAAGTTATGCCCCGAACAAAAAATATAAGAAAACAATTACAAGGGGCAATTGTTATCTATATATCTTTGTATATCTTTGATCATTGCCCTCCCCAGTGTGGCCTCCACGTTTCTCTGTGTGGACAGACACCCTTCCTCAGACGAAGGTCTCTAGACGGTATTAAGATAATTCGGATGCTGAGGACGGGTGCCTGACAAACCGAACTGCGTATTTTTATCATCTTTTATAACCTTTTATATGCAATATATTTTAAACATTTCAGTAAATTAAACAAGAGAGCAATGATCAGACAAAATATTGATAATGTACATATATAAATAAATAAATAGAACATGTTTAACTTACTAGAGACTGTTTTGATTGTTCACACCCCCCTGACCCATGCCCCGAGTTGGTACCCTTGTTCGATGGCCTGGCTATTTGATATAAATTATTTAAAAAAAAAAAAAATTGGTGAACCCCATAATCTTCCTTGGGCATAATGTATACTAAAGTGTCTGCTTTGTTCTTGTCATTTCTTGAAAGATGATAACGTTAAAATAATCTCCTTAGATTAATTATAAGTAATGAATAAATAAAATAACCTACCTAAAAACGCTCGCCAAAAGGCCTTGTGCCATAGGGCGAGCAAAACAAATAAATATAATAGTAGTAGCAATTGTTAGTTATTGTGCTCTGCACTTCCACTCATTGCCTTCCATCATTGTTGAAAGTTTCGTTTCAGTCAGACTCACATAAGTAGTTTATGAATTATGCTCTGGACAAGGATTATACATATCAGTACATGTATACAATGACAAAGGGCACAACTCTATAACGCTATGAGTCTCAAGCCCTGCACTAGCGTTAATTGTCCTCTATCATTACGTGAAGTTTCACTGCAGTTCCTGAGTTTCTGAGTTATGCTCCGGACAAGGATTATAAGTATAAAATTACAAACGTTAGTGACTCTAATTTGAATGAAGGTAGAGTTAAGATGGTTATGCATTAAAACCCTTTAGACAAATCTGGCTAAAGCCTTTAGCCAGATAAGAATGTCTTTAGCCAAACTTTTGCCGAGATATTATTTTGGAACTTTAAGTGAAGGCGCTAAAACCTCGCGTTTGCGTACACATCAATAGTAAGTTAAACGAATATGCTTTATTAACCTCTAGGGTATTTCCATATCATATGCATGCTGCATTCTGCTTTAGTGCTTATAATTAAATTCTGAGTTTTACAATGTTCAACTTTTGCCGAGATATTATTTTGGAACTTTAAGTGAAGGCGCTAAAACCTCGCGTTTGCGTACACATCAATAGTAAGTTAAACGAGTATGTTTTATTAACCTATAGGGTATTTCCATATCATATGTATGCTGCATTCTGCTTTAGTGCTTATATTTAAAAGCTGAGTTGTACAATATTCAAAACTATTTAAAAATTGTATTTAATTTAATATTTTTTTTTTTTTTTAAAAAGTGCAGAATGAATGCTTGCAAATAATAAGTAAATATAAAAAGACGTACACTCTTGTCACCATTTATTAGACCATTTATTATTTTTATTAGATCTAAATGCATTTCATTATCTAACATTCACAGAAATAAAATAAATAACAATATATTTATAACACAGACAAAATTTTAAGACTAAGCTGAGGCACATATAACAAAGAAATATAAAAAGATCGGACAGGGAAAGTAGCATTCAGGGAGGACAGTCAACCACAAAACACAGAAACAAACATGCAAACAGACAAACAAGAAGGCAAAAGTAAAAATAAAAGTAAACGACATCACAAACACAAAAGGCTTGACAATAGGGCTACCGCCTTGGAACGGTCAGTGGCAAAGTAGGCCACTGGGGGATTAAACCGGTTCTAGGGTGCACCAAACCTCACACTTACCCTACTGTCATCCCATTAAAACAGGACAGTGTAAATAAAGAAATCTCCGCCATGATCTAATCTCTAACCAACAAGTTCATCTAACAGGTCAGATATTCCAAAGAAACTAGAAAGATCGAGTTGCATTGTGAGACATAATTCAGAAATCCTTCATACACCGCGACTTGTATGCATAGAATAAGTTATACAAGCCACTTCATTCGAAAACTGTACAAATATTTTGAGAAATCGCATCTTTTGTATTGTTTCATGTTCGTGTAGATATAACAATCAAACATAAAATCGTCCCATGTTACAGACAGCTGATCAAACATGTTCACACTTGCCATTTTTCCAGTTTACGCTAGTGTGTGTGCAACTAATTAGTGGGCACTCAACACTTACCACTGAACGTACAGTTCAAAAAGGACAGCCTTTAAACAGAGCATCTGGCTTAATAATTATTAAACAAACATTGTCAAACTTTCTGTTGATCAGCCATTTTGGCCACTTGAGGGCGCCACGTTATTTGATGTTTTACCCGGCTCGACAACGTAATTAAATATATGGACAATATTGAGCGCGGGGACACAAACTAGTTGATTCACAGCGAGAGGCGGAACAATTTGACAGCGGTTTTCAATAAACATATACTGCTGCACTCTGCGACTCAAACAAGCAACAACAACAATAACTTTCATTTCTCAGATCAAAATACATGATGTATGAGAAAAAAGGAGTCACGCAGGACTCGGAGTGAGAATTTCGTAATATAATTTAATAATAATAATAATAATAATAATAATAATAATAATAATGATAATGATAATTATAATAATAAAATATCAATAATAAAACAATAATAAATAAAACAAGCTAGAGGGGTAGGTTAAGGAGGAAAGAACGGATTTATTAATTAATTCAGAAGATCGTAGATCTAGATAATAAGAAATAAGAGAAATAAGGAAGTAAACAGCTACCTATGCTATTTTACTCGCCACAAAGTTGGTCACAGGCCACGTGATTACATTGGGACATATACATGTAAAGGTCGTCTATGTGTTCAAACACGAGACTGGTTCTCGTTGCTACATGGGTGATACCGCGCAATGAGGGGGACCGGGTAACGCACACATCAGTCAGTACGTGTATTCGACTGGCCGTTTTCGTTGAGTACCGCTATTCCGTAGAGATCGTTTTTCTCGTTCAGTACTTAACGAATTAAAACCTCCGTTATTCATGTCACTTGATCAAAACAACATGGCCGCCGATAAAGAGGTGTAATATTTTCTGCTCTTTATGTGTTTGTTGTCTTTCTGACATACCATACGCATTTGTCGATAGTTTATTTATTTATCTTTATACCTTAGCGTATCGTTTGACGGTTTAATTCGATGCACATACTTTAATAGACTGCAGGGTTGATAACTGCGGCCCATCGATGTTAAACCTACAAATGAGTCTACTATCTCCAAGATTATTGACAAATTTGATCCAAAGAAGGCCATTGGGGCGGACAAAAGTTCAGTAAAACTTATGAAGGCTGGGGAAAATGCTCTGGTCACCCCTATCACAAATCTGATAAATATGTCAATTTCATCTGGTATTTTTCCAGACAGACTTAAAGAAGCCCAGGTCACTCTTGTCTTTAAGAAAAAGGATCCAATGGATTAGTACAATTTTTGAAACTATCAGTATTTTACCAATCCCTTCGAAAACATTTGAAAGAGTGTTATCAACACAGTTTGTTTTAAACATATTTATTTTACATCGATTGCGAAACAAGTTCTTGCAACTTAGATTAATCACTCTTTGGATTCCTGTGTAGAACCAGTACTAAGCAATGTGGATTAATTTTCTTGCTCAAGGATAAATAACGTGGCCGCGAAGAGAATCGAACACACGACCTCTCGATCTAGAGTTCGGCGCTCTACCACTGAACGCACTCCATTTCCCATAACTTTTTATGTGCCTTTCGAAAAAATCATGGCTGTCAAACTACTTTGTTAAAGGTGTTAGAGGACTGGACACAAGCTCTAGATAAAAATTAATATGTAGCTGCAATTTAATGGATTTATCTAAGGCATTTGACTGCCTACCGCACGATATACTTTTATGTAAATTATCAGCATACAGCTTTTCAAAACAAGCAGTTAATTTATTAGAATCGTATCTTACAAACAGAAAATAGCAAATAAAAATTGGTGGGGTTGTTATTACTTGGGGCAAAATTCAAAAGAGCGTTGCTCAAGGATCTATCCTAGGTCCTTTGCTATTTAATGTTTTTATTAATGATATATTCTATTTTATTGAACAAGGAACCCTTTATAATTATGTAGATGATAATACTCCGTCTTTTAATTCTCCAAACTTCGTGTGGTCATACAAGTGCTTCAGAAAGAAAGCAAAATTATTATAGACTGGTTTCATTTTAACTGTATGCAGGGTAATCCAGACAAATTTCGGGCCATCGCTGTAGGCAAAAAGACCATAAATGAAGCGCCATTTTTTAACTTATGCTGTACAAACATTATTAGGGGCATTATCAATATCTAGGTTTAGCACTGTCCTCAGGGGCAATATCAACAGCTAGCGTTAGTAATGTCCTAAGGCGCAATGTCAACAGCTAACGTTAATACCGTCACCACGGGCCATATCAACATCTAGCGTTAATTATGTTCTAAGAGGCAATATCAACAGCTAGGTCTATACTTACTTTTAGTACTATCCTAAAAGGCAATATCAGCTGGCGTTAGTAGTGTCCTCTGGGGCCATATCAACAGCTAGTTTTAGTACTGTCCGTAGGGTCAATATCAACAGCTAGCAATAGTACTGTCCTAAGGGGCAATATCAACAGCTGGCATTAGTACTGCCCTCAGGGGCAATATCAATAGCTAGCGTTATTAATGTCCTCTTGGACCAAATCAAAAGCTAGCGTTAGTAATGTCCAAAGGTGCAATATCAAAAGCTAGCGTTAGTACTGTCATCAGGGGCCATCTCAACAGCTAGCGATAGTACTGTCCTAAGGTGCAATATCAGCAGCTGGCGTTAGTAATGTCCTCAGCGGCAATATCAGGAGATAGCGTTAGTACTGTCCTTTGGGGGAAAGATCAACAGCTAGCGTCATAACTGTTCTAAGGGGCAATAACAACAGCTAGGTTTAGTACTATCCTAAGGGGAAATATCATCAGCTGGTAGTAGTACTGTCCTCTGGGGTCAAAACAAAACTAGTTGTAGCAAGGTCCTCAGGGACAATATCAACAGTTTAATTTATTACTGTTCTAAGGGGCAATATCAATAGGTGGTTTTAGTACGTCCTAAAAGGCAATATCAGCAGCAGGCGTTAGTACTGTCCTCAGGAGTCATATCAACAAATAGGTTTAGTACTGTACCCATGGGCAATATCTACAGCTAGCGTAGTATAGTCATATTGGGCAATATACACTGATGTCGTTAGTAATGACCTAAGGGCATTATCAACAGCTAGCGTAAGTACTGTCCTCAGGAGTCATATCAACAGCTAGCGTTATTACTGTTCTAAAGGGCAATATCAACAGCTTGTCTTAGTACTGCTCCCTAGGGGCAATTTCAACAGCTAGCGATAGTACTGTTCTCAAGGGCCATATCAACAACTAGAGTTATTACTGTTCTTAGGGGTAATATCAACAGCTAGGTTTGGTACTCTCCTCTGGGGCAATATCAACAGCTGGCATTAGTGCTGTACTCAGGGGCCATATCAACAGCTAGCGTTATTACTATCCTAAGGGGCAATATCAACAGCTGCCATTAGTACTGTCCTCTGGGGTCAAAACAAAACTAGTTTCTGTCCTTATCAACAGCTGGCGTTAGTAATCTCCGAGCGGACAAAGGCAATATCAGCAGTAAGCGTTAGTACTGTCCTACGGTGCAATATCAACAGCTAGCGTTAGTAATGTCCTCAGGGGTACTATCAAACGCTAGTACCTTTAACATCCACATGTGCAATATCATCAGCTAGCGTTTTAACCACCATAGGGATACTATAAACAACCACCGTTAGTACTGTCCTCATAGGCAACATCAACAGGTAACATTAGTTCTGTCCTCTAAAACAATATCTACAGCTAGTGGTAGTACTGTCCTCCGAGGCAATATCAACAGCCAGCGTTAGTGCTGCCGTCATTGGCAATATCAACAGCCAGCGTTAATACCGTCCTCAGGGTCAATATTCACAGTGAGCGTTAGTATTGTCCTAAGGGGGAATATCGACAGCTAGCGTAAGTACTGGCTTCAGGGTAATATCAACAGCCAGAGTTAGTACTGTCCTCATGGACACTATTAACAGCCAGCGGTATTAATGTCGTCAGGGGATGTATCAACAGCCAGCGTTAGTACTGTTCTTAGGGGCAATATCAACAGCCTGCGTTAATACTGTCCTAAGGCCAATATCAATAGCCAGTGTTAGTACTGTCCACGGGGTCAAAATCAACAGCTAACGTTAGTACTGATATCAGGGGCAATATCAACAGTAGTTGTTAGTACTGGCCTAATAGGTAATATCAACAGCCATCGTAAGTACTGTCCCCAGGGGCAATATCAACAGTAAATATTAGTACGGGCCTAAGGGGCAATATCAACAGCCAGCGTTAGTATTGTCCACAGTGTCCATATCAATAGCCATAGTTAGTAATGTGCTCATGAGCAATATCAACAGCAATAGCGTTAGGACTGTCATAATGGGCTATTTCCACAGCTAGCGCTAGTACTGTCCCCAGTTTTGTCCTCATGGAGAATATCACCATTTAGCGTTAGCACTGTCCTCAATAGCCACTGTTATTACTGCCCTAAAGTGAAATATCAACAGGTATCGTTAATACTGTCCTCGGGGCCAATATCAGCAGATAGCGTAAATACTATCCACATGGGCAATATCAACAGCCAACATTAGTACTGTCCTTAGGGGCAATATCAATAGCCAACGTTAGCACTGTCCTAGCGGGACATATCAACAGTCAGTATTAGTACTGTCATCAGGGTCAATATCAACAGCCAATGTTACCACTGTCCTAGCGGGCCATGTCAACAGGCAGTGTTAGTACTGTACTCAGGGGAATTATCAACAGCCATCGTTAGTATTGTCCACAGTGTCCATATCAATAGCCATAGTTAGTAATGTGCTCATGAGCAATATCAACAGCAATAGCGTTAGGACTGTCATAATGGGCTATTTCCACAGCTAGCGCTAGTACTGTCCCCAGTTTTGTCCTCATGGAGAATATCACCATTTAGCGTTAGCACTGTCCTCAATAGCCACTGTTATTACTGCCCTAAAGTGAAATATCAACAGGTATCGTTAATACTGTCCTCGGGGCCAATATCAGCAGATAGCGTAAATACTATCCACATGGGCAATATCAACAGCCAACATTAGTACTGTCCTTAGGGGCAATATCAATAGCCAACGTTAGCACTGTCCTAGCGGGACATATCAACAGTCAGTATTAGTACTGTCATCAGGGTCAATATCAACAGCCAATGTTACCACTGTCCTAGCGGGCCATGTCAACAGCCATCGTTAGTATTGTCCACAGTGTCAAAAGCAATAACCAGAGTTAGTAACGTACTCAGGAGTAATATCAACAGGTATGGTTAGGACTGTCATAATGGGATATATCCACATCTAGCGAGTACTGTCCCCAGGGGCAATATCAACAGCTATCGTTAGTTTTGTTCTCATGGAGAATATCAACAGCTAGCGTTAGCACTGTCCTTATTGGCAATATCAATAGCCACTGTTATTACTGCCCTAAAGGGAAATATCAACAGGTAGCGTTAATACTGTCCTCGGGGCCAATATCAACAGATAGCGTTAGTACTTTCCTTGGGGGCAATATCGACAGCCAGAAGTACTATCCACATGGGCAATATCAATAGCCAACGTTAGTACTGTCCTCAGAGGTTATATCAACAGCTAGCGTTAGTACTTTCCTAGGGGGCAATATCGACAGCCAGCGTTTGTACTGTCCTCAAGGGCAATATCAACTGCCTGCGTTAGTATTGTCCTCAGAGGCAATATCAACAGCCAGCCTTAGTACTTTCCTAAAGTGCAATATCGCCGGCTAGCGTTAGTCCTGTCCTAAAACGAATACAGTCAGTACTACTAAACTCTGCGAAAATAACACCTACTAGCTTCCATCGCTTCAGTACTGTCATCAAGGACAATAACACCTACTAGCTTCCATCGCTTCAGTACTGTCATCAAGGACAATAACACCTACTAGCTTCCATCGCTTCAGTACTGTCATCAAGGACAATAACACCTACTAGCTTCCATCGCTTCAGTACTGTCATCAAGGACAATAACACCTACTAGCTTCCATCGCTTCAGTACTGTCATCAAGGACAATAACACCTACTAGCTTCCATCGCTTCAGTACTGTCATCAAGGACAATAACACCTACTAGCTTCCATCGCTTCAGTACTGTCATCAAGGACAATAACACCTACTAGCTTCCATCGCTTCAGTACTGTAATCAAGGACAATAACACCTACTAGCTTCTATCGCTTCAGTACTGTCATCAAGGACAATAACACCTACTAGCTTCCATCGCTTCAGTACTGTCATCAAGGACAATAACACCTACTAGCTTCCATCGCTTCAGTACTGTCATCAAGGACAATAACACCTACTAGCTTCCATCGCTTCAGTACTGTCATCAAGGACAATAACACCTACTAGCTTCTATCGCTTCAGTAATGTCATCAAGGACAATAACACCTACTAGCTTCAATCGCTTCAGTACTGTCATCAAGGACAATAACACCTACTAGCTTCCATCGCTTCAGTACTGTCATCAAGGACAATAACACCTACTAGCTTCCATCGCTTCAGTACTGTCATTAAGGACAATTTCCACAATTAGCGTCAGTAAAGTTTTGAAGGACAAATAAATTGCTTTGGTCACTTCCTTGATACACAAAATGAACAATACAGTCATAACTTGTGACATTTAATCTTAAACGGTTTCTCACCAGTGTGTATGCATATTTGTCCTTTCGTTTACCCTACCTGTTTGCAAGCAATGTTTTTTCCCAAGTGAGTGCCGTTCATTATTCGGGCAAGAGACATGTACTGTGAAACTGCCATCCTTCGAAGGGGAAGTTAAGCCGTTGACCAGGTCTATGTACAGGAATGGCCATATCCTATATAATTATGCTCATTACAGATTTTGATGAAATTCTGTGTTAATCAGTGACAACATGCCAGCAAAGTCTTCCTCGGAAACGAGGCTGTCATGATAATCAGAAATGAATGTGTGTATATAGTTTAAACAAAAAAGAACAGTGGACTAGCACCTCTCCCTCTAAACTGAGACGGGTGGACAGAGTATATTCCCCGCACCTCGTCTTGTTCCGTATTTGGAAACTCAACCTAGTCACATACCTGACGTTTGCCTGTTTACGTTGTCGATTTGTGTAAGCTGTGTTCAGATTTAAATTTCCAAACACAGAATACGTGTCAGCGCGAGATATGTCGAAATGTCAAAAATCCGGAAATGTCTACCTGAAAAACATGAACTAGTCGTACGAAAATGTCTAGATCGATGAGGTGTTCTTCTCTTTGGTGAGTTTTATGCATGCACGCTTGGTTGTTAACGTTTAATCTATTGCTGTATGGCGGTTATAGTAACTCTGGTGTAGGTACATTGTACTAAGACATCATGTTCTTGCATATAAAGCTACTGGTACTTTATAATGACAGAAGAAATGGGTGGTATTTAAACTAAAGGACGTTTTTATTTTCAAAAATGGTCTACTTTAATGTAATAAGGTTCTTATAAATCGTGTGTCAGTACTGTCCTCATCGAAACAATAAACGGATACAGTCAATACTAATCTCTGTGAAAATATCACCTACCAGCTTCTCTGTGTTCAGTTCTGTCCTCAAGGACAATATCAACACAGCTAACGTCAGTACAGTCCTGAGCAACATAATAAACTACTTAGGTGAATTTATTGATACGCGAAAGGGACGATATAGTCATAAACTCTGATATTGTATCTTAAACGGTTTCTCCCCAGTGTGTACACACTTGTCATTTCGCGTACTCTACCATTTGTAAGCAATGTTTTTTTCCCCAAGTAAAGGTTTTTGGGCGAATGACCTTTCATTATTCGGGCAAGGTACTGTGAATCTTATGTGAAATCAAAACTATCGAATAGGAAAGTCCCAACTATATGATCATGTCCTCCTCATGCCATAGCTGCATACCAGGTATTATATGGTATATAATAAATACAAACGTGTGCAGCTAACTCCTCCTATAATTTACCTCAGAATAGAACGTGTTATACAAAACCGGAGTGAGGTGGACATACGCATATCGTCTGGACTTTCATGGCTGATTGTTTGCCCCTATTTCCTAGCTGGTTGTTTGCTCCAATTTCCTGGCTGATTGTTTGCCCCCATTTCCTGGCTGATTGTTTGTCACCATTTCGACAAAGATTGGTTCTACTATATTGTATTTAGATAACGTATTGTCGCTAATGTTGTGTATTGTGATGAGACGTACATAAATTAATAAAACATTGCAAAGTCGTAGCATGTGTCCAGCATCCCAATGCGCACATGACCTTGACATGTTCACCTATTTCCCAATGTCTAGTGAGGTTTAGTCAAGGTTACGTTTATGCGTTAAGCTCATTTTCTCACAAATATATACGGTAGTTGTCAAATGTATTGACCATTAAGTTTTGATAATTGGTGTAACGAGTCACCCACCCAGGTTACCAATACCAAAACCTAACACTGAATAAAGATGTTGTCTCTGTGTTTACTGTACATTACCCATCACAACACATTCTGCAATAAAACTGACCTTGAAAACGAACAGGAACCCGGTGGTCGAGACAGTTTGTGGCTGTGGCCTTGTGAACGAGCGAGAGCCCGGTGGTTGAGAGAGTATGTAGCGGTGGTGTTGTTGAATGCGACTATAGTCAAGATAACAAATATAGGTATATAAGTATGTAAACTAAGTTATGAACTGTTAACAGCTTCCTTCTTATCTCTGTACATGTCTGGGCACATCTTCCTTCTTACCTCGGGACATGAGCTTCTTTTTTATCTCTAGACACGAGAGTCCTTTTTATCTCCACACACGAGCTTCCTTCTTATCTCTAGACACGAGCTTCCTTCTTATCTCGGGTACGAGCTTCCTTCTTATCTCAGGACACGAGCTTCCTTCTTATCTCTGGGCACGAGCTTCCTTCCTACCTCTGGGCACGAGCTTCCTTCTAAACTTTAGACACGATCTTCCTTCTTATCTTTACACACGAGTTCCCTTCTTATCTCTAGACACGAGTTCCCTTCTTATCTCTATATACGAGCTTCTTTCTTATCTCTGAGCACGAGCTTCCTTCTTACCTCTGGGCACGAGCTTCCTTCTTATCTCTGGGCACGAACTTCCTTCTTATCTCTGGGCACGAGCTTCCTTCTTATCTCAGGACACGAGCTTCCTTCTTATCTCTCGGCACGAGCTTCCTTCTTATCACAGGACACGAGCTCCCTTCTTATCTCTGCTGGGCACAAGCTTCCTTCTTATCTCTGGATACAAGTTTTCTTCTTATTCGGAAACTAATATGTAAAATGTAAAGTGGAAATTGCCGTGGTTCACAAGCTTCCGGTCTGATAACTGAAAACATACGAGTGGTTCACAAGCTTCCGGTCTGATAACTGAAAACATACTATCTCTTTAATTAATAGTTTCTATAGCAGTGTTTGATCGTGTGTTTTTTTAATTAATTAATGTGTTGGTGTAGTTGGTATATTTGGAAACATAGTAATAATTCATGAATACTGCAGTACTTACAGTACGTTCTTAACTGCAGTGCTACCAGAACTCAAAGCATGACGTATCAACATGAACTAATAATGTGTCAAAACTACTATACATATGTGAATTACAGTAATCTTCTTTTCTGTTTTGTTAAACTTTACTGATTTTGATAAATTAGCGGCGTCTCCTTTGAGTTCAGTCAGATTATTCAAAGAATGTAAGTGCGCTCCTCGCCTCGTTTTAATTACTAGTATTGAGGAATCATTGTTTTCTTCGTGAGCTAAGGAACTTAGGTTGTAAATAAAGCATTAAAGCGTTGCTTGAATGTACAAAGAGATGTGTCGATGTCACCGCAACTAGTTTTACGTTAGTATGTGCGGTTATGTTTACGTCGATGTCACCGCAACAAGTTTTACGTTAGTATGTGCGGTTATGTTTACGTCGATGTAACCGCAACTAGTATCACTTTAGTATGTGGGGTTATGTTTACGTCGATGTCACCGCAACAAGTTTTACGTTAGTATGTGCGGTTATGTTTACGTCGATGTAACCGCAACTAGTATCACGTTAGTATGTGCGGTTATGTTTACGTCGATGTCACCGCAACAAGTTTTACGTTAGAATGTGCGGTTGTGTTTACATCGATGTAACCGCAACTAGTATCACGTTAGTATGTGCGGTAATGTTTATGTCGTTGTAACCTCAACTGGTTTCGCATTAGTATGTGCGGTTATGTTTATGTCGATATAATCGCACCTAGTTATTCGTTAGTATGTGTGGTTATTTTTATGTCGATTGTCACAACTAGTTATTCGTTAGTATGTGTGGTTATGTTTATATCGATTGTCATAAATAATTGTTCGTTAGTATGTGTGGTTATGTTTATGTCGATTGTCGCACCTAGTTATTCGTTAGTACGTGTATGTGCGGTTAATTTTATGTCAATTATCACAACTAGTTATTAGTTTTATATGTGCGGTTATGTTTATCTCGATGGAACCGCAACTAGTCATTCGTTAGTATGTGCGGTTATGTGTATGTCAATTGCCACAACTAGTTAGTCTTTAGTATTTGCAGTTATGTTTATTTTAATTGTCACAACTAGTTATTGGTTAGTACGTGCGGTCATGTTTATCTCGATGTAACCGCAACTGGTTATTCGTTAGTATGTGCAGTTATGTGTATGTCAATTGCCATAACTAGTTATTCCTTAGTATATGCGGTTATGTTTATGTCAATGTAATAGCAACTAGTTATTCGTTAGTATGTGCGGTTATGTGTATGTCAATTGCCACAACTAGTTATTTGTTAGTATGTGCGATTATGTTTATGTCGATGTAATCGCAACTAGTTATTCGTTAGTATGTGCGGTTATGTTTATGTCAATGTAACCGCAACTAGTTATTCGTATGTTGAGTGCGTGGTCCAGTGGTAGAGCGCCGAACTCCAGAATGAGAGGCCGTGGGTTCGATCCTCGCCGTGGTTACTTATTTATCCTTGACCAAGATAATTAATCCACATTGCTTAGTACTAGTTCTACCCAGGCAGCCGTCGAGAGTGATTAATCTAAGTTGAAAGAACTTGTTTCGCCATCGATTTAAAATAAATATGTTTAAACTAGTTATTCGTTAGTATGTGCGGTTATGTATATGTCAATTGCCACAACAAATTATTCTTTAGTATGTGCGGTTATGTGTATGTCAATTGCCACAACTAGTTATTCTTTAGTATGTGCGGTTATGTTTATGTCAATTGGCACAACTAGTTATTCGTTAGTTTGCGCGGTTATGTGTATGTCAATTGCCACAACCAGTTATTCGTTAGTATGTGCGGTTATGTGTATGTCAATTGCCACAACTAGTTATTCTTTAGTATGTGCGGTTATGTTTATGTCAATTGGCACAACTAGTTATTCGTTAGTTTGCGCGGTTATGTGTATGTCAATTGCCACAACCAGTTATTCGTTAGTTTGCGCGGTTATGTGTATGTCAATTGCCACAACCAGTTATTCTTTAGTATGTGCGGTTATGTGTATGTCAATTGCCACAACTAGTTATTATTTAGTATGTGCGTTTATTTGTATGTCAATTGCCACAACTAGTTATTCGTTAGTATGTGCAGTTAGGTGTATGTCAATTGCCACAACTAGTTATTAGTTAGTATGTGCGTTTATGTTTATGTCAATGTAACCGCAACTAGTTATTCGTTAGTATGTGCGTTTATGTTTATGTCAATGTAATCGCAACTAGTTGTTCGCTAGTATGTGCGGTTATGTGTATGTCAATTGCCACAACTAGTTATTCGTTAGTATGTGCGGTTACGTTTATGTCAATGTAACCGCAACTAGTTGTTATTCGTTAGTATATGCGGTTATGTGTATATCAATTGCCACAACTAGTTATTCGTTAGTACGTGCGGTTATGTGTATGTCAATTGCCACAACTAGTTATTCGTGAGTACGTGCGGTTATGTGTATGTCAATTGCCACAACTAGTTATTCGTTAAAATGTGCGGCTATGTGTATGTCAATTGACACATCTAGTTATTATTTAGTATGTGCGGTTATGTGTATGTCAATTGCCACAACTAGTTATTCGTTAGTATGTGCGGTTATGTGTATGTCAAATGCCACAACTAGTTATTCGTTAGTACGTGCGGTCATGTGTATGTCATTTGCCACAACTAATTATTCGTTAGTATGTGCGGTTATGTGTATGTCAATTGCCACAACTAGTTATTCGTTAGTTAGTGCGGTTATGTGTATGTCAATTGCCACAACTAGTTATTCGTTAGTATGTGCGGTTATGTGTATGTCAATTGCCAAACCTAGTTATTCGTTAGTACGTGCGATTATGTTTATGTCAATGTTACCGCAACTAGTTATTCATTAGTTTGTGCGGTTATGTGTATGTCAATTGCCATAACCAATTATTCGTTAATATGTGCGGTTATGTTTATGTCAATTGCCACAACTAGTTATTCGTTAGTATGTGCGGTTATGTTTATGTCAATTGCCACAACTAGTTATTCGTTAGTATATGCGGGTAATTGTGTGTCGATTGCCACAACTAGTTATTCGTTAGTATGTGCGGTTATGTGTATGTCAGTTGCCACAAATAGTTATTCGTTAGTACGTGCGGTCATGTGTATGTCAATTGCCACAACTAGTTATTCGTTAGTATGTGCGGTTATGTGTATGTCAATTGCCAAACCTAGCTATTCGTTAGTACGTGCGATGATGTTTATGTCAATGTAACTGCAACTAGTTATTTATTAGTATGTGCGGTTATGTGTATGTCAATTGCCACAACCAGTTATTCGTTAGTTTGTGCGGTTATGTGTATGTCAATTGCCACAACCAATTATTCGTTAATATGTGCGGTTATGTTTATGTCAATTGCCACAACTAGTTATTCGTTAATATGTGCGGTTATGTGTATGTCAATTGCCACAACTAGTTATTCGTTAGTATGTGCGGTTATGTTTATGTCAATTGCCACAACTAGTTATTCGTTAGTATGTGTGGTTATGTGTATGTCAATTGCCACAACTAGTTATTATTTATTATGTGCGGTTATGCGTATGTCAATTTTCACAACTAGTTATTCGTTAGTATGTGCGGTTATGTGTATGTCAATTGCAACAACTAGTTATTCGTTAGTATGTGCGGTTATGTGTATGTCAATTGCCACAACTAGTTATTCGTTAGTACGTGCGGTTATGTTTATGTCAATTGCCACAACTAGTTATTCGTTAGTATGTGCGATTATGTGTATGTCAATTGTCATCAGTTACGGAATATGAAACATCAGACCACGTTTTCCAGTAACCGTCCTTCGGTAATCGGTCTCGATTTTGACTTATACATTAGGGTAGACCGAGTAGACTGGTACGGGGCACGTTCACTCAAATGCACCATAAATCACGCATTCGAAGTCAAGCCTTTACTAACCTTCGAAATACACTCACAATATTCTTTCAAATAACATCGAAACCGATCTACTTTCCAGCACACTAAAGAGACACTTGGCAATCTTGAAGTTTCTGTCATTCATTAAAATAAGGATCTATATTCATTAATCAAGTTTTTTGAATATAATGAAATACAATGTTGAGTTTTCAGTTTTCTTCGTTATTCTACCATATTTTTAAATATGTGGTGCTGTATTTTCTACAGTAAGTAATATGCATAACCAGTTCGATTTATACTGTTCTTATAATTAATATTGATGCCAGTTATGTAACTACCAGGACGCCGCTAGTTTGAAAACAAACCAAAATTGTCGTGTTTCCCTTTAAGATCTCTCATTGCAACTTTTATGAGTGATTATCGACAATAACCTAATTAATTATTTCGTAATGCATACACAGAGTGATTATCGACATAACCTAATTAAATCCCTCGTAAGACTCTCTCTTGTACAGTAATCGAAGGTTAAGTTGCCTGTGAATTCATACTCGGTAACTATGGATACGAGTGGAACAGCTGATAAGCCATACTGCTTGGGATTAAATGTTGGCATGGTTGGTGTGGATAGATAGGAAACACATAACTGCCACATATACTCTCCTGAAACAAAAAATAATGATTTCATTTTGGAAACCTCTTATTAATTAGAAAGATACATACATGGTATGTATAACGTGTGGTGTGTATTACGTGTGGTGTGTATTACGTGCGGTGTGTATTACGTGTGGTGTGTATTACGTGTGGTGTGTATTACGTGCGGTGTGTATTACGTGTGGTGTGTATTACGTGTGGTGTGTATTACGTGCGGTGTGTATTACGTGTGGTGTGTATTACGTGTGGTGTGTATTTACTTTTGAAAACTTTTCAAAGGTAATGTCTACCTGTTGTTTTGCTGTATAGCTAAATAAGTAAATCATTGGTATGTAAACGTTGTGTTTTAATGTAAATAATAAACCACAAGCCGCGTTAATATGTAGCATATATCGACCGACCGACACAAATATCCATATCACTATTCCATATCTTCACTGGCGGAGAAAGACTTGCACTGCTCGTTATCTATCTGTTACACACACATGCTCATATGTTGTACTTGGCTGGTTTTCCCATCTGGCTTTTACTTGTAACGAGGCAGTGTGCTGGAAATAATACTTCAAGTGCATTGTGTATATTCGGCAAGGGGTAAAAGCTGGAATGGAGTCTTGGATAGGAGTCTTGGAGTGAGTTTTGGAGTCCGTGTTTGAAGTCAATTTTTGGAATGCCTCTACTTTTAACATTTATGATATTATCGAATATTCGGCCATGAAGAGAAACAGAGCTTGAGATGAAAAGAACACATTCAGAGTAGGGTATGCTTTACATAATGATAAATTATATCTGTGATCATTTTATAATGTGTACACTGATACCATCATACCAGTCTGATTATATTGATTCAGTAAAACAACAGGGATCCGGTTACTTCAAGTCGGTGTTCAGAGCAGCAACTGGTATTGCTTTATTGTCAGTTTAAAGTATCAGGCTAATACGGAAGAGGACGTACACGTTCTATATTTGGGATTAATTGCAAGATATCATAACTTAATTTAGTACTAATTATCGTCATTTAATAAGAACGTGATATTCATATCCTATAACATTATTACAATGAAACACGTGTCGGCCGTCACACTTACACACTTTATGTGGGCCATAAAACATTGGGAATCATTATGTATCTATAGTGACCATATGGAGTGAAGTTATAAATGCACTTTAGTAAATTTAAAGGGACACTGTCCGTTACTTTTAGCTTATAAAACACACAATAATTATGTTCGCAAACATACACACTAAACATTATTGAATATTTACTTATTAAAAGCAAGATTGTTTAACGGAATTCAATCGCGGTACAAACAAAAGTAAATCCGCTTGTGCGTTTGAACTCGCAGTAATAATAGTGTGCGTGAGCGTAAAGTGGTCGACAACGCTCCCGACTGAGCTAAGCAGGCTATACATATTACGCTATACATACTATGATGAAAACCTAATGCACTAATGGAAGTCACGTGATCGCAGAAAAGGTAAATATTGTGCGTCCCACTTTATTTACATATAATAATTAAAACTTTTTTTTTTCAAACTCACAAATGTATTCCTACATACTTAGTGTCTATCCTCATGTTTTCATGTATACATTTCACTGAATAAAAGTCAGACAGTTATTTGGTTAAGCTCAATATCTGCTTACTTACGGACAGTGTCCCTTTAAGCAAAACACATTTTTAAAAAATCAGTTTAATATTTACATGAATTACGATATTATAAACAAGCTTTTAATAAGTTGTAACTGACAATAGTTTTTTTAAAGTGTATTTTTATTGAAATGGCATTATAATAGTGAGAAATTCTATAAAAAGCTGTTTAAAAGTTAAAAATACCATCATTTTTGATATAGCAAAAGTTTCGTTCTGACTCCTTGTTTTGCCTAAAAAGGCTTGTTTTGCCTTAAGGAAAGGGAAATACCATCACTGGACAGAGAAATACATGTGTAAAGGGTTTTTGCATGAATTAAACATTTATGCATACAACTCTTCATGATATATTTTTCTCCGCGTCGTCTGCGTAATGTGATTATTGCAAACAACAACAACAACAATAACAACAATATAATAATTTTCAAAAAATCGCTGTCTTTGCTTGTAAAACAGACCATCTGTAACTAGTGTCATTAAAAAGAAAACAATATCAAAATAAAGATTATTGTTTCATCTATTTAGAACCGTTTGCACCTAAGGCATCAGTTTCGTCATTATGCGATATATTTACAATTAAAAAACACATGTTCGACATATTTTAAGAATTTTATATAGAACATATATTAAGGACACTAGATGGTGTATTTAAACTCTAAGACAGACCAAGATCCTTTTAACATAAAAATATGAAACTTATATCAAAATAAAGATAATAAATTGTATTTTAAGAAACTGTTTGCATCTAAGCGATCATGTTTATAGAATTTCTAATATTAAACAATAATGAAATTTCCCCCTATACGCTCCATGTAAAAATCTGGCGACTCATTTGATAACCCGTTTGAGGAAGATTCTTCCATATGTACCGTCCTTTCTTTATGATTAAACTGTGAGAGTATGTTGTAAAATATACCATAGCTATTCTAAATTTCTTAATATTTAACACATTTAAATAATTTTCTGCAACAAGTGCTGATTTTAAATACATATAAATACCTTGTTTAAATACCTTCTACATGAATCATGTTTTCAATCCGCTTTTTTAATATGTTCATGGGTATTTTACTTGGATACGCATCTTTAATATGTTCATGGGTATTTTACGTGGATACGCATCCTTTTGGGGGCTCTGTTTAAAATTTACCTGACTCGGTTTTTACTTTACTGCACATGCTACGGTCTCGTCTGTATACATGTGCATGTGTCTTTTAGTTTAAACTTATTTATTTTACATCGATTGTAACGAAAGCTCTCTGAACTTTTAATCCCTATATATGTCTTCCTGGGTTGAACCAGTACTAAGCAAATGCAGATAAAGTGTCTTGCTCATGGACACAATGCATATGGTCATGGAGGGGATCGAACCACCAATTTTCGATCATGGGTCCATCACGCTAACATTAAACCACAACGCGGTGTTTTTTAGGTCGCCTGACTGTATATATCCTTTACTGCACACACAACGCGTATATGATGTCTCGCCAGTAGGTATGTGCATGTATTTTTTCAAGATTCAGACCGACTGACTGGATAAATCCTATGTTACAAATGCTACACTTATATGGTGTATCGCCACGATGTATACGCATGTGAGTTTGAAGATTGCCTAACTCGGTAAATTCTTTACTGCAAACTTGACATTAAAATAGTTTCTCGCCTGTATGGATGCGCACGTACTTTTTAAGAATGCCTCCCACGGTAAATCCTCTACTACAGACACTACACCACTTATACAGTGTTTCGCCTGTATGTACTTAAAACCGCCGGTGTTAATCCTTTACTGCACACGCTACACTTATATTGTTTCTCGCCTGTATGTGTGAGCATGTGTTTTTTTAAGATTGCCTGCCACGGTAGATCCTCTACTGCACACGCTTACATGGTGTCTCGGCTGTATAATATTCACGTGTGTTTCTTTAAGGTCGTCTGACTGTGTAAATCCTTTCCTGCACACGCTACACGTATATGGTGTCTCGCCTGTATCTATGTGTATTTGTTTTTTAAGATTACCTGACCGAATAACTGCTTTGTTGCACATGTTACACTTAGAATCCTTTACTGCGCATGTTACATTTATATGGTGTCTCGCCTGTGTGCGTACGCGTGTGTTTTTTAAGATTGCTTGCCTTGGTAAATCCTTTACAGCACACGCTACACTTATATGGTGTCTCGCCTGTGTGTGTACGCGTGTTTTTTAAGATTGCTTGTCACGGTAAATTCTTTAATGCACACGCTACACTTATATGGTTTCTCGCCTGTATGGGTGCACATGTGTCTTTTAAGACTGCATCCCACGGTAAATCCTTTACAGCACACGCAACATTTATATGGTGTCTCGCCTGTATGTATACGCCTGTGTATTGTAAGTATGCCTGCCAGGGCAAATCTTTTACTGCAAACGCTACACGTATATGGTGTTTCGCCTGTATGGGTGCGCATGTGTCTTTTAAGACTGCTTGCCACGTTAAACCCTCTACTGCACACGCTACACGTATATGGCGTCTCGCCTGTATGTATGCGCATGTGAGTTTTAAGACCGCCTGACTGGGTAAATCCTTTATTGCACACGCTGCACTTATATGGTTTCTCGCCTGTATGGGTGAGCTTGTGTCTTTTAAGATGTTTTGACTGTGTAAATCCTTTACTGCACACGCTACACTTACATGGTGTCTCGCCTGTATGTATGCGCATGTGTATGTTCAGACTACTTGACTGTTTAAACACTGCGCTACACACGGTGCATTTAAACAGTGACAGTTTTGAAGATATATCCATCTGTATTAAAAAGTAACTGTGTACGTTGCAGTATGTGGTATCAGTCTGAAATAAAATAAATCGAATACACAAATTGATATTTTAAAACAGTTCAAGTTGATATCATGTCTGAATTATGTCTAATCAATTGTGAAAGGTATAACGACATGAACTATTCAGGAGATCACCATTTGTTATACATATTCCGGAATTTCACTTCATAGTATAGATACTATCCAATATATATTTATTTATACATCACGTTTGCGGCCTAACAATTATCCTACCCCGTCCAACCCGTGTCTTCAGTCATAAACCGCGGGTAAGGCGGGGTATGTTGTGATGCGGCCACCGCGTAAATAGTCCCATCGTGATTACTGACTTTTTTTGCTCCCTGGCCAGAAATATGCTTTAAAGGTGTCGATTTATTAACAAATCGATGTTATTACACAACACAGGTCATATATAAATAGTATATGATAGTTTTTAAGCAAAATAATGGTATCCCTTATATGATACATAGAACCGCATCACGCGTATAAATCGACATAAAAAAAGAAACAACATGGCGGACATTATTTTGTTCGGGTTTTCATTCAGAAAACAAATAAACTGGATTTTATAACATGGCCGGAACAATTATTAGAGGTGTTTAAATATCTGCTAGAGAGTTGGGGCAATGGTTGATGCATTATCTACCTAGTTAGTGAGATGAGACGGGGTTTCCAGGAGAAGTAGTTTTGAGGATTTCTGATGAAGTTGTGCCCGTCGCATTGATCATCCTTCATGACGTTTGAACTTGATTCCAACGTTCATGTCGTTGAAGTGGAACGGTGTTCACGATAGTACAACCCCAGAATGGTAAGTGTTGTGTTTTATAACATGTATACATTTAGCATAATTCAATTTTGACCTCAAAATGATATAAAAAAGTGCCTTCAGGAAACGTGAAGTGAGGATGTTTCTTTCGTTATTTTTTTTAACAATGGATGCGTAATGACAATTAGTTGGTTGATTTGATTTGAATTGGATTTTATAGTCGCACCAACAGCTAAGGTCATATGGCGACTTTCCAGCTTCCATTGGTGGAGGAAGACCCCAGGTGCCCCTCCGGGCAATTTTCGGCACGGGCGGGCACCTGGGTAGAACCACCGACGTTCCGCAAGCCAGCTGGATAGCTTCTTCACATAAAGATTCCTAGGCCCCTGAGGGATCGAACCTACAGCGGTGAGGGGCAAGTGATTTCAAGTCAGAGACGTTAACCACTCGGCCACGGACGCCCCGACAATTAGTTGGACTATGTGTAAGAGAGTCTGGCCAGTTGAACGCTTTCTTGAGAGCATCGCAGAACCGTTCTCAGTAAGCCCTGGGCTCAAACCCCAGTCCACTGTTATCTATGACATTTGGCGCATGCAAGAATAAGGACCATGTCCATCAGACTCAAATATGAAGAAATATCAAGTTTGGTAGTCGGTCAGGAGTGAAGAGTGAATAAATATGCACGGTTATCCAAGCACAAGCAAGCATCTCGACCAAGATTTTACTAAGAAGAAATACGAAAATCACTCATTTCAAGCACGGTTATCCAAGCACAGGCAAGCATTTCGACCAAGATTTTACTAAAAAGAAATACAAAAATCACTCATTTCAATTGATTATTCATTTTTTGCTCTAGTAAAAATTGTTTATTTGTTCGGACAACCCAGACACAAACATTTGGTAGAATAACAGTATTTACTAGCTTCGGGCTACCAGACTAGTGCTAATTTCGAGCCCTGTACAGTAACTCATCCCTCCCACAGCTGGGTATATCCGCGGCGTATCTGCAGGATACTCCCATCCATTATATTGAAGGTCATAGGGAGGTCAGTTTATTATGGTGGAAGAAAGTCCACGCATATTAGTGCATAAAATATAGGTCTACGAACGGCGAATTTTGATATATGCCGTCCTCCATCTAGGGTGCATCTATAAACATCCGTATTTAAAAAAAGCATCCTAAGATGTCAAATAAATGAGACAACTTAAAGCTCCACAAGAAAACTGATACATTTTTTCACATACAAAAAAATACATCAAAGTGAACATTTTGTAAAAAAAAATCCTATCAACTTGACAGGAACGAAATGTCATGACCATGTACCCTGCCGGCTCTATCAACCAACTTTCATTCCGTCTGTTGTCAGAGATAGACATGTAGCATCTCCGACTGTCTAGAACAAGTGAGTCAGATTGTAACAAGCCACATATAAATGTATTGGGAATTGTCTGCTGACGGTACAAAAACAGGTCTCAATTTAGTACTCGCAACATTCAAGTTTGAAATGTTGACATAAATTATAATGATATATTTCAAACTTTTATGTAGTAAATTCACAAGTTTTCCTTCACATTTCATTTCAGTTAACACTGATTTCTAAAAATCATCTTTGAAATAAGTTATTTTCCATTGCCTTCACATATGGGCAGTACTCCAGATAAGACGCGTATCTGCGTAATTACGCATATTTTTTCATCAAAAACGCCGATTCTTATGGATGGCGGGAGGTGTATAGTACTGGTTCTACCCAGGAAAAGTAGGTGGTCTGCCTTCACCACAAAAAAATCAACCGTCGTATATAACCTTACATGTGTCGAAAATGACGTAAAACATCATACAAACGAACAAATCATCAAAAACTATTATTGGACAATCGGTTGAAATTTACAATCGATCATCTGTTACAATCGGTTGGATGTAACCGATCAATCATTGGTAATAATCGGCTAGTCAACATAACGTATAACGTGCAAGTCTATCTGTATTTCAGGCCTTGAACTTAAAACAAATTCTGTTTTCGAATATATATTCTTTCCTGTCTAGTTTCTAATGCCATTGTAATTTTATTTTAATCAGTAAAATAATTCTAATTCAAATATAAATGTGTTTATTTGTGTACATGCTCATTTTAACAAGTGTATTTCCCAACTGTTGTTTCCTGGATAGGTTTATTTCATTTTTTAAAATTAATCAAAGTAAAATTTTACATCTAGCCGTTGATCGATTATATACTTTCATAATCGATCATCATAATCGAATGCCTAAGTACCTGATGATCGGTTACAATCGATTACTCGGTACATCACTACCAAAAACATATTAAAAATAAAATAAATGAGTACAAAAACGCATTAAAAATCGTCGTTAAGTATCAAGAACCAAATACACTCTTGACACTTCAGTAGAAAAATCGAATGCACCCAATCATACTCACTCACTCACTACTTAAAATGAAATCAATCATGAGCTGATTACTGATCTGAATTAATTAGCGAGAATCGTGTTCTATAGAGCGAGGCGTATATGGGTCATTCTATTAAAACCATGACTTATAAGGTGTCGACGATTATTATATTGGTCTTACACATAACTCTACGAAGGTCATTGGTCTTACACTCAACTCTACGAAGGTCATTGGTCTTACACTTAATTCTACTACCGTCACTGGCCTTACGCGTAACTCTACTACTGTCATTGGTCTTACACAGAACTCATCCACGGTCATTGGTATTAAACTTAACTCTACTACGGTCATTGGTCTTACACGTTACTCTACTACGGTCGTTGGTCTTACACATATCTCTGCTACTAACATTGGTCTTATAAAGAACTCTACTACTGTCACTGGTCTTCTGAAGAAATCTGCTACGGTCCTTAGTGTACAATTAATTATAATACAGGCATTGATCTTATACTTAACTCTACTACGGTCATTGGTCACACATAGCTCTGCTACGGTCATTGGTCTTATAACCAGCTCTACTACTGTCACGGGTCTTATACAGAACTCTACTACGGTCATTGGTCTTACACTTAACTCTACTACGTTCATTGGTATTACACATAACTCTGCTACGGTCATTGGTCTTATAAAGAATTATATTACGGTCATTGGTCTTACATTTACCTATACTAAGGTACCTGGTCTTTCATATAATTCTACTGCGGGCATTGGTCTTACATTTAACTACACTACGGTCATTATTCTTACACTTTACTAAGCAATTGGTCTTATACTGAACTTGCTGAAGTCATTGATCTCACATATAACTCTAATACGGTGTTTTTGGTCTTACACTCGACGATTATTATATTGGTCTTACACATAACTCTACGAAGGTCATTGATCTGACACTTAACTCTACTACGGTCATTGGTCTTACACGTAACTCTACTACCGTCACTGGTCTTACACGTAACTCTACCACGGTCATTGGTCTTACACATAACTCTTCTACAGTAACTGGTCTTACACTACTACGGTCATTGGTCTTATACAGAACTCTGCTACTGTCATTGATCTCACACATAACTACGCTACAGTCATTGGTCTTACAAACAATCTGCTACGGTCATTGATCTCACACACAATTTACTACGGTCACTGGTCTTATACAGAATTTTGCTATGGTCACTGGTCTTACAGTTAACTTTACTACGGTCATTGACCTTATACAGAACTCTGCTACGGCCATTGGTCTTACCCTCTGATACGATCACTGGTCTCGGCAGGACTATCACAGGTGTTATTTTCAATTTAATCATTTACACCGATACAAATACAAAGGAAATTTCAGCGACGATGCTACAACTAAATGGCCGTCTATTAGGCTTGATGTTTTATGCGTAACTGTTAAAACAGTGGGTGGCGTATAACATTTTAGTTCAAATCGTTGTAACGTTACACGAGTATTAATTTATATATTTGTTTACCTTTGTGTATCTGTAAAATTGCGAGTAGTATACACAAACATTAGATTTATTACACAGTTATCGTTCGTTGCTGGTTGCGTTTTAAAAAATGATTGGCAGGTTTATGTTTAAAATAGTAGCATCCAATTATTTTTAGCCATCATTTTTGCTTTGTTTAAAATACTTGACATGTTAACATCAAAGCAAATTGCATAGTGTGTTTGCCTCGTTCTTGTTTTTGTAACAACTGATACATGTTCAGTATTAGATTTACACTGCCATATGTGTTGGAGGGCATCTCTCCAGAGATCTAATCTATGACGCATGTGTTAACGCGCTTTATTCGCTACACAGCTGAGCGAATTATAGAAATATATAAAATGCACACAACCATATAGCATTTGTCAAATCATAGTGTAGAGTATCAAAGCAATATAATCAATACGATTGAAATCTTATTTTAAAAGCTCTTACCCAGATTGTGGTGAAGATGAATCCTAGTTATAACATGTATAATGTTCCAACTTCCTATACAATTTAATAGTACAATTCTAAAATATACGGGCATGGGGTAAAAGCTGGATTGGAGTCTTGCAGTGGAGTGTTGGGATGTAGTTTTGGAGTGACGATGGACTGTTGGAGTGTAATGTTGGGTGTAGAGTTGGAGTGGCGGTGGAGTGGTGGAGTGGAGTGTTGGAGTCATTTTTAGGAGTCAATTCTTGGATTCGGCTTTTGGAGACATTGGACAATTTTAACTGATTAATTTTATATAATTTCACTCGCTTTTTGGTTTTAGAGATTATTGCATTGCTACAGTTATGTATATCTAACGAATACTTTCACCTGCTTTGTCACAGTGTGAAGCTTACCATATGGCCAATTCTTTAATATCGCAAATGAACCAGTATATTCAATGTTGCCATTTACCTTGTGTGAAGTGATTATGGCAGACTCGTTACTTGTATGAAACTAATAGTGTTTAATCAATATCTGAAAATATAGCGTTGTCAGTCTATCATTGATTATAATTAACATAGAAAGGATCAAATCATTATGGAACAATCAAAATGTGCATGACCAACATTTCTAATTAAGTTATAAGTCCTGCAATTAATCCTAACTATAGGTACATGTATGTCCTCTTCCGTATTAGCCTGATACTTTAAACTGACAATAAAGCAATACCAGTTGCTGCTCTGAACACCGACTTGAAGTAACCGGATCCCTGTTGTTTTACTGAATCAATATGATCAGTATAGACTGGTATGATCAGTCTATAAAATAATCACAGATATAATGTATCATTATGTAAAGCATACCCTACTCTGAGTGTGTTCTTTTCATCTCTAGCTTTGTATGTCTTCATGGCCGAATATTCTATAAAATCATAAATGTTAAAAGTGAAGACATTCCAAAAATGTAATTCAAACACCGACTCCAAAACTCACTCCAAGACTACTATCCAAGACTCCACTCCAGCTTTTACCCCATGCCGAATATACGCTTAAGCTACACAATACACTTGAAGTATTATTTTCAGCATTGTTGGAAAGAATAGCCAGATGGGAAAACCAGCCACGTACAACATATGAGCATGTGTGTGTAACATATAACGACAAGTGCACGTGTTTATGGAATAGTGATATTGGATATTTGTGTCGGTCGATCGGTCATTAACACTGGCTGATGGAGGCGGCTTGGGGTTTATTATTTAGATTAAAAACACAACGTTTACATACCAAATGTTTACTTCTTTGGCATATTATATTATATAGAGTGGAGTCTTGGTGTGGAGTCTTGAAGTGGAGTGGAGTGAATAATTGGAGTGACCTTGGAGTCACATTTTGGAGTGACCTTGGAGTCAAATTTGGAGTGAATATTTTGGAGTCAACTTTTGGAGTCTAAATTTGGAGTTTTAGTTTTCCGTACATTAGTTTCCGTACAATAAATAACTTTTTAGAAACCACTATATAGTTCCGACTGTTGTTCTTGGTTTATGTTATTTTCTTCTTAACCCCAAAAATGGTGTGAATATTTATTTTTTATTTATATTTATATTTTTAAAAAAGGTAACTTTACACAAATTTAAGTGAAATTATTACGTGTTGTCGAAAGTGTGTTCAGACAGACAGGCAGACAAACAGAGCATTAGTAACTGAGTATACATTTTTTGGATAAAATCAATAATACACTATAATACATAATACACAATAATACTCATATAAGATCATCTATATACTTAATTTATTGGAAAAGGTATCATAACCTAATCTTATTAGAAAATCTGGGACAATCATATGAAAATAAATTTCCACCACCTCCCAATATGAACCAGTTAATGTACTGCTGTTTTGAGAGATAAAGTAACCATTGTCTTGCGTTCCAACAGCGAAAATGGCCAATAACGCTTGTTTTAGTTCTATTAATCTACTCTATCCTCTATCTTAATCTCTCTTCTGAGAGTATATATGACATGTTTCCTATCTATACACACTAACATGTAATCGCAAGTCAGTCTGGCTTTTCAGCTATTCCACTCGTAACCATAGTTACCCTGAGTATGAATTCGCTTCGATTACTGTAGGTGTACCGGAAGTAAATCACTATGGTATTCATGCCTGGTGTAGTCGAAAGGAGTTCCCAAATATATAATCCCTAACTTTTTTTGTGATAAAAGGCATTTTTGAGTATTTAAGGCCTGTTTTTCTGGCTGAAATGACTTTATTGACATGTTTGTGATAGCTTAAAACCATTTGCATGGTTGTATGATGATTTTATTTATCACTTTGACAGTTTTGAAAGTGAAAGTAGAACACATTTAAGAGGTGCCGAATGAATGCAGTTTGTTCACGGTATCAACAAAGATCAGAATTTTATTTTCTTATATGCCACATGACCCCTACTATTCTCAGCAGTTTTCTAGAGAGGCAGGTCTCATGACTAAGAACATGTAAGTGAATCTTAGTTTGAATTTCATTTTGAAAAATGGCTAACTAGAAAGCTTTGTCAATATAGCATTGGACTCAATGGGATTTGATTTACTTCCGGTACACCTATAAGGCGGCGTAATGTGTATATTCATTTTCTCTCGGATCCTTACCCAAACAGTATTTTACTTTTCGGAATGACTATAGCTCTGACAAAAAATACTTCACGGTGTTTTAAAACGTGTTTTGATTTTTTTTCGCATGTGTTTTTGCCTCGGAAAGCTGTAATTTGGAGTTTCAGATTTTTGAAGTCTTTAAATGATGACCTGGAGAGACATTTTTCAACAAAACTAGGCTTGTTTGTTGTTTAAATGTAGATATTTGTATTTGCAATGATAATTCAGCATTATCATTTGCAAAAGTATAATTTTATAGGTGTGACACCACCAAATCCTTCCCCTTACCCCCTAAAATTGAACTTTCTGAGAAAATGTCAGAGAGTACTGTAGACAAAGTATGCTGTCCAGTCATAGAAACTTAACTTTTAATCACAAAGCTAGTACCAGGCTTGCATTTATGAGTAAGTGGGATGTTTATATATGCATGTAGTGCCACCAAATTAAGGTATGATGCCACAAATACACCAAATTGCGTTGTAAATCTGAATTTGGCATGAAAATCAGCATATTTTGCACTTATATAGCACTTTTGGGAACTAAACCTCTTGATTTCTTCAGGTTTACTGACTTGTTTAAGCATTCTATCCATTAGACCAAGTACAGATATGCCCAGTGTCATTTTATATAACAGTTAAGAAAGGTAAAACTGTGAACATTTTTACAGATTTTTCATCGCTGTCGACCGAACTGTACATTTTTGAAACGCCCATATCTTGATCAATACTCGACCGATTCGCCAAAATGTATCATTTTTTTATGCGTTATATCTTTGGCTTTGCCAGAATAGTGGCTTTTGAAATTCTCTCACAATTAGGGCTTCTTATAGGTGTACCGGAAGTAAATCACTATGGTATTCATGCCTGGTGTAGTCGAAAGGAGTTCCCAAATATATAATCCCTAACTTTTTTTGTGATAAAAGGCATTTTTGAGTATTTAAGGCCTGTTTTTCTGGCTGAAATGACTTTATTGACATGTTTGTGATAGCTTAAAACCATTTGCATGGTTGTATAATGATTTTATTTATCAACTTGACAGTTTTGAAAGTGAAAGTAGAACACATTTAAGAGGTGCCGAATGAATGCAGTTTGTTCACGGTATCAACAAAGATCAGAATTTTATTTTCTTATATGCCACATGACCCCTACTATTCTCAGCAGTTTTCTAGAGAGGCAGGTCTCATGACTAAGAACATGTAAGTGAATCTTAGTTTGAATTTCATTTTGAAAAATGGCTAACTAGAAAGCTTTGTCAATATAGCATTGGACTCAATGGGATTTGATTTACTTCCGGTACACCTGTACAAGTAAATGTATGAGTTATACGCACTTTCTGTGTGTGCAGTACGAAGGAATTAATTAGGTTATTGTCGATAATAACCACCCAGGAAGCCATCGAGAGTCATTAATCTAAGTTGAAAGAACTTGTTTCGAAATCGGTGTAAAATAAATATGTTTAAATAGATAATAACTGTGTGTATGCAGTACTAAGGAATTAATTAGGTTATTGTCGATAATCACTCTGTGTATGCAGTACTAAGGAATTAATTAGGTTATTATCGATAATCACTCTGTGTATGCAGTACTAAGGAATTAATTAGGTTATTGTCGATAATCACTATGTGTATGCAGTACTAAGGAATTAATTAGGTTATTGTCGATAATCACTATGTGTATGCAGTACTAAGGAATTAATTAGGTTATTGTCGATAATAACTATGTGTATGCAGTACTAAAGAATTAATTGGGTTATTGTCGATAATCACTCTGTGTATGCAGTACTAAGGAATTAATTAGGTTATTATCGATAATCACTCTGTGTATGCAGTACTAAGGAATTAATTAGGTTATTATCGATAATCACTCTGTGTATGCAGTACTAAGGAATTAATTAGGTTATTATCGATAATCACTCTGTGTATGCAGTACTAAGGAATTAATTAGGTTATTGTCGATAATAACTATGTGTAAGCAGTACTAAGGAATTAATTAGGTTATTATCGATAATCACTCTGTGTATGCAGTACTAAGGAATTAATTAGGTTATTATCGATAATCACTCTGTGTATGCAGTACTAAGGAATTGATTAGGTTATTGTCGATAATCACTCTGTGTATGCAGTACTAAGGAATTAATTAGGTTATTTCGATAATCACTCTGTGTATGCAATACTAAGGAATTAATTAGGTTATTGTCGATAATCACTCTGTGTATGCAGTACTAAGGAATTAATTAGGTTATTTCGATAATCACTCTGTGTATGCAGTACTAAGGAATTAATTAGGTTATTGTCGATAATAACTCTGTGTATGCAGTACTAAGGAATTAATTAGGTTATTATCGATAATCACTCTGTGTATGCAGTACTAAGGAATTAATTAGGTTATTATCGATAATCACTCTGTGTATGCAGTACTAAGGAATTAATTAGGTTATTTCGATAATCACTCTGTGTATGCAGTACTAAGGAATTAATTAGGTTATTATCGATATTCTCTCATGAAAGTTGCAATGGCAGATATTAAAGGGACACAGGGCAAGATTTGTTTTCGCGCGGCGTCCTGTTAGTTAAATAATATTAATTATAAGAACAGTATAAAGCAAATGTTGTTTGCATATTACTTACTGTGGAATATATTGCACCAAATATTAAAACAAATGGTAGAATAACGAAGAAAACTGAAAACTCGACATTTTATTTAATAATTATATTCAAAAAGGTTTAAAGTCAAAATGACCCCGCCATAGCCGTATGTGTTGTGTCCCTGAGCAAGATACTTTATCTGCATTTGCTAAGTACTGGTTATACAAAGGAAGATATCGAGAGTGCTTAAAATAAATTCAGAGAGCTTTCGTTACAATCGATGTAAAATAAATAAGTTTAAAATAAAATGATACTTGATAAATAAATTGAGATACTTATTTTAAAGATTGATTAGATTGCCATGTGTCCCTTACATGTTCAGGAAAGTAGATCGGGTTCAATGATATTTGAAAGAATAGTGTGAGTGTATTTCAAGGTTAGTAAAGACCGGACTTTGTGTGCGTGGTTTTTGTGCATTTGAGTGTATGTAGGGACTTTGATTTAAGTCTCGTTCAGGTTTAAAGTCCGTCGCTTGGTCTGAGTTGAGATAACTCCGTCTCTGGGTTTGGGCTGACACATCTGTCACTTGGTCTGGGTTAAGATAAATCGGTCGCTTGGTCTGGGTTGAGATAACTCGGTCGCTTGGTCTGGGTGGAGATAACTCCGTCGCTTTGTCTGGGTCGAGATAACTCCGTCGCTTGGTCTGAGTTGAGATAACACTCCTGAATCCGATCACTAAGCCGTCATTACCTCTAAATGAATTACAAAGAAAGTCACTAGTATATATTAGTTTCTTTAGGAATCATCTTTATAGTTAGCAAATTGTCGCCCACGTTCTCATTGCACTAATAACTTCAGATTAACGAAGATATGATTCCGCAATATGATCCAAATTCTGTGTGGGCCAAGAACGTGATAACCCGACCACAGGATCAAAATGACGTCATTCTAACTACTACACTACGACGCTGGCCCAAGATCGGGATGTCCCCACCACAGAATAAAAATGCCGTCATTCTAATTACTACACTACGACGCTGGGCCAAGATCGGGATGTCCCGACCAATGGATCAACATGCCGTCATTCTGACTACTACACTACGAGGCTGGGCCAAGATTTGGATGTCCAGACGACAGGATCACAATATCGTCACAACGCTATCATTGTAACTACTACACTACGATGCTGGGCCAAGATCGGGATGTCCCCTCCACAGGATCAACATGAAGTCATTCTAACAACTACACTACGACGCTTGGCCAAGATCGGGATGTCCCGAAGACAGGATCAAAATGCCGTCAATCTAACTACTACACTACGACGCTGGGCCAAGATCGGGATGACCCCACCACAGGATCAAAATGCCGTCGTTCTAACTACTGCACTACGACGCTGGGCCAAGATCGGGATGTCCCCACCACAGGATCAAAATGCCGTCAAATCTAACTATTACACTAGATGCGGGGGCCAAGATTGAGATGTCTCCACCACAGGATCAAAATGCCGTCATTTTTACTACTACACTATGTTGCTGGGCCACGATCGCGTGTCCCGACCACAGGATCAAAATGCCGTCAATCTAACTACTACACTACGACGCTGGGCCAAGATCGGGATGACCCCACCACAGGATCAAAATGCCGTCATTTTTACTACTAAACTAGATGCGGGGGCCAAGATCGAGATGTCTCCACCACAGGATCAAAATGCCGTTGTGACCGTGTTAATGTTTGGGGTTTATACTCGCTTGGCTTAGGTACTCGGGGTGGCCACTTCTGTGGGGCCTGAGAAAACAATCAATTCAGAATGTAGATCAACTTTCTTTTAATGTATCACGTTGAAGTATAAGGGAGCAAGTCCTCATTGTTACATACAATAAGATGCGGGGGCCAAGATCGAGATGTCTCCACCACAGGATCAAAATGCCGTTGTGACCGTGTTAATGTTTGGGGTTTATACTCGCTTGGCTTAGGTACTCGGGGTGGCCACTTCTGTGGGGCCTGAGAAAACAATCAATTCAGAATGTAGATCAACTTTCTTTTAATGTATCACGTTGAAGTATAAGGGAGCAAGTCCTCATTGTTACATACAATAAGGGTTAACATATGCATAATATTATGTACTCTTAAATATATACACATACAATTATGTTACTCCTAATTTGCTCAGAATAATAAAAAGTGTATGCCAATAAAGTAAACTCGTTAATACTTAGGTTACCAAATATAATCGTTCCTGGCTCTATTATGTAAACATGAATACACAAATCGCATTAATAGAAGAACAATGTTTACATGTATAATATATTTATGAATCAATCCCTTAGAATACAAGTATGTCTGTATGAACAATATTCTTATACGTATCAGTCGGAACACAGGTTATTCACCGACTTGTTATATTCCTGCATCGAATTTACATTATATACAGATGTAGATAAACAATATTATTGAAACTGAGAAGTCGTACGGACGATGACCTTGACCTTAAGTTAAACTTGCTATACGTTTATTTCTAGTATTTATTCTTAGAATTATTGAACCGAAGTTGAATACTTCATTTTGGTTATGACAAACGCACAAGCATGAGTTGCACATGAAACAATGCATTATTCCAAATAGAACTAGACATAGTAAATTGTGATAAAGTGCATAAATATTCATGTTAAAATAATAAAGATTCTTACCTGAGAAAACAAATCAATTCAGAATGTAGATCAACTTTCTTTAAATGTATCACGTTGAAGTATAAGGGAGCAAGTGATCTTTAGGTAGCTATATGCCATTTAATGTGATTATTTCTCAGAGTGGTTGTCATGGTGAAGTTGACACTTTGACCAATGAAAATCTGTCCAGGCTATTTGCTGACCTGTAACCCTTGCATATATTTAAATAATGACCAGTATATTTCGGCGGAACTAAATTGACTATGATTGATTAGGTCCGTAGAAATTCTCAGAGATATGATATAGACTGCTACCAGGGGGTTCGGCAGCATCCTGTATTCAGACAGGGAATGGTCAATTGATTAATGTTTGGTTACTGAGGTTCTTTAAGTATACACATTTTTCTATTAATATCACTTTTTGGCTGACCACTTGATATATAAGCCTAGTGAGAAACTCAGAGAATGGCAGTTCAGAGTTAAACTATGTGTAAGGAGCACTAAGTCTTAGTATTAATTACCGCTGCATACTTGCGACTTAAACCTTAAACATAGATAACTGCAAACTACAATTAACACAAATCAAATTCTAACGACTATACATATATGTATATGTAAATGAAAATGCAATATTAAAGAATTGAAACAGGAAAAAAACATACACACAATACACTATTAATTATAGTTGAGTAACAATCCCCTCTGGATTGGTGAAAGTTTGAGCTCCGGCTAAAAATAATGTTCGCATTTGTAACTCGGTCAATAGTCTCGTATATGGAACACACGTTTCGAACAGGAATGTTCATTTATATCTCGCGTGATTCACATTACTTCTTGAAAGTTATTGGATATCGTCATCGATGAAACATCGTATCAAATGTAATTAAACATAATGATGTTTATTCTTTGAAACACTAGAACAAGTCACTGGGAGTTGCGGAACACTGGTGGTGAACTGGATGTATATATTTACAATGTACGCATATTAGATGTTTTGGAACACCCTTCATGAACTGGAATGTACATTGTCCGGAATGGGAGTAAATGTCTGCCACTGATTATCACTATGCACACGCTGACACACTGACCGCAGTATATTGTTGTTTTTTTATTGAACTGGATGGGTCCTGGAAACTGGTTATATGAGGTTGTGTCCTTTTTTGAACTCGCTGTCGGTATGCCTTAGATTCCACCGTTTTCAGACATAACGACACACCGAAATTGATAGACCATGTTCAATATTTGGAAAAAAAATCCCTATTAAATCTATTCATATTGTAATAAAAAAGTTGAATAAGAATTGGAATACAGCTTTTAAACCGAAGTTTACAATGGAATAAAACAAAAATTTGGGAAAGATACATTCAAAATAATGGGGATGGCGGTATGTATATACTCGAGTAATTGTTCAAGGCTAGGTCTAGTTCCGATGTGCAGCATATATTTTGTTATTGTATTGTTGAAAATCCCGATGAGTTTGTTTTTATTGCAATGTGTGCAGTATACTCATTAATATAGTTGCATTTATGGTAATAATTATGTATTTATAAAGTTTATTTTCATAAAGCAACCATTCTATTACAGTGTATTATTATTATTATTATTATTATTATTATTATTATTATTATTATTACTTGCTTTAAAACCTGCAATGCTGCCGTAAATCAATGTGTATAATTAAGGGACTGTATCTTACTGCTTTTTTATGCTGAATGTTGATAGTGGTGTAACAGTGTATCGGTATGTGTGTCCAGTATTCGGAATAGGGGTATAAGGAACCGCTGTTTCATAGCTTAATATGTTGATGTATGCTTATAGTTCCGGCCGACAGAATCCAAGATACGGGTATTTTTGCTTGCTAAGAGTCGCAACGGGAGTTCTAACACGATAGCGGAAATAACTTTAATAACGAATAGATCTAAGGAATGAGTGAGAAGGAAGTGCGCGCCTCAACTGTACTCACAATAAACAATAATCAGTTATGATTATTACCGATTTTAACTCAATAAATCTGTTCTGTAATTAGAGTTTAAAAAAAAAATCAAAACATTTTTTGATCTCGTTTTGGATCCTGCAAATAATAACTCGCTCTTTAGGACTCTTATTTTTTTAAGTTTCTCAGCATTTTACATTGAACCTGTATTATGTCAATGAATAATGAACAGCTGTGAATCGGATTTATTGCACTTGTGTTCATGAATTGGTGCCATCCTGAATGATGTATGTGATTCCCGTAGGTATATGCTCGTGAGACACAGCTCTAGTTTTTAAAGTACTTATGCCTTTTAACGACCTTCCGTCGTTTCCCTTTCTTTGTATGAGTTCTCAAATATTGATGTAAAAAGTTAGAGTCAATATTTTGCTCTGGTTCGTATGTAGGGTCATTATATCCTTGCCATTTGATTTTGTACATTTGTTGACCGTTAATGACTTTCCCTCCGAGAATACGTTCGACATTGTACCACCTTTGATCACTTGTAGTTGATGTATGTGTAGCCTGTTTACTTTTAGTACAGGCAGGAGGTGAATGGTACTGCATGAGGGGAGAGAGATGAAGGTGGTAAGCTAGTGTTATCTGTAAGATTGTGAATATCTTGAGAGGGTGCAGTTCGAAGTAGGCCTTTATATTGTCACAGTGAACATATGATGGAATAACCTTATAATCCCGTATTCTTTGCAACGTACGATATGTATAGTTCGGGCCGTAAGTATGAATTTTATACAGGCCTTCATATTTGTCAGAAAGCTTCTTGGATTGTCCTGTAACTGTTTTGAAATTCCGTTTCAAGACTGTGTCACCCACTCTGAATTTTGGGATTCTGCAGTTTTATCGTGTGATTGTTTCTGTTTCTGTTTTGCAATGGTGGAATTGTCAAGTGCTGTTTCTAGTGAAATTTGCTGCTTTTGTTGGTTATCTTTTATGTACTCCTTTAGTGGTTGTGAATTGATGTCTTTGGTAATGAGACTACAATCGACAGGTGTGCGCATCTGACGATCGAACAGCATAAGGAATGGCGACTGCTTAGAGGAAGAATGGATAGAAATGCGAAGACCCATGAGAATAGCTGGAAGGAATTCAGACCATTTCCCTTTACAAAAAAATGAATGGATTCTAGCTTGTCCTTTTCAGATTAAAGAGTGAAAAGGCTACTGAACATGTCTAGTCAGTTTTCGGGGTCAGATTGCCGATGTGAAAACGGTTAAATTATGGAATCGTGTAAGGACAAACCTTAGTCTTCGGTGCTATGAGTCTGCCCGACTTGTCCGCTACCGGACGGAATGTCCTCAGCGTGGTTTGTTTTTCTGCCTTGTCTGGTTTCTGAACTCATTCTTCCGGCTTCCGCCAATTGTGACCGTGTTAATGTTTGGGGTTATACTCGCTTGGCTGAGGTACTCGGGGTGGTCACTTCTGTGGGGCCTGAGAAAACAATCAATTCAGAATGTAGATCAACTTTCTTTTAATGTATCACGTTGAAGTATAAGGGAGCCAGTCCTCATTGTTACATACAATACGGGTTAACATATGCATAATATTATGTACTCTTAAATATACACATACAATTATGTTACTCCTAATTTGCTCAGAATATTAAAAGTTAGTGTATGCCAATAAAGTAAACTGTTAATACTTAGGTTAACAAATATAATAGTTCCTGGCTCTATCACGTAAACATGAATACACAAATCGCAATAATGGAAGAAACAATGTTTACATGTACAATATATTTATGAATCAATCAATATATTTATGAATCAATCCCTTAGGATACAAGTATGTCTGTATGAACAATATTCTTATACGTATCAGTCGGAACATAGGTTATTCACAGACTTGTTATATTCCTGCATCGAATTTACATTACATACAAATGTAGATAAACAGTATTATTGAAATTGAGAAGTCGTACGGACGATGACCGTGACCTTAAGTTACACTTGCAATAAATTTGTTTCTAGTATTTATTCTTAGAATTATTGAACCGAAGTTGAATACTTCATTTTGGTTATGACAAACGCACAAGCATGAGTTGCACATGAAACAATGCATTATTCCAAATAGAACTAGACATAGTAAATTGTGATAAAGTGCATAAATATTCATGTTAAAATAATAAAGATTCTTACCTGAGAAAACAATCAATTCAGAATGTAGATCAACTTTCATTTAATGTATCACGTTGATGTATAAGGGAGCAAGTGATCTTAAGGTAGCTACATGCCATTGTATGTGATTATTTCTCAGAGTGGTTGTCATGGTGAAGTGGACACTTTGACCAATGAAAATCTGTCCAGGCCATTTGCTGACCTGTAACCCTTGCATATATATAAATACTGATCAGTACATTTCGGCGGAACTAAATTGACTAAGATTGATTAGACCCGTAGAAATGCTCACAGATATGACATAGACTGCTACCAGGGGGTTCGGCAGCTTCCTGTATTCAGACAGGGAATGGTCAATTGATTAATGTGTGGTTACCTTGACGTTCTTAAAGTATACATATTTTTCTATTAATATCACTTTTTGTCTGACCACTTGATATATAAGCCTGGTGAGAAACTCAGAGAATGACCGTTCAGAGTTAAACTATTTGTAAGGAGCACTGAGTCTTAATATTAACTACCGCTACATAATTTCAAATAAAACCTTAAACATAGATAACTGCAAACTACAATTAACACAAATCAAATTCTAACGACTATATATATATATGCATATGTAAATGAAAATGCAATATTAAAGAATTGAAACAGGCAAGCACACAATACACTATTAATTATAGCTGGGTAACAATGTCATTCTAACTACTACACTACGACGCTGGGCCAAGATCGGGATGTCCCGGCCACAGGATCAACAGGCCGTCATTCCAACTACTACACTACCGTACGACGCTAGGCCAAGATCGGGATGTCCCGACCACAGGATCAACATGCCGTCATTCTAACTACTACAATACGACTTTGGGTCAAGATACGGATGTCCCGACCGCAGAATCAACATGCCGTCATTCTAACTACTACACTACGACGCTGGGCCAAGATCGCGATATCCCGACCACAGGATCAAATGCCGTCATTCAAACTAATACACTACGACGCCGGGGCCAAGATCGGTATTTCCCGAACACAGGATCAAAATGTCATCATTCTAACTCCTACACTACAACTCTTTGCCAAGGTCGGGATGTTCCGACCACAGGATCAACATGCCGTCATTCTAACTACTACACTATGACGCTGGGCCAAGATCGTTATGCCGTCATTCTTACTACTACACTACGACGCTTGACCAAGATCGGGATGTCCCGTCCACAGGATCAAAATGTCGTCATTCTAACTACTACACTACGACGCTGGCCCAAGATCGTTATGTTCCGACCACAGGATCAACATGCCGTCATTCCCACTACTACACTACGACGCTGGGCCAATATCGGAATGTCCTGACCACAGGATCAAAATGTCGTCATTCTGACTACTCCACTACGACACTTGGCCAAGATCTGGATGTACCGACCACAGGATCAAAATGCCGTCATTCTAGCTATTACACTACGACGCTGGGCCAAAATCGGGATGTCCTGACCACAGTATCAACATGTCGTCATTCTAACTCCTACACTACGACGATGGGCCAAGATTGGGATGTCACGACCACAGGATCAAAATGCCGTCATTCTAACTACTACACTACGACGCTGGGACAAGATCGGCATGTCCCGACCACATGATCAAAATGCCGTCATTCTAACTACTTAACTACGACGCTGGGACAGTATCGGAATGTCCCGACCACAGGATCAACATGTCGTCATTATAACTACTACACAACGATGCTGAGCAAAGATCTGGATGTCCCAACCACAGGATCAAAATGCCATCATTCTAGCTACAACACTACGACGCTGGGCCAAGATCGGGATGTCCCGACCACAGGATCAAAATGCCATCATTCTAGCTACTACACTACGACGCTGGGCCAAAATCGGGATGTCCCGACTACAGGATCAACATGTCGTCATTCTAACTACTACACTAAGAAGCTGGGCCAAAATCGGGATGTCCCGACTACAGGATCAACATGTCGTCATTCTAACTACTACACTACGACGCTGGGCCAAGATCGGGATGTCCCGACCACAGGATCAAAATGCCGTCATTCTGACTACTACACTACGACGCTGGGCCAAGATCGGGATGTCCCGACCACAGGATCAAAATGCCGTCATTCTGACTACTACACTACGAGGCTGGGCCAAGATTTGGATGTCCAGACCACAGGATCACAATGCCGTCACAACGCCATCATTGTAACTACTACACTACGATGCTGGGCCAAGATCGGGATATCCCCTCCATAGGATCAACATAATGTCATTCTAACAACTACACTACGACGCTGGGCCAATATCGGGATGTCCCGACCACAGGAACAAAATTTCGTCATTCTAACTACTACACTTCGACGCTGGGCCAAGATCGGGATGTACCGACCACAGGATCAACATGGCGTCATTCTAAATACTACACAACAACGTTGGGCCAAGCAAGATCGGGATGTTCCGACCACAGAACAAAATGTCGTCATTCTAACTACTACACTACGACGCTGGGCCAAGATGGGGATGTCCCGACCACAGAATCAAAGTGCCGTCATTCTGACTACTAGACTACGAGGCTGATGCAAGATCGCGATGTCCCGACCACAGGATCAAAATGCCGTCATTCAAACTACTACATTACGACACCGGGCCAATATCGGGATTTCCCGACCACGTGATCAACATACCGTCATTCTAACTACTACACTACGACGCAGGTGTAATAATCAAATATTGGAACTAAATATGCATTATAGAATAACTTTGTCATATCAAGTGTCAAATATTTAGATATTCGTCTTAAAAGAGTGAATTTACTCGATATATCATAACAGACCGCTTATCTGAACATCCCACTTTAGATGTTGATCTATTGTAATTCCGAGAAGTTTTTGAAAAGACACTGATTGTATTAGGCAATTATCTATCGAAATTCTGAGTTTTCGAGAATGATTTATTTTATATTTTGAACCTAATAGCATACTAATAATGAATGACACATCCGGACCTGTTGTATGTATAGTGGAGTCATCAGCATAGATGTCAACTGAAGCCTTTTTGAAAGTTAAAGGTAGATCATTGACATAAATCAAGAACAAAAGTGGTCCTAGTATGAATCCCTGAGGGACACCTGATTTGATGATTCTCTCCTCAAATTGATACTGTCCGACTCTGACTACTTGTGTCCTGTTTGACAGATATGACTGAAACCAACGTATTGTTAAAGGCGAAAAATGATACAAATGCAGTTTGTATAATAGTATCTCATGATCAACCATATCAAATATCATGTTAAGGAAAACATTGCCAACAAAGTTTCCAGAATCAATGTGTTTCAACCAACAATGAACAGGGTCAATATGAAGAAGTAGCACTTTATTTCAAAATCAGTAAGCCATAGACCTATGTGATCATACACTATATACATACACATTTTTTTAACAGACGTAGCAAGTTTCGTACATAATGTATAATATATATCAGATGCAAAGGATATACACTGTTACACTGTTTACTTCTTACTTGAGAACAAACAAACAAACAATCAGCCTGTAACACAAAACAAAACAAAAGAACATACAGTAAAAATTACGACATATATGAGCATGTCTCAATTTGCATATCAGAATTCACGGAGAAGGTGACTAAACATGTAGAAATATATTAATGTGTTGGTTGTTGTATAATAGATAACCATATTCTTGCAATGCACATATAAGCACATAAACATCCAATTCAAACAGGATCAAGATTTTCAAACGTGGCTTACCACCACACCACACACACGAATAAGTAAAAGAATACCAGTAAAATTACACACATTTAGATATTTGGCAAAATTATACACAATACTACAATTGAATCATGGAATTACAAATAATTGAGACAAGGAATTTCAAATACATCAGATCAATTCATTCTTAAAGTTTTAATTATTTCAAATGATTTAAAAATATACACATTCAGATTTTTAATTTCCTTTTCATTTTTGCTGTAAAAAAGTTCTTTTAATTTGAACATGCTCGGTCGATTCCAAAAATATTTTTTAATATATATTTTTCGAATATCTTTAAAATGATCGCATTCTAAAATGAAATGAAATTCGTTTTAAATGTTGTTGCAGTGGATACATATTCTATCTTCTAATGGTATACTTCTAGGTCTATGCCACCTACCAGTCTCTACAGCAAGGCTGTGAGATGAGACAATTAATCTGGCCATCGCAATACTAAATTTGTCTATGCAATTAAGAAATAATTGAAAATTAAAACTAACAATTTCTTTAAAAACTATTGCTCTCGTTGAAATTTCTAACGTTCATGCCAAGATTGTATATTATTATCATGAAGTCGTTGCTTAAATATACCTAAGAAAATATCCACATCTACAACACTGTGGTTAAGCAACACGTAGTAAAACCCCATTGACGATAATACATTGCGAACTAAGGTTACCCATGATACTTTGTTTGGGTAAATATCAGCATCTGTTTTCAGCACATTATAAATAAGGTTTGCAATATTTGTTTTCACTACTATTTAAAATCTTTAACCAATATCTAATGATTCTATACAATCTATTATTTATAAGGCTAAACCTACCTAGGATACCATATACAAAATCGTTTTGCGTTGTGCGTTTACATTCAATATACGTTTGCAATAAAGTGTATGGATTCTTTCAATATTGTTTGCAATTTGAAATCTCCACATTTCACAAGAATTATTGAAGATGGGCAATATAAGCTTATCAAATAATTCCAGTCTATGTGTTATTGAAATATCTGTAAATTTCAACCAGGTATGATAAGGGCCAATTTTTGCCCCCCGTTAAAGTACATATCAACTCTATCAATGTATATATCTATCAAAAGCTGAATGTTTGAACCGTTTGGGAATACATGTCTATGTACCCATATGTATCGCATTAATATATATATCTGCTTACGAAAATGAGTAAAATCAGATGTTTTCCACTTTTCCCCATTTTCCTTTGTGTTTTGGTGTCTCCAAATTTATCAGCTGAGTTACGAGCACACTCAATTTTTTATTGAACGATGTATTTTATGTATTAAAATAACCAGTTTAAATTCATAATTATTCGTCCAAATATGTAATTTTGGACTCCATTCCCACATGGAGCTCTTCCAAAAAGAGGTGCGAAAAGTACCGTCGCACATGTAAGCAAGGTAAACGTCCGTTGACTCTCCTCACGGTCAGATACCACTATTGATTTGGGGCTTCTGATTGGTTGAACAAGTATAGGGTCTATTAGGGCATATAGTCAGATTGTAAGGTAGATTCTGATTGGATTAAATTACCCAAATCATAACAAATCCCCATAAAGCATCAAAATATTATGTTTCCATCATAAAGCATGTTGATTTAGGATATTTTGACTGAAATTTGCATTTTTATGGATACAATTTTACTGAGAGTATATTTGCAAAAAGTAATATTTCTTTACTGCCATTCTGGGGGTGACCACCTTCAGTGAACTATTAGAGGCTGAAAGCATCAGATTATCCCCAATTTGCTGGTCATTTTTGAGTGTCTCTAAGATAGTTCTTTAAAAAAAGTTAGGTTTGATCATCCTTTCGGATATAGGAATAAGGGTTGTAGGCCAACAGGCTATAATGGAGGACTATAGGAAATGCAATAGTGATATATGACCTCACGGTCAGATAATCGGTCTCTCCTCAAAGTCAGAGGCGGTACCTAATTGATGGGAGGAGCTAACGCTACACGATTTACCGGAATGGAGTTGATTTAACGAAACGGACCGAAACTGTGATGAATTACCGAAACGGAGATTGTTTTGATGATTTTAAGACTAATACACACATGTCAGTCCAGTGATTTAAGTTTATTACGTCTCTGGTCTTATTATTATTATTATAATTATTATTATTATCTTTATAGTATAATCATTATTGGGTAGTTATTTCTATATAAAAAATAATAATATAACGTCTTTAAATAATAATTGTACCGCTCTCAGCAGAGTGGGTCAAGAAGATTTATCGAAACTGAGTTAAGAAGAGACTAGTTGGGACAACGGTTGTGTATTAAAACCTTTAACGGGCCATAACTCCGCCACAAATCATTCAGCTGGAACACGGCGACGATATGCACAACTAGGCTTGATACTGATCATCCTTGCCAAGTTTCGTTGAAATATGCCAGGGGTTCAGGAAAACTAGTTTCGAAAAAGTTTATTAAAACATTTAAAGGGCAATAACTCCCGCCAATGTATTTATTTTTGATATATAATTAATAGTATAATCATTTTCGAGTAGATCTTACATTTAAAAAAGGGATGTTCCTCTTTAAATACTAATTATACCACATACAGTAGGATGGGCATAGCAGCTGGCGGAAAGCATATTTTCAAACGGAGATTGTATTGATTAATTCAAGACAATGTACGAGTACATATTTAAAAAAAATACATCACGCACGCGCTCTAGGGTATGGATATATATATATATATCACTAAGTCAACGGGCATACATACATTGCATAAACATGTCTGTATGTGTATGTTAGTTGACTAAGACTGAATGGATAGTAGACCTAAGTAAATGAATGAGTTGTTGCATGTGATGGAAAGAGAGGAATACTAATGTTACATACTATCACCTGCTATATAAATACATTAGGTTGTTCCTCATCTCACCAGTGACAACTATGTATAGCTATGTATATTATGTAAACATGTTCACGGGCCACATTTGGCTTAAATAAAGAAATAAACTATAATCTATACATGCACGCATATATACTCCCTATATATATAAAGGGAGAGAATTTGAACTCACTACTGTATGCGTCTATATGTTAATTGTGCCTTCAGACGAGTGTGTTATAATGTAGAGATACAGTTCATCAACGTGTGTTGCAGCTACCTTTTTTAAGCAGTGAATTCATACGCTTGATTTCTGTGTATCTCGTCATAGCTAGGTGCCCTGCCGTAGTTCGTCCGAAGGTTGTCTGTCCTTGGTGGTTCACAAATATTTCTCCCTATATATAATTCTGCCTTGTGAACGTGAATCTCTTATGAGATCCTAATTTCGAAAGTTGCCGTAGTGAGTTCAAATTCTCTCGCTTTATTATATTTACTGAATTCACAGTATCCCCAAGATCCGGCACCTTTCATTGTCACTGTCTCAATATAGCTGTGTGTGGTTGAACGCTTAAATGTGGCCCACTCATATGAGCTATACTTGTATGTATGTATGCGTCTATATTGCAGTTACCTTTTATAAGGAGTGAATTCATACGCTTGATTTCTGTGTATCTCGTCATAGCTAGGCGCCCTGCCGTAGTTCGTCCGAAGGTTGTCTGTCCTTGGTAGTTCACAAATATTTCTCCCTTTCTCCCGGACCTCCCTAGCGGGGCATGCGACGTACATTCTACCGATTTCTCTTCATAAATATGTTGGCACATATTATATCCAGTCTTCGAATTAAGCCACTGGTCCGATGCATGAGGCCAGCAAAATATGCGTCGGGCCTGTAAAAAACATAAGCTGGCAGGCCCGGCCAGTATACATTTTCGCCGTTACGAGGAAAACAAACATTCAAGCAATCTGGCCCACAACTAGCGAGTTGTTTATAATTTTCTTGATTCAGGAAGTTTCGAAATACACAAGCTGGTATATGCGCATGTTTTACAAGATTATATATACACCCTTCTGACGGTTTTTGTTGTCATACCGGTATACCAGTCTATCTGGCGTTTAGTCACCAGTCGTTCGTCCCAATCACTTAGTACCTTGAGTGTTCGCCAAATTTACAGTTCTTGCGTTCAGGTATACATATTTATTAAAAGTATCAGTTGATACGGGAATAAATATCCTGGATAACATTATGCAATTAAATAGTCCCGGACAACAGATCTGGTAACGTAGACGAACTGATTGGCGCGAAGTCCGAAATTTCTATCTGGTTCCCTGTTATTAGAATGCAAAGGCAGTTGTTTATCTTGCGCCAGTAACCAGACACATTCAGAGGACACCGGTTCTTCAGTATTAAACAAACCGGGAGCTCCAAGCTGACTTCAGCTAGTGTCAATCATTTGCGCGACCGGATCTTCTGTATAGCATGATATTTTCATGCACATATTTGCATACCACAGGGAGTTTCCAGATTTCAGTAGATTTTAACTTACTTGTGTGGGTTGGAGGTGCGTGGACCTTTGAGTAAGGAAGAGGCGGGGGGGGGGGGGGGCTGGCGAGGAAGGCTAGTAGGGTGTCAATCGGCCGGGATGGGGAGAGGGTAAAAAAAGTAAGGCAGGCTAGTAGGCCACTACCTCTCATTACCGAGCATTTATTATCATAAATTAAAAACAATTAATAATTGTATAACATATAAATTACATATGTTGCGAATCCGAACTCTGTAATTACAATATAAACATCTAATCCGGCCAGCCAAAAACATCGCCATTTTGTTATTGTTTGAAGATCGAATAAAAAGTTACCAACTGTAAATTCATTTCACAATTTATATATTCATGTGCGGGTATTTTATGATTTTTTGGATAAATATACAGTTTTAATTAGCGCATATGCATTAATTTGTGACCTCAACACATGGGTAGAGTTTGGAAGAACGGTTTTATTGCGAAATTTGGCGCTTGACTTGAGTTACTTTTAAAAGCTGACGGCGTGACGCTGCAGCTCTGTGTGCCAATGAAAAATCCGGCCTTCAACTGTCTTAAATACCCGAAAGCACTCAACAGAAAAGTGTTTTTGTTAATGCTCTCTTTTGCTGACATGTTTTTACATATTACAATTTTACTTACAGCTCTCTTTCCTCTTGATAACATCCTCAAGAGTGTGAAACGTGTCTTCGCGGAGACATTTTGATACCCACAATTCTTTCCGGCCTCACAGACGGTGCATATTCTGGTACCTTTCCCGTACTGCGCTCGCTACCCTCTATCTTCGTACGTGGCGTTAGCCTTGTTCATATCATTATTGTAAGAAACTTAAAGTTTGATTGCTAGTGCAAATTGCTTACGATTTGTAGACTACTTACCTCTTAATTCACGACACTAAAATATCGAGGACCGCCCTTTTCCGCTTGCGAGCCGGTAACCAGTGAGTATAACCGAAATGACGTCAATATGCGAATCTGACGTCACCACAATGGTCAAAAGTATATAAATGTATAAATAAATTGTGAATTTTGTGGTCGGTCGAATTTTTTTTTTGTTGCGACCCAATAACAATGTTTTTAAACACACGTTCGTTTGATATATGTTCAGTTGAAGAGTTGATGTATGCCAACATTGATATTGTGTCTTGCAAGTTATTGTGTCTTTGTCCCAATAATAGACAAACGTCTCAACAATGGACATGCGACCCAATAATTCGAGTCTTAAAATCACGATTGTCCCAATATATCGGCAAGTTTTAAACTATATATATATATATATATATATATATATATATATATATATATAGGGAGAAATATTTGTGAACTACCAAGGACAGACGACCTTCGGACGAACTACGGCAGGGCGCCTAGCTATGACGAGATACACAGAAATCAAGCGTATAAATTCACTCCTTAAAAAAAAAAAAAAAAATATATATATATATACATAACATGCTTGTAGTTGTTTTTGTATACATGTGGTAGATTTTTACTTTAATGATGTTTACATGTAGTATAGGTGTACATGTTATGTACAAATATATCATACGTGTACATCACGTACATGTATATATAACATACTTTTATCCAATACTTCCCTATAAATACGTTGTTTTTGAATATGATACGACATAGACCTAGCTAGTAGTTGCCGGGCAATAAAGCTTTATCACACGTGTGAAATATAGGATGACAATAATGTCATATCACGGCAATAACCGAATGTTCATCTCGATATTTTTACCGGAGTGATACGGAAATAACCGATTAAAAGCTCTCTGGCTGATATGGCGTCTCAGTCCTGTTATAGGGTGTGATAATGAGCTAAAGCTTTCGGGATGATATGGCGTCTCAGGCCTGATAAAGAGTGTGATATGAAAATACCCATTTATTATTCTCTATGTATTATATACATGTGGTATATTTGTACAAGTTAATAATAATAATAATAATAATAATAATGCATATAATAAACGTTTTGTATTAAACCTTGTTATAACCCCGCCATTCAAATGGGGGAATGGTATATAATGCTACCCACGTCTCTCGGACTCTAACTTGGGTAATTGCTATCCAAAGTTCTCCAAACTTGGCTAAATTGAATATGGGCACAATGTCTCGGGCAAATTCGATAATCTGCCCTAACGCCTCAGAAGTTTCAAAGATATTGGAATAGTAAACATTCACGAAGTTAATGTTTTCGGGCCTGTTATTTGGGCAATTTTCAAAACTTCTTTGTACATGTTATATGGGATAGTGTATTGGCATATTTCGATTATCGACACCATCGCCTCAGTAATTAAATAGTTACTCCCACTGGAATAGTAACATGTCACAAAATCAACGACGTCAGTATATTCATTTGGGTAATTGTTATCCAATCGTCTTCACACTTGATCAAATTGTATGTAGGCGCAAGGTATTGACAGAGTTAGATAATCGACCACATCGCCTCCGTAATTATAAAGTTATGCTCATTGGAATAGTGAAATTTCACGAAATTAATGTTATCCAGATTCTATTTGTGGTAATGGTTATTAAATCTTCTCTAAAACATCGTCAAATTATATATGGACACAATGTCTCGGCCTATTTTCGATGATCGGCTGCATAGCTTTATTAATTCCAGAGTTATGCCTCTTGGAATATTAAGACATCAACAAATTAATTGTAACAGGACTCTAACTTGGGTAATTGTCACCCACAATTTTACAAACGTTTTAACATAGTATATTGTCACAATTTCTTGGCCAAGTTCGATAGTCGGTCCCATCGACTAAGTAGTGCCACAGTTAAGCCTCTTGGAATAATACAAACTCAGGAATTTAATGATGTTCTTTCTCATAACTTGAGTAATTGTTATTGAGTCTTCTCCAAATTTGGTATACATATAAATGGGTGCAGCCTACAGTGTCTCGGCGAATAATTGGCCCCATCATCTCAGTAATTACAGGGTTATGTCCCTTGGACAAGTAAAAATCAGTTGTCCGAAAGACAATTTCCTTATAAATAAGTGAATCATGTGTCTTATGGACACGTGTTTAGTTTAAATGTATACATTGATAGAATTGAATTGAATTGGGGTTTTAAGGCGCATCAACACATGAAAGGTTATGGAGAACGGGCCTAGAACCTTCTCACCCTGAACTGCAGGTTGCTGCTACTTCTATTGTAGACACTTCATTTACGCTGGAGTCACGTTATTGTTGTTCTGCCACACTCTAGTGATATGAGCGAGATGGCACCTGAAACAATGCAGGGGTCATGATGAAGACCCTTAATGAGTATGAACAAACAAGAAATATCACTGTAAGTGATAAATGCCCCCGAAGTGTCCTTTGACCTCTAAGTATGACCTTGACCTTGGAGCCATGAACCTGGATTTGTGCACGACACCTCATTTGGTTGTGGTGAGCACTTGTGCCAAGTTATTTGAAAATCCGTCCAGGCATGCAAAATTATTGACCGGACACGATTTGACAATTGACCTCTAAATGTGACCTTGACCTTGGGGCCATAGACCTGGATTTTGTGCGCGACACATCGTCTTGTTATGGTGAGCACTTGTGCCAAGTTATTTGAAAACCCGTCCATGAATGCCAGAGTTATTGACCGGACACAATTTGACTTTTGACCTCCAAGTGTGACCTTGACCTTGAAGACCTGGGTTTTGCGCGCGACACATCGTCTTGTTATGGTGATGACTTGTGCCGAGTAATTTAAAAATCCCTGCAGGGTGTGACGTTACGGTCCGGACACGAAATTATTACGTACCTGTTTTTGATATATAAACTTCAAGTGTAACCTTGACCTTTGAGGTACGGATCTGGATTTTGCGCGCGACACATCATCTTGTTATGGTGATCACTTGTGCCAAGTTATTTAAAAATCCCTGCAGGGGTTAGTGACGTTACGGTCCGAACACGAAATTGCGTACCTGTTTTTGACCTATGAACTTCAAGTGTGACCTTGACCTTTGAGGTAGAAACCTGGATTTTGAGCGAGACACATCGTCTTGTTATGTTGATGACTTGTACCAAGTTATTTTAAAATCCCTGCAGGGGTTGTGACGTTACGGTCCGGACACGAAATTGCGTACCTGTTTTTGTCCTGTGAACTTCAAGTGTGACCTTGACCTTTGAGGTACGGACCTGTGTTTTGCGCGCGACACATCGTCTTGTTATGGTGATCACTTGTGCCAAGTTATTTAAAAATCCCTGCAGGGGTTGTGAAGTTACGGTCCGGACACGAACTTCGGAATGATTGACAGACAGAATCCGGACGAACGGACGGACAGACGGACGGTGCGATTGCTATATGCCCCCGAAAATTTTTCGGCATAAAAATGATAAAATGAACATGAATTTGGGGGGAGTTCTACCCCTCTGCCTTCCCCTCCAACGGGATCTGCAGTGGCCCTATTCTTTGCCCCATATCCAAACGCGGCCCCCGGAACCACACGGGGTATACATTGATAGCATATTTGTGCATTGGTTATGAATGCATTTAGTATATAAGTCATGTGCTATATGTTTATGTTTTAATTAGCTCTGTTCAAACAAACATAAAACATTTATGATCTATTCTCCAAAATAATTTTTAAAAACCTCAGGTTTTCAAATTATACCAATAAATGTTACATTCTAAAAGAATAACAAACAATAGAAGGGTGTTAATTCGCACAGGCAAACATTTATTCGATTTATTAACATAATTCAATGGCGATGATTCCGGTTCTGCTCCTTGAATATTGGAGATCCTGTCCAATGTACCTTATAACATGAATTGAACACGGAGCTATAAAGCTCTCACTAAGAGCTAGAAGTTGAAACACTGCGCGTTTAAACACTGTAGCTCCTGTTTTCACTGTTTATTGTCCGGAACTCATCACAGCCTATGTCCATCCTCCTTAGAACGGTACTACAAAAGAACTAACAATAACAATTGTTAATAACAATTCCTTGAATAATGTCTCACTGTACTATATCGCACTGTTATTACATAATTCATCATGATACATAATATGGTTTTACTTGAAATACATTATATTTTTCCGCTGTACTTCAGCCATATTTAACCCGTCGGTGCCGTTAAGCATCGTCTATGGTAATACTACGATTATTGTAACTTTATATTTAAGTTCTTAATGACGTAGATGGGTGGGTGGGTGGGAAAAGCGACTTTACTGTTTGCCTGTCGGATTCGAATGACAGAAAAAACTTTCTGCTCAGTACACGTCAGCGTATACTCGCTTTGCACGTGCAAACGAGTATATAGCGCCCTCTAGGAACCGGTTGAAACCTGTATGAACAGGTTCATTGTAACTCATCGAACTTTAAATTATTAAAGAGACACTTTCATAAATTATTTTATGTTTAATTCGCTATGTTCAAACAAACATAAAACATTTATGATCTATTCTCCAAAATAATTTTTAAAAACCTCAGGTTTTCAAATTATACCAATAAATGTTACATTCTAAAAGAATAACAAACAATAGAAGGGTGTTAATTCGCACAGGCAAACATTTATTCGAATTTTTAAAGAGCGGGTTCATTATCTAGAAACGCTTTAAATTCCAAAATGTAGAGTAATTATTATGTTTGTGTCGTCGCCTTCCATCACATACCCATCTTTAGGGTGTTCGGATCTCCATCTCCCGAGATTTTAAACAAACGATCCCACATACTTTGGTTTGCTATGAGATATGATTTCCTTTCTTTAATACAAAACTTTGTTTTGATTTCTGAGCCCTTTAATACCCTTATAACTTATATTTATTTGATAGATCTATTTGTATAAAAACTATTGATATATTTCTCACAGTTAAAATCACAGCCGAAACACGTTATTATTACGTTTCCATATATCACTCGGCACACCTTTACGGAAATCAACGGGGAAAAATACGGAATATTACGAGTTTACACGAAGTCCAACTTCGGCGATGACGTCACACAGATGCCCAGATACAATCAACAATTATGATGTTTCAGTTTCTGAGAGTGTACTTTTTTTCTTCAAGCTGATTAAAATTATTATATCTATTTTTTTTTTTTCAATAAATGCTTATCTGATCTGATCATGATTTACATGATCAGATTATTGCTTGCTAATTTCACTAATGTCCTATAAATCTTTTTTTTTTTTAATAATTATAGTACATGAACCTCTAGGCCAAATTGTTTGAAACAACCAGAACAAAGTCATTTTATGACACTGTGTATTCCGTAACAAGTGAAAGAAGGGTTTTATGATCCTAGCCATATCCTGTTATCACCTTTCTGTAACACAGTCAGTTAGTTTTATGACCCTGCATATTCAAGATTGAGTGGCAAGTAAGGGTTTTATGGCATTTATGGTATTTCGCAGTACTTAGCCACTTTAACCCAGCTTATATGGCATCAGTTGTATTACCATGTGTATTTCACCATCAGTGGTAATGAATTCAGTGACGTATGGAACAAAGCATAATTAGGCCAATATAACTTTATAAAGCTCTTATTTAAAAATATCTACACCAAAAAAGAGATAATGGCGGTGGGAATATAAACCTTATAATTAGACATAATATTATAATACCTAATACAATTATATATGTGGCTCATTACCTGCTCAAACAAATAGGGTAGATAAGTAAGGAGAATTATCTTTTTCTTCACTCACAGGTTTTTTTGGCTGTTTTTATAGCCGAAATTCCCAATGCCAAAACATATCTTTTTTTCCCAATGAAGAGGAAATAATTCCCAATTTAAAAAAAAATAATATATATATCTTTTTTTTTTAAGAATGCCAATCCAATGACTGGGGTTCAAAAGCTTAAATAAATGCTTCTGTTTATCTTGGTGTACAAAAAACAGTATTAAAGATATAATTATGAAAGGAATGCTTTACTTTATATTTTTCCGAATATTAAAAAACGCGCTAAAATTCCCAATTTTATGAAAAATCGCGTTAAAATTCCCAATTCCAGGGGTACGGGTCATGTTCCCAAAATCATGAAAATAGGCCCCGACTCATTATTTTGTAACCTGATAAACAAACTTCAAACATGTATTTGTTGATATCATCATATATTACAGGATACAGAAATTAGATTTGGCATACAATGTTTGAGGTCAGCCCTTCCAAACGGGGTTTGTCAGAAACCGGAACATAATTTTACAGGGCCAGTTTTTTATATAAATTATTAAAAAAAATAATATTGGGGTAAATATGTGAGGTCTTATTAAAATGCCTGAAAAAAGGTAACACACATGCTTTCAATTAGCAATACCAGTATTGCGATTGATAAAAATAGAGTATTTTGGAGAAGAACTTGGACAGAACATGGAATGGTGACATTTATATAACTCTTACCATTAGACCTTCGAATGACAATTATGCGATCAATGTGTACATTTGTCTAATTCCCACTGTGTATGCCTGCCGCCACCTCAGTGGGGTAAAACGTTGATAGGCGCATAATAAGTGATATGTTAATAAACACAAACAATAAAGACAAACTATGAAAGTATGCAATTTATTTGACATCTTGGTTTGTTACAAAAGGACGTTTACCATGTTTACATTATGCACCATGTGACTTGCGTTTGACCAAAAAGCGTGTGGACAATTTCAGACCGTGGATAAACGTTTCTTGTAAGACGTCACTACACTGACACCTGTATTTTGCCGTTCAAACAGTGCATAGTACCTAGATAATAGATTTAAACTAATGTATTTCATATCATTTTTTTTTATTATTATTAACATTTTAGTGTCAAATGGATAACAAATGATCATTTTAGTTAAGTTGTACATTTATAAAAATCAGTGTATCAGTTTATGTCTAGGGCAGAGAATCTCTACGGAAAATCCACACATTAAAAAGTCAAACGCGTATTCACGTCGGAGGACGGTTTATTAAAAAAATCCTCTTGCCGTTCATAGACATGTTTTTAGGCCAGAGAAAACGTACAGCCACGGCTTCATGTTATAGGAGAGCAAATCCCTGAACTTCTGTGATGCAACAAGCTTTTCTCAGAAATGAGTCTGCAGTCAATAAACAATTTCATCCCTATGTATTTCATACTTTCAGTGACAGTTGCCTTTAATACTTCAAGAAAGTATGAACTAAGTTATCTCACAGACCTATTTATTAATATGTCTGTGGTTATCTCAATACAATATTGAGAACCTGTCTGTGTTGGCAATCTGCCAGATATGGCGCGGTACTTTGTGTGACGTCACACACCGGAAATAAACCGGAGGCGAATACGGATATTGTATCGGTCAACAGGTGATTTTTTAACTGGCGATAAAAAGCACGGAAAGCGATATATCACCAACAAATGAGTTGCAATGTGTTTATATAGTGTTCAGTAATAAATATAAACAAGAAACAAGAGGTATAAAAGTGCTCCTTTAATATTTCTGATTCATGACCGAGATTGAAACGTTCGAAATACGTTTCTAAGGAATTGCATGGACACGTGCTTTTATGTGTTCTCGCTATTACGACCCAAGAACCTTTCTTATATTGAAACTATAATAACTGACACGTTATACCAAATAAACGGTATTTAAAGCATAAATACTTTTAACGTCGGCCCAAAGCCGAATTCAAAAAGGTTTGTGTCCGACCGACACTGGATCGATTCAGTAAAATGTAAATACATAATGAGATGGCCTAACGCCGAGGGTCCATATTACAAAAAATAAATAGTTGATGAGTCCTCCCAACACAAGCTCAGTGCGATACAACTTTAAAATAGGCTTTGCGTCGGCCCGACGCCGGATCCAAAACATGTTTGTGCCCGCTCGGCATCGGATCGATACAATATAACGTCAATACATTCTGCGTCGGCCCGACGCCGGATCCCAAAAATGTTTGTGCACGCACAATATAACGTAAATACTTTCTGCGTCGGCCCGACGCCGGATCCAAAAAAAATGTTTTGCCCGCCCGGCACCGGATCGATACAATATAACAGATACTTTCTGCGTCGGCCCGACGCCGGATCCAAAAAATGTTTGTTCCCGCCCGGCACCGGATCGAAACAATATAACAGATACTTTATGCGTCGGCCCGACGCCGGATCCAAACAATGTTTGTGCACGCCCGGCACCGGATCGAAACAATATAACAGATACTTTCTGCGTCGGCCCGACGCCGGATCCAAAACATTTTTGTGCCCGCCCGGCACCGGATCGAAACCATATAACATATACTTTCTGCGTCGGCCCGACGCCGGATCCAAAAATTGTTTGTGCCCGCCCGGCACCGGATTGAAACCATATAACAGATACTTTCTGCGTCGGCCCGACGCCGGATCCAAAAAAATGTTTGTGCCCGCCTGGCACCAGATCGAAACAATATAACAGATACTTTCTGCGTCGGCCCGACGCCGGATCCAACAAATGGTTTGTGCCCGCCCGACACCAGATCGAAACAATATAACAGATACTTTCTGCGTCGGCCCGACGCCGGATCCAAAAAATGGTTTGTGCCAGCCCGGCACCAGATGAAACAATATAACAGATACTTTCTGCGTCGGCCCGACGCCGGATCCAAAATTAGTTTGTGCCCGCCCGGCACCGGATCGATACAATATAACATACATATTTTCTGCGTCGGCCCGACGCCGGATCCAAAAAATGGTTTGTGTCCGCCAGACACCGGATCGATACAATACAAAATAAATACATTCTTTGTCGGCCTGACGCCGGATCCTTAAAACGACAATAAATACATTCTGTATTCATCCATAAAACGTCAATATAATGACTGTGTCCGCCCGACAACGGATCGATACAATTCGATACAATACAAAATAAATATACTCTGCGTCGGTCTGACACCGATCCATACAACGACAATATAGTGAATGTGTCCGCTCGACACCGAATGATACGAAACAAAATAAATACATTCTGTTTCGGCCTGACGCCGGATCCATAAAACGAGAAAAAATAATTAAAAAAAATGTAGTGACTGTTTCCACCCGAGCTCGGATCGAAATAATTCGATACAATACAACATAAATACACTCTGCGTCGGCCTGACGCCGAGCCATAACACGACACTTTAGTAACTGTGTCCGCCTGACACTGGATCGATACAATACAAACTAAATACACTCTGCGTCGGCCTGACGCCGGATCCATAAAACGACAATATATTAACTGTGTCCGCCAGACACCGGATCGATAGAATACAAAATAAATACATTCTGCGTCGGCCTGACGCCGGATCCATACAAAAACAATATAGTGATTGAGCCCGCCCGACACCTGATCGATACAATACAAAATAAATACAATCTACGTCGGCCTGACGTCGGATCCATAAAATGACATAGTGATATTGTCCGCCCGACACCAGATCCGTGCGATACAGTAAAATAATTACTTGCGTCGGCCCGACGCCGGATCCAAAAAATGTTTGTTCCCGCCCGGCACCGGATCGAAACAATATAACAGATACTTTCTGCGTCGGCCCGAAGCCGGATCCAAAAAATGTGTGTGCCCGCCCGGCACCGAATCGAAACAATATAACAGATACTTTCTGCGTCGGCCCGACGCCGGATCCAAAAAATGGTTTGTGTCCACCCGACACCGGATCGATACAATACAAAATAAATACATTTTACGTCGACCTGACGTCGGATCCATAAAATGACATTATAGTGACTGTGTCCGCCCGACACCGGATCGATACAATACAAAATAAATAAATACTGCGTCGGCCTTACGCCGGATCCATAAAACGACAAAAAATACATTCTGCATTCATCCATAAAACGACAATATAATGACTGTGTCCGCCCGACACCGGTTCGATATAATTCGATACTATAAAAAACTCTGCGTCGGTCTGACATCGATCCATAAAACGACAATACAGTGAATGTGTCCGCCCGACACCGGATCGATACAATACAAAATAAATACAGTCTACGTCGGCCTGACGCCGTATCCGTAAAATGACAGTATAGTGACTGCGTCCGGCGCCCAACACTGGGTCGATACAATACCAGATAAATGCATTCTGCGTCGGCCTGACGTCGGATCCATAAAATGACAATATAGTGAATGTGTCCGCTCGACACCGAATGATACGAAACAAAATAAATACATTCTGTTTCGGCCTGACGCCGGATCCATAAAACGAGAAAAAATAATTAAAAAAAATGTAGTGACTGTTTCCACCCGAGCTCGGATCGAAATAATTCGATACAATACAACATAAATACACTCTGCGTCGGCCTGACGCCGAGCCATAACACGACACTTTAGTAACTGTGTCCGCCTGACACTGGATCGATACAATACAAACTAAATACACTCTGCGTCGGCCTGACGCCGGATCCATAAAACGACAATATATTAACTGTGTCCGCCAGACACCGGATCGATAGAATACAAAATAAATACATTCTGCGTCGGCCTGACGCCGGATCCATACAAAAACAATATAGTGATTGAGCCCGCCCGACACCTGATCGATACAATACAAAATAAATACAATCTACGTCGGCCTGACGTCGGATCCATAAAATGACATAGTGATATTGTCCGCCCGACACCAGATCCGTGCGATACAGTAAAATAATTACTTGCGTCGGCCCGACGCCGGATCCAAAAAATGTTTGTTCCCGCCCGGCACCGGATCGAAACAATATAACAGATACTTTCTGCGTCGGCCCGAAGCCGGATCCAAAAAATGTGTGTGCCCGCCCGGCACCGGATCGAAACAATATAACAGATACTTTCTGCGTCGGCCCGACGCCGGATCCAAAAAATGGTTTGTGTCCACCCGACACCGGATCGATACAATACAAAATAAATACATTTTACGTCGACCTGACGTCGGATCCATAAAATGACATTATAGTGACTGTGTCCGCCCGACACCGGATCGATACAATACAAAATAAATAAATACTGCGTCGGCCTTACGCCGGATCCATAAAACGACAAAAAATACATTCTGCATTCATCCATAAAACGACAATATAATGACTGTGTCCGCCCGACACCGGTTCGATATAATTCGATACTATAAAAAACTCTGCGTCGGTCTGACATCGATCCATAAAACGACAATACAGTGAATGTGTCCGCCCGACACCGGATCGATACAATACAAAATAAATACAGTCTACGTCGGCCTGACGCCGTATCCGTAAAATGACAGTATAGTGACTGCGTCCGGCGCCCAACACTGGGTCGATACAATACCAGATAAATGCATTCTGCGTCGGCCTGACGTCGGATCCATAAAATGACAAAATTGTAGCAGCGTCCGCCCGACACCGGATCGATACAGTACAACATAAATATGGTCTGCGTCGGCCCGCCGCCGGATTCATAAAATGACAAAATAGTAATTATTCTGTCGCAGTTTTTTTTTTTAGAATATGTGAACCATTTAACCGACTTGTTCTTTAACAAACGCATTAATTACTAGTTTTGCTGCTTAATTGTTTGTTTTTTTAAGGCGTTTACTTCTGACCATACTTTGTGGAAGATTGAATTGACGCTCCGCATGCTCTGTTGCTATCATAGTCTGGCAGCGAGAAACATTACCCTGTTTTCGGATGTTCAGATGGTCTTCTTTATTCTACCAAAATAGCAATTCCTCAATATAGGGATCGTCACTGTTTAATTTAAATAAGTGATCCCAAGGAGATATATACGTATAATGACCTTGTCATAAATCTCGCGATATTGTCATTAAAGGCCCCTTTACACAAGGCTGCGACCTTTGTGCCACCTTTGAGCGACCAAAAAATGGCCAGGACGCTCAATGGTCGCCTAAACCCAGAAAATCATGTTTCTATGTAACTGCTCCAGCGATCCTTGTGCCTCCCTTGAACCACCAAAAATGCAATTTTCGGGCATTTTCATGGCGATCTATGAACGACCTGTGCGTCCACTGAGCCACCTGCCTGCCTCCCCTGTGCTTCCCCTGTGCAACCTACGGCAACCAACGCGATTATAGGCTACATAGGCGACCCCCGAGCAATGTTTGGGCAACCATTGAGCCTCCTCTGTGCCTCCTCTGTGCCATCATCGGCGACCAACGGCAACTAACGGCGATCACTGGACGACCATTCAGCCATGCTTCTGCCTCTTAGGCTACACTTGAGCATTGTTTGGGCGACCCCTGGCGACTGCTGGGCAACCTGGAGTGCCTGGGTATATATATTCCCTGATTCTGGCGCTTTTCCATCACCTTCATCCTAGCTGCCAAAGTGAGAACATCTCCATAAGATAAAGATTTTGGGATGAACAACCAACTCCTCTTGCATACTGCCATCTTACAAGGTCACCAAGCACTGCTGGTGAACCAGATGGCCATTTTTGTCTTTAGAAGAACGATGAACAGGCACAGAAGAAGGAGACCACGAACCTGGCACGCTGAGGAGGCACTACAGGTAGCTCAAAGGAGACAGAAGGGAGGCAGAAGCATTGCCATGGTGGCTCAAGGGTTGCCATGGTCGCCGAATGGAGTCACAGTGGTCGCCACAGTCATCGTTCAATGCACGCTATTGGTCGTCCAAAGGAGGCACAAGGGAGGCACAAGGGAGGCAGAAGCATCGCCCAGATTGACGGGAAAATTTGCAGCAGAACGCATCTATTACCTGGCGACCATTGGGCGACAACTGTGCCTCCATTCTGCAACCACGGTAATGCTTGTGCCTCCCTTCTGCCTCCTTCGAGCCACCTTTGATCAACCAACCTCCTCGGCGACCTTTGTGCGACTGTTTTGAACATGTTCAAAAATTCACGGCGACCATGGCGTCCATGGCGATGTCTGAACCTCCTGTGTACCACCTTTGAACGACCTAGGCAACCATTCTGCCTCCTTTGAGCCTCCAACGACGACCTCGCAAATTTTATGGTCGCACACGGGAGGCACAAAGGTCGCCATCCTGTGTAAAGGCCCCATAACAGGCATCAATGAAATTACTCGCTTAAGTTTCGCCGCTAATATTCGGTAGAATATTAATTATTAAATCAAGAGTCAGTAGCAGGTCTTAAACTGTCTTCTCTGGTATGGAAAGGTTAAATTCAATACTTTCCAAGCAAAGACCAACCCATGTCAGACTGTTTACAGGATCCCATAATGATTTATTATAATTTACGAGTTCGTATATATATATTTGTTATATACCCGTTGACGGGCATTTGTTGATTTACATATATAGTTTATATTACTACCATGTCATCCCTTATTTTTAATAGTTTTATCTTTATATATTTACATTAATTTTTAATTACTGCTTAAATTCTTCATCTTTCGTAGGTTTTTGTGCACAAAATGACCTATTTATGTGTCGACGTGCCGTAAAACGCCATTTATTCATTATAATTTATGATAAAACCTGCTTTCTCTAGACTATTCTGTACAAAAACAGAATCTTTATGCATGCTGCCTTATCGCTGATAGTCCCCCACCCATCGTCAGGAAACATTACAAATGTTGAACAATTCCATCTCCAGTTTAATCACATCCCTTAAAGGGACACACAGCAAAACTTGAAGTTGTTTTGAAGCATTTAATCAGTACCTTGATTTATTTACCCAGTTATATTTTGACTATAAGTCTTCCTGCTTGTAATTATTAGAAAAAGAAACTGCCGGCTCGAAAAACGGGATTTTATAGCCATTTCTTAATGCGTCTATAAAGCCCGGAGTAGCTCCTATTCTTTCACAAGCCTCTATGGTTTGCTGCTCTAAACTACCTTTAACTGTATTTATAACATTTCCGTTATTTTAAAATAAGTTTATTTCCTGAATTTCAAAAAAGTCTGAATGATCGTTTAATGATGTTATATATGTACTGTTTTCTTTGTTCAAAGTATTAAAAAAGTGTTTATCATTTATTGTTGTATCTGTTCCTTGCACTAGTGTCCGACTCTCTTTAAATTCCGGTAGCCCTGAGGGAGTGGCGTGCCTCCAACAAGCCCTCCTGCAGTGTCCCCTGTTACCACACCCGAAGCATGTATCGTGTTCGGTTGGTGTTCTTAGCCAACGAAAAGAACTGGTCTGTTTATGTACACGTGTTGTATGAACGGGCCGCCGCCCGTTGGGAGTTAACACTCCGGGACCGTGAAAACGCGCTCTGGATTGTTCTCATGTCTCTGTTTGCATTCCTGGCTCCTCCGCTGACTCCATATGTTAAAGACAGCCCGAATTCTAACTAGTTTTAAGAACATCTGGATGCAGCGACTTTACTGTTTGCCTGTCGGATTCGAATGACAGAAAAAACTTTCTGCTCAGTACACGTCAGCGTGTACTCGCTTTGCACGTGCAAACGAGTATATAGCGCCCTCTAGGAACCGGTTGAAACCTGTATGAACAGGTTCATTGTAACTCATAGAACTTTAAATTATTAAAGAGACACTTTCATAAATTATTATATAAGGTTCCATAATGAGTAGTTTACATATACGATTTAGACAGTCGTGGTGTGTTATAAAACCCGACTCTCCGAAACCATTGCAACTCCATCTATCTATAATTAACTGTGGTATCCCATATATTTTACTGATATAAAACATTGAAGTCATAACAATCGGAGACTAACTGACTGCATTTATGTAAAACACATTATGTAAATGGTTATTCCTCTGTGTACGCGTCTGTATTATATGTTTTTATGTACTTCAAGACAAAATATGACGCTGCAACATATTTACCTACCAGACAACCATCAGTGTCACTACACTTTCGACTTTCCGGTAAAAACTCACACGAAATGTTTACACCAACCCTACACTGTACTGTATTTATTTCACGAGTCACATGTATTGCAGTTTCTGCTATCTGTGAGCTAGTATTGTTTGCATTTGATTTTACTCGTGTTTATGTGAAGTTCAGGATAACGTTACACATATATGGTGGATCAGTAGTATTAATTAGAGATTTATGCATGCGTATGTGTCTTTGATGAATTATTAAATAGGTGAAATATCATCTGAAGAACATGAACACTTATTTTCTAAATATTTTATCTAACTATAATTATACATGGTAAAAACTGAAAAAAAGAAGGACTAATTGATCACGAGATGTGGCTGCATTCAGGCGCAGTTATAAATTGTGTGGTATTATAAACACAAACTTGTAGATTACCAGTGGAATAGTTGGTTGTGGTGCCGTTCTAGCATTAGTTCCAGCAATTCCTTTTTTCGTGGCTGTAGTTGGTGTAGCTCCTCCACTAGTTGCTGTTTTAATGAGTAAAACAAGAATAGCAGAAAAAAAGACTTTGCTGTAAACACACCATACGAGTTTTAAACAATTTCTTTCATATGTCTCATTTTCTCCTTCTCAATTGTAATGTTTTGTGTTATGTTAATATTGTAATATTCTATTTTCAAACAGTCATGTATATTTGTGTGTGGTGGTTTTGTCATGCTTCAAAATGCAAATAGGGCATTTTTAGCTCTACTGATCAGAGATCAGCAGAGCTTATGCCGTGGTGTGGCGTCCGTCGTCCGTCTGTCCGTCTGTCTGTCCGTCTGTCTGTAAACTTTTTTTTGGAGCGACTTCTCTTCTGAAACTACTGAATGGATTTTCATGAAACTTTACAGAAATGTTGCCCATGAAGTCTAGTTGATCCTAGCAAAAATTCATGTTGATGTGAAATCCAAGATGGCCGCCAGATCTAAAAATAGGTTTTTAAAATACAAGTTTGTAGCGACTACTTCTTAAAAACTATAAGTGATATTGATATGGGACTTTTTCTAAAATATTCAGCATGACATGATGTTGGTCCTTGTCAAAAATCGTTTTGATTCGACGTTAAACATGGCTGCCAGTGGCCATCTTTGTTTACATAGAGCTATATGATGAAAACTTGTAGCGACTACTCCTCTGAAACTACTTGACGGATTTTCATGAAACTTCACAGGAATGTTGCTCTTGATGTCTAATTGATCCTAGCAAAATTTCAGGTCGCCCGGAAATTCAAGATGGCTGCCATGGCTAAAAATAGATTTTCAAAATACAAGTTTGTAGCGACTACTACTTGAAGACTATAAGTGATATTGATAATGATCAGCATGACATGATGTTGGTCCTTGTCAAAAATTGTTTTGATTCAACGTTAAACATGGCTGCCAGCGGCCATCTTTGTTTACATAGAGTTATATAGTAAAAACTTGTAGCGACTAATCCTTTGAAACTACTTGGCAGATTTTCATGAAACTTTACAGGAATGTTGCTCTTAATGTTTAATTGATCCTAGCAAAATTTCAGATCGGCCAGAAATTCAAGATGGCCGCCATAGCTAAAATTAGATTTTTTAAAAAAGAAGTTTGTAGCGACTACGTCTTGAAAACTATAAGTGATATTGATATGGGACTTTTTGTAAAATGATCAGCATGACATGATGGTTATCAGAGTCAAACATTATTTTGATTCGACGTTAAACATGGCTGTCAGCGGCCATCTTTGTTTACATAGAGTTATATAATGAAAACTTGTAGCGACTATTCCTGTGAAACTACTTGACGGATTTTCATGAAACTGCACAGAAATGTTGCTCTTGATGTCTAATTGATCCTAGCAAAATTTCAGGTCGGCCGGAAATTCAAGATGGCCGCCACGGCTAAAAATAATTTTTCAAAAAACAAGTCTGTAGCGACTACTTCCTGAAATCAAAATCAATCAGTAGAGCTTCAAGGTCATTGACCTCTTGTTATTTTTATTGTGTTTGAAACGTATGTGTATGTGCTTATAAGTTCATCACATGGATACGATTAAGTATAATACATCAACCATAACATTGATATATTTATATATGTTTAGTCACCTTCTCCGTGAAATTCTGACGTGTTCATGCGTTTGTTTCTATTTTAGTTTTCTGTTTGTTTTCTCTAAAGATAAGTAAACAGTATAACTGTGTTTATTTTTGCATCTGATATTTGCTAATACATATATGTACTGATCTTGCTACCTCTGTTAAAATGTATATGTATAATAGTGTATGATCACATGGGCCTATGGCTTACTGATTTTGAAATAAAGTGCTTCTTGCTTCTTGCTTCTATGTCCAAACAACTATAGGACTCGAAAATGACGATGAGGTTATCAGAATTACCTTTAATTAAATGTTAGGGATTCAAAAAAATTATAACTTTACAGTACCTCTGGACATGTACATAAAGAGGTTCAAGTTGAATGGTCACTGCAAGTGACCAGTTCAACTAGTAGAGGCTCAAATTGAATGGACATGATATCCAAGCATAATTCTTTTTCATTTTTTTTTTCAAATCCTATCGTACTCTATTAGCATTTGTTTTAATCGGTTTTACTTCTTTTTTTTATTTTTTATATCATAAATAGTTTTTGCAAAAAAAATTATTCAAATTTCATTGATATTTTTCGGACATTTTTTTGTCTAAAATCTTTACTAATTTGTAAAACAAGTCTTCAAATCTTTGTCTTTCCATAGGAGATAAATTATATTTTATCAAATGTTTTTCCAAATGATATTTTCTAAGGTAAATACTTTTTTTACGATTGTAATTATAATCTGTAATGAGGTCATATCCATTATGTGTCCCACAGTTAAAACAGATACGTTCTTTATCATTAACGTCACAAGTACCATTACAAGTAATGCATGCATATGTTCACTTGTAACAAAGCGTACTTCCGACGCACTATTGACAGTGTTTCTTTTCATAAAAACAATTCATAATCTAAACATACTTCAGGGAGATCAATAATATCTAAAACTTTTCTACAATCTTTACAATTCATTATACTATAATACAATATTATATTTTTAAGTCAAATAAATATAGGCTTTAAAGAGTCTCCCCGTGCTACGAATAAGTAGTGTTATTTTTTACTGGTCCTTTGGGACCAACGAGCCCAATATAGGTGGCTTTTAAGTAGAATACCGCTTAAGCCGGTGCTAGGGGGCGTGAGAAGTGTTGCTTCTTTCATTACTTCTCATGAACAGACTCAATAAAACCGAGTCTGATGCTTTATTCTCTTAATTGTGTTTGTTGCTCTCAAAGGATCACCTTTATCAGTATTTATTAAAGAAAAAATATCTTATGTAATATTATGAATGGTGCGAAACATTTTAATTTAAAGAAAGATTGTAATGACCAAATATCAGCAATTGGTTTTTGAAAATTTAAGTAAACGTGACAAATATTTAATAATGTGTATAAACGTTGATGGGTTAGCTGGTAAGATAATCTCTAAAGCACATGAGCTAAACTTATCATGGAAATTTACAAAGAGCGATATAAAGAGATTTAATAATTACTGTAAGGAAGCAATCCCATTAGTAACTGTATAGATAAGGAAGCTTTTATTTCACAATATAACACAATATTAGATCGCGGAATTGATATTATAATTGATGCTGATTACATTAAATAAAATAAATATAGGCTTAAAGAAAAAGAAATAATTTAATATTATATAATGAGTGTTGTTAGAGAAATTGAAAAATCCACAAAACAATAGTGCAACGTTTTCCAAGTTGATATTCTAATGAAATAGACCCACTTTGGAAAAAAAACAGTTTCAAATATCTCGAAACTGAATAAATACGAACAAAGGGTTTAAAATGAGTGTTGATTTGAAAATTATTTTTTTTAAAAATATCGTCTGGAGATAAAGACAGAGGCATTATAACTTCATACAAAAAAGCTTATTTTACTTCCAAAGCAATATTATTTATAGAAATAAATAAAGATGCACTAGATAAAGTAGCTGATGAAATTGAAATATAAGTGGAAGGTGGCTTTCAGAAGGAAGTGGTTGGCTAATTGAATCAGTTGATGCACATTATGTAAATAGGGTAAAGTATACGCCTTTACGAGGCAGTACCTATTTAAAATTACCAATAGAACTTGCTAACGCTAGAAAAAGACTGATAAATATACAAAATAAAGAAGACAGTGAGTGCTTCAGATGGTGACTTTTAGCTTTGAATTGGCGTTTTAAGGCACATGAAAGGTTATATGGCGCCTAACAGGAATGAACATGCCAGGCTCATCCTCTATTTACATCGAGATAAAATATAGAGAATGGGCCTGGAACCTTCTCACCTGCTGAACTGCAGAGTTGCTGCAAATTCTATTGTAGACACTCTATTTACGCTGGAGCCACGTTTATTGTTTTGTCTGCCACTGCTCTAGTGATTTTAGCAAATGGCACCTGAAACAATGCAGGGGTCATGATGAAGACCTTTAATGAGCATGAACAAAAAATGACAAAATGAACATGAATATTGGGGGGGGGGGGGGGGGGGGGTTCTACGCCTCCAACGGGATCTGTAGTGGCCCTATTCTTTGCCCGGGAACCAAACGGGCCCCCGCGGAACCACACGGGGCTCAGATGGTGAAACTTGGCTTATAAATTTCCTGTTAAAACACATCCTGGGAGAGTATCAAATTACGAAAAAAGAATATTTGAGATCTAAATTACACAGGAATTACATTTCCTTTACTGCAAAACAGATTCCAAAAATAGAAAATCAAAATAATATACGTTTTAATATACATGGGTATGAAAATAGGCAAGTATATCCTTTGGATATATCAAAAAATAAAGGAGCAAAGACTTGTGACATGCTTTTAATTAGCGTAAAAGAAAACCATCATTATGTATGGATAAAGGATGTTAACAGATTAATGGTTAATCAAACAGTATGAACATAAACAATTGTTTTGCAAAACATGCTTACAGTGTTTCTCAACAGAAAAAGGTTTTAAAAAACATAAACCTGATTGCCTTTTACCTAACGGTAAACAAGCAATAGAAATGCCAGAAGAAAATGAGAAGGTTAAGTTTAAAAACTACGATAGACAATTAATGGTTCCCTTTGTTATTTATGCTGACTGACTTTGAAGCAATAACTGAAGACATTTCTTTAGCTCTTGGTAATCCTAAACTATATTGCTGTTCCGCGGAACACGTGTGTCGCCTGTCAGCGCTTTGTCAGTATAGCAAGGTTGTTTGGACCCAGATAAATGACCTTGACAAACTGGCCTGACTAAGTTTTCGTAAAGAAAAAAAATAAGTATTTAACCCATTGACCTTGACCTTTATATTTTAGTATGGCCATGTCGATGTTGTCAAGACAAGTATATATTGAAAGATTGATGAAGAAATAAAAAAAATGAGAAATTATAACCAACGCTAAGTTTTGTAAAGAAAAATGAGTATTTAACCAATAATAATGAATTTCAATGTGACCTTGACCTTTATATTTTAGTATGGGCATGTCGATGTTGTCATGATGAGTATATATTGAAAGTCTGATGAAGAAATATGAAGAAATGAGAAAGTTATAACCAACGTTTAAGTTTTTGTGAAGAAAATTACTATTTAACCCAAATAATGACCTTCCAGTGTGGCTCTGACCTTTATATTTTAGTATGGTTCTGTCGATGTTGTCATGATGAGTATATATTGAAAGTCTGATGAAGAAATATCAAGAAATGAGAAAGTTATAACCAACGTTAATTTTTGTGAAGAAAATGAGTATTTAACCCATATAAGGCCCTAAATTAAAATATTGTGTGTTTGCCCTTTACCTACCCAGCAGAAAAATCTCTGTGTGGGTAGGTAGTTAAAAATATTTTATTTTAATGACCTTCAATGTGACTTGACCTTTATATTTTAGTATGGTGTTTGTCGACGTTGTCATGATGAGTATATATTGAAAGTCTATGAAGAAATATCAAGAAATGAGGAAGTTATAAGCAACGTTAAGTTTTCGAGCAGAAAAAAATTTGTATTTAACCCATATAATGACTTTAAGTGTGATCTTGACCTTCTTATTTTAGTATGCTTATGTCAATGTTATCATGATGAGTAAACATTTGAAAGTTTGATGAAGAAATATCAAGAACAATGAGAAAAGTTATACTAACGATAAGTTTTCGTGAAGAAAAAAAAACTAGTATTTAACCCATATATTATAAATGACCTTCATTGAGGACCTTGACCTTATCGTTTTAGTATGGTCATGTCGATGTTGTCATGGTGAGTATATATTGAAATGAAAGTTTGATGAAGAAATATCAAGAAATGAAAAAGTTATAGCCAACGTTAAGTTTTCGTGACGGACTTTCGAAAAGGCGACACACAAATCATTAACATAAGCATATCAAAAGAATACTGATTTGTGGTTACGGGTATCAAGTTGTTTGTTGTTATGATGATATATATTCCAAACCAGTTGTGACATACACAACTCTCCACTCTCATACTCTTTTATGCAGAGGACCAAACGCTGTTTATAAGTTTATAGAAAAAAATGATAGAAGAAAAATATTGCAGGAAAACTATGTCACAGCATTTTAAAAAGATTTAACAAAGACAGAATCACAATAATGATTTTTTAGGACATCTAAAAAGTGTCATATTTGTAATAAAAAGTATGTGAACGGAGTCAAGATAGCTAGAGATCATTGTCACATAACTGGAAAGTTTAGAGGAAGTGCTCATGAATCGTGTTATCTTAACTGCAGATTGACTAGAAAAATACCTGTTGTATTTCATAACTTAAGAGGATATGATTTGCATTTTATAATGCAGCACATTGAAAAGTTTAAAAAAGAAGTAAATCTCACACCAAATAACATGGAAAAGTATATGGCTTTTCTGTTAAAAAATAGTTAGTGTTTACTGATAGTTTTCAATTGATGTGTCAGTCACTTGATAATTTAGTAAAAAACATCCCATCATTTACATATACATCACAAGAGTATCCTGGTAAAAAGTTAGAGCTAGTAAAAAGAAAAGGTGTTTATCCTTATGATTACATGGATAGTTTTAAACGTTTTAAGGACTATTGCTCAGCCATCTTTGAAAAAATAAAATCAAAAATGGATGGGGTATGATTAATTGAAATTTTCATCCAAATGCATATTATAGGCATGAACATTGTCAATGATATAATAGATGACATTAATGCAACACTATTGATGTGAACATAATATCAGAAACAATATTTATTTGGCAGAAATAGTGCCCTTTATATTCGAAAAGTTTAGTGCAATTTTATTCTAAGATGTTTTGTTTTTTATGTTAAATAAATGTTTCCGTAGAATTGTCCATTTATCTAAAAATGGCACACGAGACATCATTTCTAAATAAAGTAAGCCATGTTATCACATCATCTACATTTCAAAGTCAATCATTGTGAAAAAAACAAGCTATTCTTTCAATGGCATGTACTTTCAAAATAATCTCAATGCTATAGTATTGTGGCACTGACGGGTTTTAATTGTCAATCTATTATAAATGGCAACTATATTTTTGAATGTATTAAACACAACTGAGTGACTGTCATATTCCTATAAAAACAGCACAAACTAAATAATAACATATGAATACGATCAAATTACCTGTTTATCCAAATTTTCACCATACTGCATGTTTCAATTTACAATTCACAAGCATCCTTTGCATGTGTATCATGTGCGTGTGTTGAAGGCACACATGGCGTATAAAAAAATCTTCATTTTTAACAATGGTGTACTTCGAATTTTGGATGATGTGATAACATGGCTTACTTTATTTAGAAATGATGTCTCGTGTGCCATTTTTAGATAAATGGACAATTCTATGGACAAATTTATTTAACATAAAAAACAAAACATCTTAGAGTAAAATTGCACTAAACTTTTCGAATATAAAGGGCACTATTTCTGCCAAATAAATATTGTTTCTGATATTATGTTCACATCAATAGTGTTGTATTAATGTCATCTATTATATCATTGATAATGTTCATGCCTATAATATGCATTTTGATGAAAATTTCAATTAACCATATACCATCCATTTTGGATTTTCTTTTCAAAGATGGCTGACCAATAGCCCTTAAAGAAACTAAATTGCCCGATAAAGATTGCTTTTATTCTAAGTTAAATGAAGAACATATTTCAGATGCAGATTATGAACATGCTAAACACACAAGGAAAGCATTCAATATTAAAAAAATGGGAGAATATCATTGCTGTTACTAGCAGATATTTATGAAAACTTTAGAAAGATGTGTTTTGAGTATTATAAATTAGATCCTTGCCACAACTTTAGTAGTATGCCACTACTTTAGTAGTCCAAGATTAGCTTGGGATGCATGTCTTAAGATGTCTGGAGTTCAGTTTGATTTTTAACTGATATTTATCAATATTTGTTCATAGAAAAAGGAGTAATAGGTGGAATAACTTATATTGCAAATATATATTGAAAGGCTAACCATAAATAAGAAAGTCAATACATAATATACTTCGATGCAAATAACTTGTATGGATGTGCCAACCACTGCCTACTCGCAACTTTAAGTGGGTCAGTAAGATTGAAAAGCAAACTCCTTTAAGTGGGTCAGTAAGATTGAAAGCAAACTATATTATTGAGTGTAATCTTGAGTATCCTGCAAAACTATACGACTCTCATAATGACTACACTCTTGCTCCTGAGAGATGAATATAAAAGACGAATGGTTATAATATTATGTAATAAATACTGAAAATGTTCTCCCTGAAGCAACAAACACAAACAAGAGAGAAAAGACTTCCAAGAAATGGTTAATTTTAGGATCTAGTAAGTTAACAAACTTTTACAACACTAACGAATAAAATAGAAATATGTTGAGCATAACTTAAAATTGAAACTCTATGCACAATTGGGATTAAAGGTAACACAAATACATAGAATACTACAGTTGGATGAATCAGACTAAAAGTATACATGACACTGCTAAAAGAGCATGCGGGTGAGAAGGCTTTGAAAATGATCTCTTTAAACTAATGAACTTCAGTTTAACCACTCATAGATATGTTGTCTTCTTTTTAGTTTAGTCTTTTGGCTGTTACTTGTGATAAGCTGGCTTCATAACCGCTGCTCCCAACTAAATTCCTTTGTGTTATTTCGCTCTTCGGGGCATACAATTTTATTAGATCCTGGGACCATACCCGCGTGGATATAGGGATGAATAAATATTGCTATATCCCATCGCCATATGCTTGACATCTTCGGGATGGTTAAAATTCTGTACTGTTGATTTTTATGAATATGGAGTTCTGCTCAGCCCGGGGCTAGAGGGGTGAGTGGTAGCTAGCATATTTCACTAACGCTCATGAACATCTCAATCAAACCGAGACTGAGATATTTCGTATGTGTCGTGCTCGGCCATTTCAAAGTCCATTAACATACTCTTTTTTATAGCACAGTGGCGTTGCCTGTGCAGTGGTGGTGGCAGTAATACGTATCCCCGCGCTTGCAATCATTACTGTTATTCATTCGATCTTTGGAGATCGCTAAGCCCGATACTTATTAGTGATCGTGATATATTTCAATTTATTTTGTTTTCTTACTTAATTTTCGATTCGGTGGTTCCACTACTCCGCCGATAAAAAGGCTCTGGGTATTGTTTAACCACTCATAGTATATGTTGTCTGCTTTTTTAATTTAGTCTTTTGGGTGTTACTTGTGATACGCAGGCTTCATAACCGCTGCTCCAATCTAAATTCTTTTGGTTTATTTCGCTCTTCGAGCATATATTTATTAGATCCTAGGACCATACGCCGCTGGATATAGGGGATGAAATAAATATACAAATATTGCTATATCCACCACCATATGCTTGCCATCTCGGGATGGTTAAAATTCTCTACTGTTGATATTTATGAATATTGATTTGCTCAACCCGGGGCTAGAGGGCGTGAGCGGTAGCCAGCAATTTCACTACCGCTCATGAACAGTCTCAATCAAACCGAGACTGCAATATTCCGTATGTGTCGTGCTCGGCGTTTCCAAAGGTCCCTTATCATGACTCTTGTTTAGACTATGGAAAATTTGAGAAAGAGAGTTAATGTCAAAATTCACACGTGATGAGGCGTTCTTTTAAAATATGCAGCAAGACCTTCGTTTATTTCTTGTAAAATGTTAATGGAAATGTATTTGCCATTAACAGAATAAAAGAAAACTAATTTTAAATCGCCCTAGTTATGTTGGTATGTGATTTTAAACTTGTCAAAATATCTGAGGTATGATTTCCATACAACTATATTAAAAATAAATAGATAAAAAAGTTAAGTTACTGTTACTGATACTGATTCATTGTATTATGAAATGTAAAACAAAACGTGTATGCAGATTTTTATAAGGATAAAGATAATAGTAATTATGCCTGAAGAATCGATTTCATTTCAAGGACAATAAAAAGGTTATTTGTAAAATGAAAGATATAACTTGTGGAATACCCATTGTTGAATTTGAACATGTTAAATATTGAGGCTGAATAAAGAAATGTAATGGTATAAAATGTGAGTTGTTAAAACAATATGACGCATGATAACTATAAGAACTTTTATTTACACGTACTGCAACAGAAAGTAACCATGAAATGAACATTATTAGATCAAAAACACTAAACAGTTATATAATAAATAAAACGGTTTATCAGCATTTGAATACAATACTAGCTAATGGTCAAGACACTTTAGACAGATAATGTAATATATAACTTTAAGCCATGTAGATCTAAACTACGCCGATACCGGTTGTATAAAAATACTACAACAAACTTCCGTTAACGAAAAAACATTATGTCTATACTATATATAGACAATGACATTATCGCGTGACTTGTGACTGAAATATTGTGAAATAACATTATCCAGTGAGCACACAATTCGTTACTTTGACTGAAATATTGTGAAATACATTACCCAGTGAGCAGACAATTCGTGACTTGACTGAAATATTGTGAATTACTATTACCCAGAGAGATACAATTCGTGACATTGACTGAAATATGTGAAATACCATTAGCCAGTGAGTATACAATTAGTCACTTTGACTGAAATAGTTGAAATACCATTACCTAGCGAGCATACAATTCGTCACTTTGACTGAAATATTGTGAACTACCATTATCCAGTGAGCATACAATTCGTGACTTTGACTGAAATATGTGAAATATCTTACCCAGTGTCATACAATTCGTTACTTTGACTGAAATATGTGAAATACCATTAACCAGTCAGCATATCAAGCGTTACTTTGAAATATAGTGATATATCATTAACCAGTGAGCATACAATTCGTGACTTTGACTGAAATGTTGTGAAATAGCATTACCCAGTGAGCATACAATTCGTGAGTTTGACTGAAGTATTGTGAAATATCATTACCCATGAGCATACAATTCGTGACTTTGACTGAAATATTGTGAAATATCATTACCCAGTGAGCATACAATTCGTGACTTTGACTGAATATTGTGAAATATCAGTACCCTTGAACATACAATTCGTGACTTTGACTGAAATATTATGAAATACCATTACGCAGTGAGCATACAATTCGTGACTTTGACTGAAATATTGTGAAATACCATTACGCAGTGAGCATACAATTCGTGACTTTGACTGAAATGTTGTGAAATAGCATTACCCAGTGAGCATACAATTCGGAGTTTGACTGAAGTATTGTGAAAATATCATTACCCAGTGAGCATACAATTCTGACTTTTACTGAAATATTGTGAAATATCATTACTCAGTGAGCATACAATTCGTGACTTTGACTGAAATATTGTGAAATATCATTACCCAGTGAACATACAATTCGTGACTTTGACTGAAGTATTGTGAATTACCATTACCCAGTGACAAACAATTCGTGACTTTGACTGAAATATTTGAAATACCATTACGCAGTGAGCATAACATTACCCAGTGACATACAATTCGTCACTTTGACTGAAACATCGTGAAATACCATTAGCCAGTGAGCATACAATTCGTCACTTTGACTGAAATATTGTGAAATACCATTACCCAGCGTCATACAATCGTCACTTGACTGAAATATTGTGAACTACCATTATCCAGTGAGCATACAATTCGCGACTTTGACTGAAATATTGTGAAATATCATTACCCAGTGAGCATATAATTCGTTACTTTGACCTGAAATATGTGAAATACCATTAACCAGTCAGCATACAATTCGTTACTTTGAAATATTGTGAAATATCATTACCCAGTGAGCATACATATTCGACTTTGACTTGAAACCTTATTACATGGTATTATGTAATGATTGACTGATGTAGGTTGAATTAGCTTACCCAGTGAGCATACAATTCGTCGTGAGTTTGACTGAAGTATTGAGAAATATCATTACCCAGTGAGCATACAATTCGTGACTTTGATGAAATATTGTGAATATCAGTACCAGTGAGCATACAATTCGTGACTTTGACTGAAATATTGTGAAATATCATTACCCAGTGACATACAATCGTGACTTTGACTGAAATATTGTGAAATACATTACGCAGTGAGCATACAATTCGTGACTTTGACTGAAATATTGTGAACTACCATTACGCAGTGAGCATACAATTCGTGACTTTGACTGAAATGTTGTGAAATAGCATTACCCAGTGAGCATACAATTCGTGAGTTTGACTGAAGTATTGTGAAATATCATTACCCAGTGAGCATACAATTCGTGACTTTGACTGAAATATTGTGAAATATCATTACTCAGTGAGCATACAATTCGTGACTTTGACTGAAATATTGTGAATATCATTACCCAGTGAACTACAATTCGTGACTTTGACTGGAAGTATTGTGAACTACCTTTAGCCAGTGAGCATATAATTCGTGACTTTGACTGAAATATTGTGAAATTTCATTACCCAATGAGCATACAATTCGTGACTTTGACTGAAGTATTGTGAACTACCATTAGCCAGTGAGCATAAAATTCGTTACTCTGACTAGAAATATTGTGAAATATCATTACCCAGTGAGCAGACAATTCGTGACTTTGATTGAAATATTGTGAAATACTATTACCCAGTGAGCATACAATTCGTTACTTTGACTGAAATATTGTGAATTACAATTACCCAGTGAGCATACAATTCGTACTTTGAAACTGAAATATTGTGAAATACCATTAGCCAGTGAGCATACAATTCGTCACTTTGACTGTAATATTGTGAACTTCCATTATCCAGTGAGCATAACAATTCGTGACTTTGACTGAAATATGTGAAATATCATTACCCAGTGAGCATACAATTCGTTACTTTTGACTAAAATATTGTGAAATACCAGTACCAGTGAGCATACAATTCGTAACTTTGACTTTAATATGTGAACTACCATTATCCAGTGACGTTTCAATTCGTGACTTTGACTTAAATATTGTGAAATATCATTACCCAGTGAGCATACAATTCGTTCTTTGACTGAAATATTGTGCAATACCATTACCCAGTGAACATACAATTCGTTACTTGTGACTGAAATAATGTGATATATCTTTACCCAGTGAGCATACAATTCGTACTTTGACTGAAATGTTGTAAATATCATTACCCAGTGAGCATACAATTCGTGACTTTGACTGAAGTATCCCAGTGAGCATACAATTCGTGACTTTGACTGAAATATTGTGAAATATCATTACCCAGTGAGCATACAATTCGTGACTTTGACTAAAATATTGTGAAATATCATTACCCAGTGAGAATACAATTCGTGACTTTGACTGAACTACTGTGAAATATCATTACCCAGTCAACATATAATTCGTGACTTTGACTGAAGTATTGTGAACTACCATTAGCCAGTGAGCATAAAATTCGTGACTTTGACTGAAATATTGTGAAATATCATTAGCCAGTGAGCATACAATTCGTGACTTTGACTTAAGTATTGTGAACTATCGTTAGCCAGTGAGCATACAATTCGTGACTTTGACTGAAGTAATGTGAAATACCATTACCCAGTGAGCATACAATTCGTGACTTTGACTGAAGTATTGTGAACTACCATTACCCAGTGAGCAAAGAATTCGTGACTTTGACTGAAATATTGTGAAATATCATTACCCAGTGAGCATACAATTCGTGACTTTGACTGAAATATTGTGAAATACCATTACCCAGTGAGCATACAATTCGTCACTTTGACTGAAATATTGTGAAATACCATTACCCAGCGAGCATACAATTCGTGTCTTTGACTGAAATATTGTGAAATATTATTAACCAGTGAGCATACAATTCGTAACTTTGACTGAAATATTGTGAAATACCATTACGCAGCAAGCATACCATTACCCAGTGAGCATACCATTCGTGACTTTGACTGAAATATTGTGAAATACCATTACGCAGTGAGCATACCATTACCCAGTGAGCATACCATTACCCAGTGAGCATACAATTCGTTACCTTGACTGAAATATTGTGAAATACCATTACCCAGTGAGCATACAATTCGTTACTTTGACTGAAATATTGTGAAATACCATTACGCAGTGAGCATACCATTACCCAGTGAGCATACCATTACCCAGTGAGCATGCAATTCGTTACTTTGACTGAAATATTGTGAATTACCATTACCCAGTGAGCATACCATTCGTTACTTTGACTGAAATATTGTGAAAAACCATTACCTTGTGAGCATACAATTTGTGAATTTGATTGAAATATTGTGAATTACCATTACCCGGTGAGCAGACAATTCGTGACTTTGACTGAAATATTGTGAAATACAATTACCCAGTGAGCATACAATTCGTGACATTGACTGAAATATTGTGAAATACAATTACCCAGTGAGCATACAATTCGTGACTTTGACTGAAATATTGTGAAATACCATTACGCAGTGAGCATACAATTCGTGACTTTGACTGAAATATTGTGAAATACCATTACGCAGTGAGCATACAATTCGTGACTTTGACTGAACTATTGTGAAATACCATTATGCAGTGAGAATACAATTCGTGACTTTGACTGAAATATTGTGAAATACAATTACCCAGTGAGCATACAATTCGTGACTTTGACTGAAATATTGTTAAATACCATTACGCAGTGAGCATACAATTCGTGACTTTGACTGAAATATTGTGAAATGCCATTACGCTGTGAGCATACAATTCGTGACTTTGACTGAAATATTGTGAAATGCCATTACGCTGTGAGCATACAATTCGTGACTTTGACTGAAATATTGTGAAATACAATTACGCAGTGAGAATATAATTCGTGACGAATCAGTAGTGTTATTTTTTACTGGTCCTTTGGGACCAACGAACCCAATATAGGTGGCTTTGAAGTAGAATTCCACTTAAGCCGGTGCTAGGGGGCGTGAGAAGTGTTTCTTCTTTCATTACTTCTCATGAACAGACTCAATAAAACAGAGTCTGCTGCTTTATTCTCTTAATAGTGTTTGTTGCTCTCAAAGGATCGCCTTTATCAGTATGTATTAACATTCTCACTAGCGTTCGTTTAGTGCAGTGTGGCGGCTGTAAAAAGTCTCCCCGTGCTACGAATTAGTAGTGTTATTTTTTACTGGTCTTTTGGGACCAACGAGCCCAATATATGTGGCTTTGAAGTAGAATACCGCTTAAGCCGGCGCTAGGGGGCGTGAGAAGTGTTGCTTCTTTCATTACTTCTCATGAGCAGACTCAATAAAACCGAGTCTGCTGCTTTATTCTCTTAATTGTGTTTGTTGCTCTCAAAGGAGCACCTTTATCAGTATTTATTAACATTCACACTAGCGTTCGTTTAGTGCAGTGTGGCGACTGTAAAAAGTCTCCCCGTGCTATGAATCAGTAGTGTTATTTTTTACTGGTCCTTTGGGACCAACGAGCCCAATATAGGTGGCTTTGACGTAGAATATCGCTTAAGCTGGTGCTAGGGGGCGTGAGAAGTGTTGCTTCTTTCATTACATCTCATGAACAGACTCAATAAAACCGAGTATGCTGCTTTATTCTTTTAATTGTGTTTGTTGCTCTCAAACGATAACCTTTATCAGTATTTATTGACTGAAATATTGTGAAATACAATTACCCAGTGAGCATACAATTCGTGACTTTGACTGAAATATTGTGAAATACAATTACCCAGTGAGCATACAATTCGTGACTTTGACTGAAATATTGTGAAATACAATTACCCAGTGAGCATACAATTCGTGACTTTGACTGAAATATTGTGAAATACCATTACGCAGTGAGCATACAATTCGTGACTTTGACTGAAATATTGTGAAATGCCATTACGCTGTGAGCATACCATTAACAGTGAGCATACAAATCGTGACTTTGACTGAATTATTGTGAAATACCATTACGCAGTGAGCATACAAATCGTTACTTTGACTGAAATATTGTGAATTATCATTACCCAGTGAGCATACCATTACCCAGTGAGCATACAATTCGTGACCTTGACTGAAATATTGTGAAATACCATTACGCAGTGAGCATACCATTACCCAGTGAGCATACAATTCGTGACTTTGATTGAAATATAGTGAAATACCATTACGCAGTGAACATACAATTCGTTACTTTGACTGAAATATTGTGAAATACCATTACCCGGTGAGCATAAAATTCGTGACTTTGATTGCAATACTGTGAATTACCATTACCCGGTGAGCAGACAATTCGTGACTTTGACTGAAATATTGTGAAATACATATACCCAGTGAGCATACAATTCGTGACTTTGACTGAAATATTGTGAAATACCATTACGCAGTGAGCATACAATTCGTGACTTTGACTGAAACATTGTGAAATACAATTACCCAGTGAGCATACAATTCGTGACTTTGACTGAAATATTGTGAAATACAATTACCCAGTGAGCATACAATTCGTGACTTTGACTGAAATATTGTGAAATACCATTACGCAGTGAGCATACAATTCGTGAATTTGACTGAAATATTGTGAAATACAATTACCCATTGAGCATACAATTCGTGACTTTGACTGAAATATTGTGAAATACGATTACCCAGTGAGCATACAATTCGTGACCTTGACTGAAATATTGTGAAATACCATTACGCAGTGAGCATATCATTACCCAGTGAGCATACAATTCGTGACTTTGATTGAAATATAGTGAAATACCATTACGCAGTGAACATACAATTCGTTACTTTGACTGAAATATTGTGAAATACCATTACCCGGTGAGCATAAAATTCGTGACTTTGATTGCAATATTGTGAATTACCATTACCCGGTGAGCAGACAATTCGTGACTTTGACTGAAATATTGTGAAATACATATACCCAGTGAGCATACAATTCGTGACTTTGACTGATATATTGTGAAATACAATTACCCAGTGAGCATACAATTCGTGCTTTTGACTGAAATATTGTGAAATACCATTACGCGGTGAGCATACAATTCGTGACTTTGACTTAAATATTGTGAAATACCATTACGCAGTGAGCATACCATTACGCAGTGAACATAAAATTCGTGACTTTGACTGAAATATTGTGTAATATCATTACGCAGTTAGCATACAAATCATTACTCTGACTGAAATATTGTGAAATATCATTACGCAGTGAACATAAAATTCGTGACTTTGACTGAAATATTGTGTAATATCATTACGCAGTTAGCATACAAATCATTACTCTGACTGAAATATTGTGAAATGGCATTAGGCTGTGAGCATACCATTAACAGTGAGCATACAAATCGTGACTTTGACTGACATATTGTGAAATATCATTACGCAGTGAGCATACAAACCGTTACTTTGACTGAAATATTGTGAAATATCATTACCCAGTGAGCATACCATTACCCAGTGAGCATACAATTCGTGACTTTGACTGAAATATTGTGAAATACCATTACCCAGTGAGCATACCATTACCCAGTGAGCATACAATTCGTGACTTTGATTGAAATATTGTGAAATACCATTACGCAGTGAACATACAATTCGTGACTTTGACTGAAATATTGTGAAATACCATTAGGCAGTTAGCATACAATTCGTGACTTTGACTGAAATATTGTGAAATACCATTACCCAGTGAGCATACCATCATTACCCAGTGAGCATACCATTACCCAGTGAGCATGCCATCATTACCCAGTGAGCATACCATTACCCAGTGAGCATACAATTCGTTACTTTGATCAACTATATTAAACAACAAGATTATGTTTAACAATGTGATGTTTTGTGATGTTTTGATATAATATTATGCTTAAATATGTTATGTGTATTCTAGTGTTAAATGTATATTATATATGTATACATGTTACGTTTTACGTTTGTTTTATTTCAGGAATCGTATATGGCAATGAAAAATGATCTGGTCATCATGGTGTAACATACAGAAAACGTTTACAGAATGAATGCTAATCGTCAAAATACACATACAATGTTTACAATAGTAAACAATAATTACAGCGGTGCAGCTGCAGCGGTGATCGGATGTTTAATAGTCGGGTCGGTATTGGACAAAAAATATATATATATAATATAAGGACGTGTTTAAACAACGTATTATGAACCAAAGCTGTGGAGTGTGTACTGAAGCGTGTACCTACGTTGTAGGTATTACGCCTGAGCGATTTGTTACCAATAAAAGCCTTAATGTAAGTGCAACGCTAGCTTGCAACAATGGTGTGCTTGGGTTGAGAGCCGTGGCTAGCACATTTTAAATGCTTGTTGTTTTGAGTCGCCGCGAGGATAAACTGTCTTGGTACCGCTATTATCTAAACTACTGAGTTCAGTTTACTTATTCGATCAAAATTCATGGTGAATGAATCATTTTTATGCAATTTTGACGAATATATGATTTTTTCTTATAGGTTATGATAGCCTTAATGAATCTTCATAACCCTATTAAAGTGAACATGTTGACAACCTGTTAAAATCTCAAACCTTGTTAGAATTCTGGGAAACTTACTTCATCGTGCACATAAACATGTCTGCTATTAAGCAACAACAAGGAAATAGGGGGTTTAATCTCTTCTAAGAAACATTTTTTCAGTTGTATACCAACACCGGGTCAAAGATCAACAACATGTTTAGGATACAGTTAAAGCCAAACAATAAAAGGAAACTGCACTAAGAAAAAAGTTTCAAGTAAAAGATTGGCACTCTGTTATACAGAACTCATTTCGACTGCACCAGCAAGCACATGCGACTGATTTAGTGTAACATAACATGTATATATATATAAAGATATATAGGGAGAAGAACTTGCGAAAAACAAATGACGAACTACGACAGGGCGCCTAGCTATGATGAAAGACAAAGAAATCAAACGTATGCATTCACTTCCTAAAAGGGATAACTGCTACACACGCTGATAAATTGTATCTCTACATACATACATACAATTACAGCTATTATGAGTGGGATAACATTTAAGGATTCAACCACACACACGCTATCTTTTTAAACAGGGACAATGAAAGGCGCCATATCACTAAGATACTGTGAATTCAGATATATATAGAACACGGTGCGTGCTTTATTTGAAAACATGGTTCCTATCCTTCATCTACTAGTAGTCAATGTGTAAGTTCTCAAGACTGGCTAGATAACATACGAAGTATCACACATTTATCGGAATAGCCACTCACATGTCAATCGTTTTCCTTGTCAAGTATTTTATCTATAACTTGATGTAAACTAACTCTGTGTATATCAATTATACTAAACAAAAGCTCATGAACCAACCTGGATATATTTCAAATATAATGGTTTCAGCGATAAGACAATGTAAGAAGCTAACGTATTTGTATGTGTCATAAAACTCTGTTTCCCTAAATGGTACGCACTCTTGTAATATACCAACGTCTGTCGCCCGAACACACTTAACTATACTATCAATCTGGCTGGTTCTCACACATAGTATGTTAGTTATTGTTATGGCAATCGACTTATGTTTCAGTCTTATACACTTGAGTATATTATATGGTCCACAGCGGAAGTACACAACTCATGCAGATATTACGGTATATTACTTGGATGGAGTAAACCAGGTTGGACATGTTGCATTTAAATAGAATATAGCAGATAAAATGAACACTTGTCTTATTTTATATCACGTGACTTGACACTTACTGTGATTTACAGGCTAGTGTTACATGTTATCTCGCAGGCATGTGTATGCATGGGTAATGTGTTACACGTATATATGCTTGCTACACACACATGGCGTTATTGTATGTACATACACACATAGTCATTGTGTGAATGTTTTGATTTGCATGTTACATGCTACACTTGAATGGGGCTCAGATACACAAAGGCACAGGTGTCTGTAACTATGGTCTGAATGGACTATGTGTTGAAGTTAGTTACAGTTAAATGTTGTTTCCACTGTTTGTACAGTACAGCTCACGCGAAACCCACACTTTACTCGATTCGTCGAGTTTAGTCTTTTGAGTGCCGCGCCGATCAACGTGAAGCCAGTGATGGGACTCGGCGAAAGTACGCCATTGTTGATGTCACTCGGAGTGATCAAACACTCCGAGTGACTCCGCTTAGAATCCAATTAACCATTGAGTGCACACCTGTGGTGATTTTTATTGGGAATAAAAAAAATCTGAATTTTCCGGCAACTTTCCAACTTTCCGAGAGCGCGCTTGAAAAAGCAATCAATAGCCAGAAAAAGTACAAACAATTCGATGCCGAGAGCATCTTTTCTGTGCAAAGTTGACAAGACTGATAAATACAATGAATACATTTCGAAACAAATACGAATTTCAAACTTTTAATGCATTTAGTCACAAGTTTTGTTGGTTTCTATTGTCCAAAAGTTCCAATTTTTCAACCAACATAAATACCCATAATCCTTGGCCATGTATGTACCTTTTAATTAGAAACATAAAAAGAACGGACAGGGAAAGTAGCATTCAAGGAGGACAGTCAACCACAAAACACAGAAACAAACACGCAAACAGACAAACAAGAAGGCAAAAGTATTATTAAATGCAAACGACATCACAAACACAAAAGGGTTGACAATAGGGCTACAACCTTGGAACGGTCAGAGGCAAAGTAGGCCACTGGGGGGTTTAAACCGGTTCTATGGAATGTCATCCCATTAAAACAGGACAGTGTATATAAAGAAATCCCCGCCATGATCTAATCTCTAACCAACAAGGCAGCATCAATAGGAAGGCGACTCTAACAACGGGTTCATGACTCAGAATTCTTTAAAAAATAAATCTTTTTTTTTTCTGATTTTTTTCCGACTAAAGAACACATCGGTGTATTAATAATAAACAGCAGAATAGTATAAATGTCTTACAAATGACGATTATTTAAAATTATAATTTCCAATATAGTAATAACTGATTGAATTTGATGTTCAGTTGCCATATAACTGCCGTGACCCAGTATACATAATCCGGGCATTCCAATTTTCCCACATCCGCTTTTCCAAAACAAAAGCAAAATTGTCTTCTGCTTCGATTTTTTTCTACAGTTATTGAATAATTATGCATTAAAATGACTGCAATTAGAAAAAGTTTCACCTTTTACCTGTGCAGTTTCGACTCGGCGAACTCCGAGTTTGTCTACGTGAAGTATGGTGGCGTAAGTAAGCCAAGAGCTTTTCACGTAGCTGATTCCCATTCCGAGTAGTTTTATCACCGAAACTCCGCATAATTGTGTATGTTAAGCCTGTCTGACTCAATCGTTTACTGCACTCACTACACTTGTATGGTGTCTCGCCTGTAGGCTTTTTTAAACTGTGACTTGGTTAATGCTTTACTGATTACGCTATATGTATATGGCGTCCCGTTTGTATGTATGCGCTTATGTACTTCAAGGGTCCATGACTCTGTTCATCTGCACAAGCTACACTATATGGTGTTTCGCCTGTATGTATATGCTTGTGAGTTTTACGATTACACGCCGGGTTCCGGGTCGGTTTATATTTCACCGTACGTGCTACACTTACATAGTGTCTCTCCTGTATGTAAATGCTTGACAGTTTTAAGATTACCAGACTCGGTATGTACTTCACTGCACATGCTACACTTATATGGTGTCTCGCCTCTAGGTATGCACTTGTGTACTTCAAGAATATCTGACTCCGCAAATCCTTTACGACACACGCAATCTTACTTATTTTGTGTCTTGACTGTATGTATACCCAAGTGAATTTTACGATTACCCGATTTGGTAAATCTTTTTTTAAACATGCCACACTTATATGGTGTCTCGCCTGTATTTATGGGTATGTGTATTTTAAGATGGTGTGACGGGGCAAACTCTTCCGATTCACGCACTACATTTAAATAGCATTCAACGACTATGTATACGTGTATGTCTTTTAAGTCTGCTTGACTCGGTAAATCCTTGACTGCACACGAGACAATTATATGGTGTCTCTTCAGTATGTACATGCCTGTGAGTTTTAAGACTACCCGACTGGTTACATTCTTTACTGCATATGCTACTGATATGGTGTCTCGCCTTCATGTATGCGCATGTGTCTTATAAGACTTCCTGACAGAGTAAATCCTTTACTGCACAAGCTACACTTATATGGTGTCGCACCTGTATGTATGCGCATGTGTGTTTTAAGATTACCTGACTGGTTAAATACTTTACTGCACATGCTGCAATTGTATGATGTCTCGCCAGTATGTATATACATGTGTTTTATAAGCTGTCCCGACTGGATAAATCCTTTACTGCAAACGCCACATGTATATGGTGTCTCGCCTGTATGTTTGCGCATGTGCGATTTAAGATTTTTCGACTCGGTAAATCTTTTACTGCACACGCTACACGTATATGGTGTCTCGCCTGTATGTATGCGCATGTGTCTTTTAAGATGACCCACACTGATAAATCCTTTACTGCAGACTATACACTTATATGGTTTCTCGCCTGTATGTGTACGCATATGAATTTTAAGATAACCCGAATCGGTAAATCCTTTACTGCAGACTCTACACTTATATGGTTTCTCGCCTGTATGTGTGCGCATATGAATTTTAAGATAACCCGACTCGGTAAATCCTTTACTGCACATGCTACACGTATATGGTGTCTCGCCTGTATGTATGCGCGTGTGTCTTTTAAGATGACCCGACTGGGTAAATCCTTTACTGCACACGCTACACGTATATGGTGTCTCGCCTGTATGTATGCGCATGTGTCTTTTAAGACTATCCGACACGCTAAATCCTTTACTGCACACGCTACACGTATATGGTGTCTCGCCTGTATGTATGCACATGTGAGTTTTAAGATGTCCCGTCTTGATAAATCCTTTACTGCAGACTCTACACTTATATGGTTTCTCGCCTGTATGTGTGCGCATATGAATTTTAAGATAACCCGACTCGGTAAATCCTTTACTGCACATGCTACACGTATATGGTTTCTCGCCTGTATGAATGAGCATATGTATTTTGAGACAACTTGACTGTCTAAATACTGTGCTGCACATGCTGCATTTTAACGGTTGCTGTTCTGTTATATTCATTTGTATTTAAAGGTATCTGTGGACGCTGCAATAACGCCTTATGTGGTGTCTGTCTGAAATAAATAAATCGCATACACAAATTGATATTTTGAAACAGTTCAAGTTAATAGCGAACTCGGCCGAGGCACGTAGTGCTGCGGTGTTCGTTCTACGGTATTGAGGTCACGAACATAAAGATTTAGAAACGTCACGTGTTAGACATGAAAATAGAGGCACGTTACAGGTAATTGGCAGAATAATAAAAAGAAAACGTGTCTAAGTTTGTGCGTGTGTCTTCTTCAATAGAAGTAGTAGCAACATTGGAGCTATCTGCGAGAATCGTAGCTCTTATGGTGTATACGTACCATAAAGCTTTTTGAAGACATCAAACAAAGCCTGCGTGAATAACCACCGTATTTCCATAGACCAAACATTAACAAGAGGCCCAAAAGGGCCTGTGGACGCTCTACTGGCTAAAACGGCTCCTATATCAAGGGCTGTCATCATACAATTCCCATCAGTACTTCTTTTAAAACATTGCAAAGAAACACACAAAAATCACCCACAATAGAATCTTAAACCTTTGACCCATGCTACAAAATTAAACAAAAGGCCCTAGTTCTAATTTGGTATGGTTATTTAGGGGCTCGAGGTACAACAATTGTATAACATAGGTTTTAATCGCCTGTATAGGGGCCCGTTGATGCAGGCGGTCAAAACCCATTTTATATAAACGTTGTGCCTTGAGTCCCTAAATAACCATATTAAATTAGAACTAAGGGTTGTTTTAGTAAAAACAGATGTCTCCCCTACAAGAGAATGGGCCATAAATCCACCAAAAATCGTTCAACTGGGACACGACGAAGATATGTGCAACTAGGCTTGGTACTGGTCATCCTTGTCAAGTTTCGTGGAAATACAGGCAGCGGATCAGCAGAAGTAGTCGGGACAAAGCTTATGTATTAAAACCTTTAAAGGGACAATGCAATGATATACGCAACCGAGTTTCAAGGAAAGCTGAATGATGGTTGAGGAAAACTAGTCCGAACAAAGTTTGTGTATTTAAACATTTTAAGGAGCCACAACCGGGACACGACAACGATATGCGCAACTATGCTTGGTATTGATCATTCCTGTCGTTTCATTGAAATCCAACCAGAGGTTCTGGAAAACTGGTGCGGCTAAATTGTGTGTATAACGGGCCATAACTCGGGCACAATTCATTGAACCGGAACATGGCAACGACTTGCGCAAATAGGATTGGTACTGAGCATTCGGCCAGGCGCGTAGCCATGCATACTCCTGTACGCCCGGGCGTACTCTAAAAAAACCGAATGTGAAAAAATATATATATTTTTTTTTAAAAATCAGCAATAAAAATTGAAGGGGGTGGGGGTGGAGGGGGGGGGGGGTTAGGGGTTGAGGCACTATTTTTAAAAACACACTTAACGAATCTCGCTCAAATGAAGCCACAAACCTCCGAAATTGCACTCAAATTTAAAAAAAATCCCGAGGAAGGCCCCAGGACCCCCACCAGCACGAGGGGTACACCCCCTCCCGCACCCTCCCACAGGGCGTAATCTCCTAAAGGCTCTGGCTACGCCCTGATTCCTGCCAAATTTCGCCAGGGGTTTTATGAAAACTAGTTAGTGTATTAAAACCTGTAAAGGGCCATAAATCCACCAAAAATATTTCAACCGGAACACGGTGATGGCTTGGTACTGATGGCTTGGTACTGATGGCTTGGAGGCGCTAGAGTGTTGATAAGACAACATATAGCAATTTTCGTTAATTCAAGGGCAGTAACTCCAGTGTTGCTACTCCGATCTGGCTGGTTTTCGAACTTTTCCGAGCGTCATTGATATTAATAAACTGGTAAAGTTTGGTTAGATCAGGTGAAAAATAAAAGTGCCATCCGTTTACTTTTTGATGTCAATGATTTCGGACAAACAGTTCATTACTTACACGGTATATATACACAAGTATAGGTTTATTATGTCGGAATCGTATTGAGAGGCTTAAACAGTATGTGACGTCATTTGGCTTTATCCCTAACATAATGTAATTTATGTGTTCATCAACGATGGATAAAGCAAATACGAATATGGAATTAAGAATCTACATCCTCCTTTTTTAAATCTCAGCACGGATTCCTACTTCATCCAATGCATTCCCGAATTGCGCAAATATACTAGCCATTGGTATATTTCACCCCTTGGGCAATTCCGAAATAGTCCTACGCAACACCTGACTCGCCTCGAGCATATTAATCATTATTTTTATGTGTGTAGCAATTTTGAAATCGCTCGTACGCGTACACTGCATAGAAAAGCTATATTATCACAGTAGTCAAAAGTCATATGTACAGCCAACGGTTGTTGCGAGTACTTAATAGATGGGAAAAGCGGAAATGCGTGTTTCATATTAATTTGAAGAAAACAAAAACTTGGTAGTTCTTTTGCAGACAACCAAAAATAAAAGATCACACTAATTGCTGCTAATCAGCACATAACAAATATGTATACTTAAATTATGTGTTTCACCCTAGCACGTTAAAGAATCATAGGAATGTATTCCATGTAAGGAATATGGCGAGATTCCAGGATTCATATATATTCCGCCCTCTCCATGGGTGGCTAAATAACTTATACTGGTGTGTTGTTGAGCCTTTAAAAACAATTCAGATCAGTCATTATACATGTAATGAATGTTGTGATGTATTATAATTTCTATAAAACTTGTTGCAAACATATAATGTTATATGCCATTTTGAACATGCCTTAGCCAGGTTTTTGAATGTGGTGGGGTGTTAATTGAGGTGACGTGGGTAGAGTGGTATAGGCGGGCTTCTCCCCAACCCCCGACGGACGAGTGTATTTTTTCTAACATTCGTTTTCCAATTCTTTCGCACCCTTTTTCACATCCTTATTAATTGTGGGCATACGCGTCGAAATTCATCACTTTAAAATAAAATATGTAAATAATGTAACGATAATAACTCCAAGTCTTGCACATTACTACCTGTAACTGTATGCGAGTTACTACTAAGTTGTTTTACTATGCTGATGGGGTGCACGTGCGCTAATGGCAAATGCAATGCTAAAGTTTGTGTTGGTGTAGGTCACTATATATGTTCCTGATTTCTGTGCCAGGTGGTTGGTTGGATGATCGGTCGGTTGGTTGAATGGTGTCCTGGGCTATGTAGTACTAGATATATTTACCTAGCCATCCGCAAGAATCAAAATTCATGACTTACAAGTCAAGCTCCCAGTGAGATTCGAACCCGTAGTGGTGAGATACCCGTTTCAAACGCACTTTGAGATATATACACCGACAAAGTTTGGTAAAGATATGATTAAATACGAGTCTCTTATCATGTTAACAAGGCAAAAGTTAGTGACCGGCAAAAGGACGGACGGACGACTTGCCATCCCATAGGCTCTGTTGGCCTTTGACCAGTAAAGCTATAACTTGCATATGCCTGTTTGTTATACATTTGTCTTGTTAGTTAAACACTTGCTGATCAACATCGTTCTCGGAAGAAATAAGACTCATATTATCGAGATACAGTGCTGCGGTACAAGTGAAATGATTTTTCAATACCGACTGCATCACTTACAGAAAACCAAATTTATTTCTTATTTAATTGTTGAACTATATAATTACTGCCAAAAGAATAGTGCTAAAAAAACGCCTGGAAAACACGTTACATGTCCATAATAAATACTTTTTAGACTCACCTAGAAAATATTTCACTGGCGGGTGATCTGCGTTCGTCGTATCGCTCCGACGTGGTTTTATCCGGATACCGTGGGTGGTGGTGGTGGCCTGATGAATGTTGTTTGCTTGGAGACAAGTTTTATTCCAGCAGGTATCCTCTTATGACCCCTTATTATAAGAGCAAATACATATGTGAAAAGAGACAGAAAATAACGTTAAACCGTCAGATTCAAAGCTTGTGTCGAACATGCTATAGCGGAGATTAAACAATATACATCATTAGTTCTATTTGGTGCCATTCAGGATATTCGTAAATGTTATCAAACATTGTTAACATGTGTGCTTCTTTGGTCAAAAGAAGAAACAAGCACACTTGATATATTAATAAATGCATGAACCCTTGTGGTTAGTATCGAACTGATTATATTGAAAATTATCTTTGAAAATGTCCCCCAGATTTCCTTGAATTACGGATTACGTTTATGACATATTAATAATTTGTCATTAGGTCTGTGGTTTATGTTTCCGTGTCAGTTAATTTTAGAACGGTTTATGAGTCATTTCTTAAGGGTACGCATACTTTAGTGGGGGTGGTTAAAAGCAACATAGTTGTTTTTCTTTCACTAAAGATTTTCCTTAACCAAACCTCATAATTTCTTCTAAATGTTTCAGGTGAGTACAAATAAAATTATTTTACTAATTGTATAATAAAAACAAGAGGCCCAAGAGGGCCTGTGGACGCTCTACTGGCTAAAACAGCTGTTATATGGTAAAGATCCGATAAAAAACTAAGTAACTACAGATTTAACAAAGGAAACTACAATATAACATTTTCAACAATTCAAGGGCTATAACTCTGTCGTTACTTAGAATATCTAGCTGTTTTTCGAAATTGTCCAAGATTTCATTGATATACTGCGTTTTGCACAACTAGACATCAAATTTCGTAGAAACCCAACAAGCCGTTTAGGAGGAGTAGCGCGACAAGAAATTTAAAGTAAACATGTCAAAGAGCCATAACTCCTTCAACAATCAGCACACTGGAACAAAAGCGCGACATGCACAACTAGACATCTTACCGATGCTGCCTGCCAAGTCTTGTCGAAATCCAACAAGGTATTTAGGAGGAGTAGCGTTGACAAGAAATTTAAAGTAAATGTCAAGATGGCTCAATCAAAAATCAAAGCACCGGGAAAAAAACGCAATAGGCACAACTAGAAATCATAGCTTCTTTTAAAGTTTCATCAAATCCAACAGTGTTAACAAAAATAAATAAATAAATAAATCAATAAATGAAAAAAAGTAATTAAAAAGAAAATGAAAAAAAAAAATGAAAAAAAGTAATTAAAAGAAAATGAAAAAAAAAAATAAAAAAATAAAAAAACACTAACAAATCAATTACAAAATAATTCAATCAAAAAAATTTAAAAACATTTTTTAAGTAAATGAAAAAAAATTCAGACGAAAAACTAGAATTTAATTAACATTGTTGAAGTGATACGGGAAATAATTCCTGAGTGAGAAAGATTCTGGATATATAGAAACGAGTGCGTATTCGCACGAGTTTCTATATCGCAAGAATATTTCTCACGAGTGAATTATTTTCCGTATCACGACAAAATATTAATTAAACTATATAATATATATTCTGTGATGAATTTCTTTCCAATCGTCTTTTGACACAAGTATACCTTCTTCTGTCACTCCTTTGGTGACAGTGCGGAGTAATATCATGACGTAATATCGTGACGTCTATCGTTTAGTTCATAACATTTGGCTACTGTGTTATCTTGCACACTAGGCGAGATAGCACAGTAGTGGAAGGGATAGGTTATAGATTTCTCAAACTGGGAAATTTCTATAATTCATCACAGAATATATAATATAAAAAAAATCCAAAATATATATAATAAAAAAATAAAAATAAAACAATTAAAAAAAAAGACAAAATCCAAAAAATAAAAAAAATAATAATAAAAAAGAAGAAGTAAAAACATCTGGTAAAGTTTGTGTAAAGATCAGATAAAAAATGAATTGATTGATTGAATTAGATTCTTTAGTCGCACCAACAGCTAAGGTCATATGGCGACTTTCCAGCTTCCATTGGTGGAGGGAGACCCAAGGTGCCCCTCCGGGCAATTTTCGTGCACGGGAGGGCACCTGGGTAGAACCACCGACGTTCCGCAAGCCAGCTGGATAGCTTCCATACATAAGAGATTCCTAGGCCCCTGAGGGATCGAACCTACAGCGGTGAGGGGCAAGTGATTTCAAATCAGAGACGTTAACCACTCGGCCACGGACGCCCCAGATAAAAAATGAAGGCCTTATCGTAATAACGAGGCAAAATATAGCATTTTTAACAAAATCAAGGGCCATAACTCAGCTCAGCTGTTACTGATCCGATCTGGCTGGTTTTCAAACGTGTCCGTGCTTTCATTGATACTAACAATCTGGTAAAGTTTGGTAAAGACCGGATAAAAAGTGAAGGCCCTATCGTCTTAACGAGACAAAAGTTAACGACGGATGGACGACGGACGGACGACGGACAACTCGGCATCCCATAAGCTCTTCTGGGCTTCGGACATTAGAGCTAAAAACAATAGGGATCTACTTAACCGTACATATTTTATGCAGCTTTTCGCCTTAACTCCACATACATCTTTAGTAATTCGTAAATAAGTGATATGTTTAGCATATTGCTGTTTAATTATTTATTTATTATATAAAGTGGAAGAAATAAACATTAATTTGTAGTTTTTTAATGCTTTTAAGCTAAATAAATAAAAAATAATGGGAATATGGACCAGTTTATATTGGGGAATATAATGTGTAATACCTGTAATTTAACATAGTGTAAAAAATAATTTGGGCCACCATACCTGCATTTTAGAACTACCTTTGGGAAAAAATATGCCTGTCAAAATATATAGAATTTGTTGATGGATGTCAACATGAGATATCTTTTCTTTCATTTTGTGTATATTCCCTTCTTGTTTTCTCTTTTAAAGATTGTTTGAAAAGTTGTTGGTCAATGTTAGGCAGTGTTTACTTCATCTCAGAAGTAACTAGAATTGTTGAGAAGTTGTTGGTCAATGTTAGGCAGTGTTTACTTCATCTCAGACGTAACTTATAGGATTGTAACAATGTCTTAAGTTGAAGTATGTACAGTAAGTACCAGTATGTACAGTAAGTACCAGTAAGTACAGTAAGTACCGGTGTAAAAATGCAAATATTTGCTTCGTCTGCTGCTTTTAATAGGTAATGTTGCAAACAAAATCTTCAATATATAACAACAACATGTAGGTGACACTTAAATGTTGGTAACACATTTTATTTGGAATAAAAGGTGTACCGGAAGTAAATCAAATCCCACTGAGTCCTGTGCAATATTTTCCAAGCTTTCTAGTTAGCCATTTTTCAAAATGAAGTTCAAACTAAGATTCACTTACATATTCTTAGTCATGAGACCTGCCTCTCTAGAAAACTGCTGAGAATAGTAGGGGTCATGTGGCATATAAGAAAATAAAATTCTAATCTTTGTTGACACCGTGAACAAACTGCATTCATTCGGCACCTCTTAAATGTGTTCTAGTGAGAACTTCTATTTTCAGTCTCACTTTCAAAACTTCCAAGTTGATAAATAAAATCATCATACAACCATGCAAATGATTTTTAGCTATCACAAACAAGTCAATAAAGTCATTTCAGTCAGAAAAACAGGCCTTAAATACTCAAAAATGACTTTTATCACAAAAGGGTTAGGATTATATATTTGGGAACTCCTTCCGACTACACCAGGCATGAATACCACAGTGATTTACTTCCTGTAAAGATACTTTTAATTTTTGCACTACCCCACCCACTTTGTAAAGTATGTGTACCCTTAATCGCGAGCGTAAGCTCGCCTTACGGTTAACGCGTTGTTGATTTTCTGAAATTGCCATACTAAGGCAATAAAAATCTCCGCTAGAGTTACCTGCCCGTAAAGTTACATCGTGCAAGTAAATCGGTGCACCGACCCGGCGATTCGTATTTCTAGCACGTCGTTATAACCTCACTTGAACGCCGAGCGAAGCGAGGTGTTATTTGAAAGAAAATAAAGGTAATTACACCGCGAGGTGTTATTTGAAAGAAAATAAAGCTAATTACACCGAGATTATATATCGAGAAGCGACGTTATACAGCTAATTTCACCGAGCGAAGAGAGGTCATGTGCACTGCATACAACATGTAGGTTAGTTAGTTTCCGCTTCTCTTCTATTCTTTTCAGCGTTTTCACAGACTCAGTCCATTCAATTCAACATATTTATTTTTTACAATTTAATTTGTTCAAAAACAACAAAATCCACGATTTAATGCTTGAATACGCTTAAATAAATGTGAATGCGTCAATATTTATTTATTTAAAAGAAAATGCTAGAATGCAGATTGCTTCACAGTTTACATTGATTTTGACGTCTGCTTACACACACTGCTCTCTCGCGCCGGCTGTCAAAGTTAAAAGTGGTTTTAATTTTTATGTATCTTTCATTTAGACAAACAACAAAAAAAGGTAAAAATAATCCAAAATATGTAATATTTTACATTCTTATTAGGTAAACACTCAACATTCTTTATCAATCAGTCAGTTTTGCTTCAATATTATGCTTTAAAACATCCGCAGAAAACATGACAGATACTTTTCAATTTGTAAACAAAAGTTCAGTAGTCAGATTTGAACGTATACATGACACATTATACAGTGTACAAAATGTTCCTGGAGATGGAAATTGTTTTTTTTATTGTCTGAGTTTGGCTTTTAATGAAAATTGTGAAAACTCACAACGATATAGAAATGTAGTATGTCAGGGCATTGCTAACCAATGGGGAATTTGGGAAACAAAAGTAAAACTATGCCATGGTGAATACATGTCTTATGAGCTGTACAATATTGGTTTGCTAAATGGTAATTGGTGGGCGAGTGCCTGTGAAATAGAAGCATGTGCCAATGTTCTCAATTGCCAGATAAATGTTTTTCTCAAAGGTAGAAAAGCAGGACAAAACACATGTTGAATTCACATACGCCAAGTAGCCCATTTACAAGGAGTATTGACCTTTTGTTGGAAAACAATCACTTCCTTCTTTTAAACAAACCATGTGTAAGTAATGCAAATGATCAGACAAAACATACGGGTAGTGATCCCATCCCACCTAATCATTGCACGACAACTCGTGAAACATGTCACACAAATGACAAGATTCATGAAAATAAAACACATATGGGTAGTGATCATACCTATCCCATCCCACCTAATCATTGCTCGACAACTCGTGAAACACGTCACACCACTGACAAGATTCATGAAAATAAAACACATATGGGTAGTGATCATAGCTATCCCATCCCACCTAATCATTGCTCGACAACTCGTGAAACATGTCACACAACTGACAAGATTCATGAAAATAAAACACATATGGGTAGTGATCATACCTATTACATCCCACCTAATCATTGCTCGACAACTCGTGAAACATGTCACACAACCGACAAGATTCATGAAAATAAAACACATATGGGTAGTGATCATACCTATCCCATCCCACCTAAACATTATTCCTCAAAACAATGCCAGTTTATTCCCAGTTTGCAGGAAACTAGTTATTTGGTATGGGACAGGGTCAGACAATGAAGAAAAACAGCAAGCAAATAACAGGGTAAGAAGAATAAAATACAGAATAAAACAGAAGCATTCAAAGCTTGGGTTTGATTTGGATGAAATACCAGATGCACCCCCTCTTTCAAATATAGATCAATTTGATAAGGCCATGAACTGCATACGTGCTTTAGAACTGCAGCAGATGGCTTACACTATAAATTCCTGTAAGATCTGCAATGAGCGTAGAATTGAAATGCAAATATCCAGTGATGGTATATGCAAGCGTTGTAAATCTGACAGTGATGCTATAAACATATTTTCAAATGAAAATTGTATGCATCCGAAACCTCTTCCAGATGAACTAAACTTGCTGACTCTCATAAAACAGCAACTTATTTCACGTTTTTCTAAATGTATTAATGTACACATGCTCAAACATGGCGGCACTGCATCCAGTGGACACTGTGTGACCTTTCCACGGGAAGTAAATGAACCGGCACAGATATTTCCTAGATTACCGGAGGAAATTAATATAGTCAAGGTTAGAAAATCTGGCACAAATGATACAAATAAAGAATTTCGGGTTCGTAGATACAAAGTACAGACAGCTCTATTTTGGCTAAAAGAAAACAATCCGGCATACTCTATTATAATTTGTCCACAACGTTTAAACTCACTCCCAGAAGATGGCGAACTAAGTAACATACAAACAACTGAGTACAATTTAAATACAAAACATACAAATGACCTTGGTCCGGCTCCTGATCAACTCGAACCTGGTGAACGTGAAGGGTGAAACTTCATCTAGTGTATTGTTGCCTGACCATTCTGTTGATTTGCGTCAATCTGTTCAAGACATTGTAACATATATAACAGGAGACAATCAAACAGATGTTACCATTAATCAGAGGGGCACTGTAACTATCACATGGCCAACCCGTGGTAATATACCCTTATCCGAGTTTACAACCCAGTACTTTTTTACACTGGCTTTCCCATGTTTTTTTCGCTATGGGTCTGCAGATTTTCATGTAAACAGGCCCCGCACTTGTTCTTTTCTTGCAAACTGGGCTGATCATCTTTTATGGTACCAGGATGGTAGATTTGCCCATCATCAGTATTTTAAATTTGTTGTACATAATATCATTATGCGCAGAAGTGCTATTGAAAAGGGAAATTTTATTGTTCACCAACTACTTGGCGATCAGCACATAACAGTGTCTGAGCTCAGACAAAAGCTTCAAGAGGGAGATGACTCTTTAAGTAAAAAAATTGTTTATCTTAGTGCTACCTTGCGTGGTTCTAGTCAATATTGGGCACAACGTGCAAAAATATTGCGTGCTCTTACCCAGTACAAAATTACCAAGGGTCACGGTTTGCCTTCAATATTTGCAACTGGAAGTTGTGCGGAATTTCATTTTAAAGCGCTTAAAAAGCTTCTACGTATGTATGTTCAGCAAACAACTGGTCAAGATATTGACCTTGATGTCCGATCAACTATGTTTAATACTTTGCAACAAAATACCCATATAGTTGGGCATTATTTTGACTTGCGTACCAAATCATACTTTCAAGAAGTCATGGGACCAGCTTTTGGCGTTAACACCTATTGGTACAGGCAAGAGTTTGCAAAGTCACGTGGCATGATTCACTGGCATGGCTTATGTTGGCGGTCTGATAGACAACCACCTGACTTATTGTATCAAGCTATAAATGACGGCCTTAGTGACGACGAATGTGCAGTCAAGCTTCAACAGTGGGCTTCAGTTGAATTTGGTTTAACAGCAAAACATCCTGCTGGCGAAGATGAAGCTGGTAGTTCAAGGAAAGATCTGTGGCCACCTCCAGAAAGCAGTGCTCAACAACCTCATGAAGAAAGAAATCCCCTTGTTAAGCTATTAATGTATGTCAGTAGCACACAAGAAACTTTGCTGGAAGATTATTTATTGCTCACCAACAGATTTAACCTTCACAGATGTTCTGATTATTGTTTCATACCTTCAAACAATGGTACTAAAGTGTGTCGAATGGAGTTCGGTACTGAAAATTCACCGGGCAAGAAACTAAGAGACTCTCCTGCTTTAGTTCGGGATCGAAATGGCTCCCTTCGTTTTGAAATGACACGGGACCATCCCGTCTTAGTTCAGCATTCTCGTTACCATACACAGGGTTGGAGCGCAAATGGAGATATATCTTTAATACTCTCTAAACGTTCTCTAAATAATCCATCTGTTGATGACATAACAGCTACAGAGAAATACATTACAGGCTATGCATGCAAAGGTAATCAACCTACAGGCGCAATATCAAATCTATTTAATGATTTAGTTAACTGTACAGATGAAAATAGTGGGGCAAGTGCAAAGTCAATATGTAATAAAGTTCTCATTAGTACAGTCAAGAGAGATATATCTGCTGTAGAAGCGTCAGCATTACCACTTTACAGATCAAGTCATCAATTCAAATATGTAAGTTTATCTGGAGTAAGGTTACTCGAAAAGGATGGTACAGTAGCTACAAAAAACAATCTGTTTGACAAATATTTATCCCGCAAAGCTGATGATTGCTGTTCTTTGTACGATTTTATCTGTTAAGACGGTAAGGTTCCAGTTTTTACAGGGTGTTCAACACATGCAAATTGGCCGTTACAAAAAGATTACTGCCGAACAATGCTCCTTCTTCATTGGCCTAACTGGCGTTTAATATCAGATATCCGAGATGAACATTCCACTTGGACTGAAAAAATGGAACAATTTCTTTTGACAGATCTGAAGTAGATAGAGTAAAAAGCAAACAAAATCCAACTGCTGAAGATGATGATGAAAGCAATTTATTATATTCTTCTCAGCAACCAGACTGGATGGACTTGGTCAAACCAAATGCTGACTTTGAATGTCCTGATACAGACTTCAATTATGATGATGGGGAGAAGATTACAACTGGAGTTTAACCACTCTTCAATATTCTAAAGATCTTGGCAAATCCTGGCTTGAGACTCTTTATGAAAATCTTAATGCTAATAATGACACACTACAGATTCCAGAAGTAGATCTTCTGAAAATGAACGAAGACCAGAAGTTCGCTTTTAACATGGTAATGACCAAAATTATTCAATTTTCTAATAACAGTACAGATGTTCAACCACTTCGGATGATAGTAACTGGCACTGCTGGTTCGGGGAAATCCTTTTTAATAACATGCATGTTTAAAGCATTACGAACCTTTTGCAATACTAATAGTTGTGTTCAGGTAGTCTGTCCTACTGGAAATAGTGCCAATATTATATCAGGAGTAACACTGCACAGTTTTCTTAAAGTCCCTACAAAAAATAAAGGACAAGATATGACCCCACCGTTAGGTTCCTTGGGCGAAGTATTGCAAAACATTTGCAGTGGTTTGCATGTTTTACTTGTTGATGAAAGATCAATGATTGGTGCAACAACTTTGGGTTGGATGGAATTTAACAGCCGATATGCTGTATGCTCCAACACCAATCAATCATGGGGAGGACTCCCTGTCGTTGCTTTTTTCGGTGATGATATTCAGTTACCACCAGTCTTAGACTCCCCAGTGTATGATTGTAAAACATTTCTACCTGCAGCAATGCATGGGGTTCTGGTATGGCATGATTTTTTACATGCCGTTTCCCTCAAAACTATTGTTCGCCAAAACCATGCGGAAAATGAACTTAAGGAGGTACTGTTTTCCATGAGAGGGTACAATACAACATCCGAACAGTCAAACTGGCTTCACAATTTTCAATGGAGAAATCTAAAGTTAAAATATGGAAATGATGTCTTACATAAAATGGAAACAGATGCCTTATTTGTATTTCCCTCTCATGCAGAAGTATGGACACACAACCAAAACAGAATTCTTGAAGCAAACGAAGAATTTCCAATTGCAGAAATAAAAGCTATTTGCAAAGGACAACATGCTAAAACTGCTAGCCGTGACAAAGCAAGTGGACTCTTGTGCTCCATTTTCTTGTGCAAAACAGCTAAAGTCATGCTTACTGTCAACCTTTGTGTTCCCTATGGTCTGCTCAATGGAGCAATTGGTACAGTTGTGGATATTGTCTATCCAGTCAATATAAAAAAAACCCAGAAACTTTGCCTTCTGTGGTAATGGTGGAATTTCAACACTACACAGGTCCCCCATACATCAACGCTAATCCAAAGGTGATTCCAATAATACCTGTTGAAAGGAGAATTGACTGTCCTTGTCATTCCTGCAAAAGGACACAAAGTCCTTTGACACTTGGCTGGGCAACTACCATACACAAGTGTCAGGGCATGACTGTTGGAGTTGGAGAGGGCCACAGGTACATTGTCATAAATCCTGGGCCAAGAAGTTTTGAGTCGAGAAATCCTGGAGCCCTTATTGTAGCCCTTTCCAGAGCAAATTCTGCAGGCAGTGAATCCATTGAGCCAGATTTTGCATGGCATCCCTCTATAATGGTTAATGATGATAGGATGTGTCATATTGTTAATACAAAAAGAGTCCAAGCCAGATCCAAAGAAACTTTAAGGATTGACAGTTTATGCCACAAGACAGAACAGGAATATGACACGTTACGATCAAATGAGGCATTCATTTCAATAGTGAATTTGTTACTAGACAATGAACATCCTTTAGAAGAATAGTTTAGTGATCTGCACTTTTTGTGTTTAATCATATATACAGTGCTTCATTACGGTGTGTGATATGACAATCGCTAACCATATGCAAGCAAAACCAAACTTTTTTAATTACGGTTGTATGGGTGAAAGATCAGGATTTCACAGTAAAAAAATATTCATAATCGTTTAACAAACAAAAAAATGTGACATTCAGTCATGAAGTCAATGAAGTGTTGCTGAAGTGTTGCTGACATTGACACCAACTGTCGATAAGGTTCAATAAAGCAAAAATTGTCGGTTTAAATCTTACATCAACATTTTTAAAATGTAATAAATAGATTATATAACTGCTGGTTCGATTATAGAAAAATCCTTCACTTGATGGTAGGCGTGCTTTTTTTCTTTATCCGATCGTTAATGAAAAGAACATGCCTACCATCTAGTGCGCTTTTTTTGTGTTTAATCATATATACAGTGCTTCATTACGGTGGGTGATATGACAATCGCTAACCATGTGCAAGCAAAACCAAACTTTTTTAATTACGGTTGTATGGGTGAAAAAAGATCAGGATTTCACCGTAATAAAATATTCATAATCGTGTAATAAACAAAAAAATGTGACATTCAGTCATGAAGTCAATGAAGTGTTGCTGATATTGACACCAACCGTCGATAAGGTTCAATAAAGCAAAAATTGTCGGTTTAAATCTTACATTAACATTTTTAAAATGTAATAAATAGATTATTTAACTGCTGGTTCGATTATAGAGAAATCCTTCACTTGATGGTAGGCGTGCTTTTTTTCTTTATCCGATCGTTAATGAAAAGAACATGCCTACCATCTAGTGAAGTATTTCCCTATAACAGATCCCAGCAGTTTATATAATCTCAATTTTAGGTCAATTGTAAAAAATAATGTCATGAGCCCGAACTGTGAGTGAAAAACAATATACCTATATTTTTTAATTTACATGTAAAGGCTTCATCTCAATATTCATTCCAATTCTTCCTAAATTATTATCAATAGCATCATTGTCAGATTGTACAACATAAACATAAAGCAAATTGTGTAAAATTCTTTAATATAATTAACATATTTCATTATTTTTAATTAGTATGTCATTTGTGTTTTTCTCATCAGAGTTTTCTAAATATCATAAATTATCCTGAGCATTATTTTGTTGCATGTACAACATAGGTGATAAAATTGGTTTGTTTAGCAAACCAGTTTTGTTGTTGGTGGGTGATATGAAAATCGCTAACCATATTGACCACTTAACCACTACTATTATATACATACATACACACACATGCATGAACCATCATTTTGTCTGTTCAACTTTACTTTTGAAACCAAACAGTACCAAACAGTTAAAGGGACACCCAGCAATTTTGCTTTTTTTTCTCCAAAAATATTCCGAAACAAACATCTCCATGATGTTACTATAGTAAAATATTTAATTTCAAAATATGACATTTCATTAAAGGAAAATAACTTTACTTCAAGTCTATATTTTTTTAATTTTACATAATTACACACACATTATTGCTATATAGTATAGCCATTTATCAATTTTATTGAATATAAGTTAATAATTCAAATTAAAAATGCAGTCATAACTTTACCACGAGGGCTTTGAAGAAGAAAATAATACACTTTTGTATATGAGTATTGTTTAGATGCAATAACGTGTAAACATATTTAGGATTACCGGGTGTCCCTTTAACCAGGGTATTGGTGACTGATATTCTTGAAATGTCACATATAATAATATAATATGTCTTAATTATCCCATAACTTGTAACTTACATGGCTCCTCTAGATTTATTCAATATCCATTTAGCATACCAATATTGATATTTTTGCAAATTATTAAAAAGAAATTTTCTTTCTCTCCATCTATAGGATATGGAAAAGGAAACAGTGATTTTCGTTAGTGATTCAAGGGGTCGTGGACTTCAGGAATATATAAAACAAAATGGATTATTTATAAACAGCAACATCAGATATATTTTAAAACCTGGAGCAAAATTACTGTATCTTAAAAGTGAACTTCTAAAAGAACTCACCGCAATATATATAACTGAAAACCTAACCATAAAAATTATCATTTCGGCAGGTATCTGTAACTTAACTGAAAAAATATGTCACTTAGGAGGAAAAGAAATTTGTTACAACCATTCAACAGACAAGATAGATCAATTAAAACACCAGTTCAACTCTATCCATACAAACCTACTAAAACACATTCCACCATGTTAACTATATCTACAGTTTACATCAATTGCCCCTGCATCAATTAAAAAATACAGAGATTTTCAAATAAAACGCAATAGGTTGTACTATTCATTTTTCAAAGAAGAAGATGTTCTTGAAATGCAACATCAATTAGAAAATCAAATTACAGCATTGAATTCAGACATTGCAATTATTAATTCCATTCAATTGAATTGGAATTGAATTGGGGTTTTAAGGCGCACCAACACATGAAAAGGTTATATGGCGCCTAAAAGGCATGAACATGCCAGGCTCATCTTCCATGTACATCGAGATAAAATATGGAAAATGGGCCTAGAACCTTCTCACCCTGAACTGCAGAGTTGCTGCAAATTCTATCGTAGGAACTCCATTTACGCTGGAGCCACGTTATTGTTTTTCTGCCACTGCTCTTTTGATGCAAGCGAGATAGCACCTGAAACAATGCAGGGATCATGATGAAGACCTTTAATGAACATGAACAAAAAATGATAAAATGAACATGAATTTGGGGGATTCCACTACTCTGCCTATCCCTCCAAAGGGATCTGCAGTGGCCCTATTCTTTGCCCTGTAACCAAACGGGGCCCCCGAGAACCACACGGGGAAATTCCATTCAAAATCTACCTACAGTCAGGTTTGATAGAGACCTCCTCAAAACCTCTACAAAACAAAGAGGATCTTTAAATAACCTTAAAAAGAAAATAACAAAATATTCGTATAAACATTTTTATGATGGAGTTCATCCAGATGAACACCTTAAAACACATGGTTTAATATACTTTGCAAATCTGTTATTCAACATGAAAACAGCCAATTAGATTCTAAATCTGATTCAGAGGATGAAACTTGGGACTTTAAACAAATCTGAATTTTGATTTGAGTAATAATTATAAGGTGACAAGTTGACAGTCCGAAAAAAACAACAGCATTCCTTCATTATATCCAATCAACAATTTAAGCTGATGAAATTGAAATTACAATAGCGTAAAATGTATACTGTATAATTTACTGTATTAATACTGCGGAGGTTATTAGCCATGTAGGACTACACCATTTGAACTGCTATTGTTGACGGTGGGTGACATGACAGTCGCTAACCTTTTAATTTATTATAATACCTATATCTTTACCAAACAAATCATTGCTGTATTAATACTGCTGAGGTGATCAATATTTATATGATTATTTATGATGGTGTGTGTGACACCTTTTAGTTTTAACTTATTACAAAACCTAAATCTTGTCTTTCCTTTTGTTTTTAAACATTTTTTATGTCATAACTGCTGATTTATACTTTGCTTCTCAAACAAAAATATAATTCATAATAATTCATTAAACATTATCAAAAAAAACACAACGGATAACCTTTTTTTTTTCTCTCAGATTGATGGTGGGTGATATGATAATCCGTTATCGCTAACCAATCTATCATACAAAGTTGCTTTTTTTTCAATAACCTTTTTAACATGTATAGTTTAAAGGTGGGTGACATGGCAGTCACTAACCTATTTAACAATATAAGGGAATCATTTCTAATGATAACAGTGAAATTTATTTTAAATAAAAAATAATTACATTTTAATATTTAAGATATTTAAAAGACAATAATTATCTTAGTATACTGTACTAAATATTACTACATGGGGCAAACTGGTTCAAAGACAACTATTAGTACCATTAGCCTAGTCCAGTTGAAACAACATACATGCATGTTTGAATTACCGAACACGAAGCAAAGGATACAGATTCAAGGTACTTTGGTTCAAGTTTAGTTGCTTTGTTATTTCGGATTTTCAGTTTTCTTCAAAACATCTGCTTGGTTGAAAACTACTAATATTTTAACTACCCAATAATCCCACTTGTTTCATATTCCTCATGTTAACAAATTTGATGTAGATCTAGTAGAATCACTTAGGCAGATGTTTTGATTTTGGGTTAATTGTTTATGAGTTTAGAAAATCCCACTGCATGAATTATCAGTACGACACAAACCAACGCTCGCCATGAGGCAGTGCCTTATTCATATTACTATTGAAAACAAATAATACAGTTTAATGTACATACCTTGTTGATGGCAGAGTACATATTGTTGTGCACTTCTCGCATGAACTGTGACTTTGAAAAGTGTAAATGGAGAACTATTACTAAGGGAGATAATTCAAGAAAAACAATTGGACATCTATATGTATAACTAAAGCGCAAAACCCACTACCGAATGAATTATTTCTTCTGCCGTAAAGGGTAATTCGATTCAACCAATACTTTCTGAGATAAGCCCTCTCAATAAACTACTTATCTTTTCAGCATTTAAAAGTTTGCTCCAATAACTTAAAAAACTCAATAACAATCATAGTGTTAAACAAATGTAACTGCAAATCTATGGTAAGTAATTTCCTTGCTTTCTTAATAAGCGAAAACATTGCTTTCCTTGCCTGATCTTACAAAATATTTCATAAACATCTTACAGATAATTCTTACAGTCACGTGTCTTATTAATGTGTTATCTTTTAAAATCATGTACACGAAACGTTCCTAAATGTATTAAGTCTACCTTAAAAGACGAGATGTTTGTTTAACATCACGTTTGCGGCATATTAATTATCCTACCCCGTCCGACCCGTGTCTCCAGTCACAATCCGCGGGTAAGGCGGGGTATGTTGTGATGCGGCCTCCGCGTAAATAGTCCCATCGTGATTACCGACTTTGTTTGCTCCCTGTCCAGAAATATACTTTACACGTGTCGATTTATTATTACATATAACCGCATCACGCGTATAAATCGACATAAAAAAAAAAAAAAAAAAGAAATGGCTAATATTATTTTGTTCGGGATTTTTATTCAGAAAACAAATAAACTGAATGTAATAACATGGCCAGAACAATTATTAGAGGTGATAATATATCTGCTAGAGAGTTGGTGCAGTGGTTGATGCATTACCTAGTTAGCGAGATGAGACGGGTGAGGAGAAGTACTTTTGAGGATTTTTGATGTGCCTGTCGAATAATTTGATCATCATCTTCATGACATTTGAACTTTGATTCCCGTGTTCATGACGTTGAAGTTGAACGGTGCGGCGTTGAAGTTTACGGTAGTACAACCCCAGAATGGTAAGAGTGTTGTGTTTTATAACATGTGAACATTTAGAATAATTCAATTTGACCTCAAAATGATGTAAAAAAAGTGCCTTCAACAAGAAACTGATTTTTCAGTTGCTAAAAATTATCATTATCTGTTCTGTTGGCAAATACATTTTAGTAAGTTGTTTCTTCGCCCCCCCCCCCACCCCCTCCCTTACCCCCCCCCCCCCCCCTTCCCCATTTTCTTTTTTAATAATAAAAACAATGGGTGCCTAATGACAATTCGTTAATGATTTTACTAAAAGGAAATACGGAAAGCACTCATTTCGATTTATTATTCATTTCTTGCTCAAGAACCATTTGTTTATTTGTTACTAGGACCACACATTTATACCCAGACACAACCATTTGGTAGAACGGTCCAGGTAGACCAACATTATTTTTAATAGCTTGATGGTAGCGGTAGTAGTGGTGCTAGTGGTAGTGGTGGTGCTAGTGGTAGAAGAGGTGCTAGTGGTAGTGGTGGTGCTAGTGGTAGAAGAGGTGCTAGTGGTAGTGGTGGTGGTAGTGGTAGAAGAGGTGCTAGTGGTAGTAGTGGTGCTAGTGGTAGTAGTGGTGCCAGTGGTAGTGGTGGTGGTAGTGGTAGTAGTGGTGCTAGTGGTAGTAGTGGTGCTAGTGGTAGAAGAGGTGCTAGTGGTAGTGGTGGTGGTAGTTGTAGTGGTGATGCTAGTGGTAGTGGTGGTGGTAGTAGTGATAGTGGTGGTGGTAGTGGTAGTGGTGGTGCTAGTGGTAGTGGTGGTAGTGGTAGTGGTGGTGATATTGGTAGTGGTGGGGCTAGTGGTAGTTTTGATGATAATGGTAGTGGTAGTGGTGGTGGTAGTGATAGTGGTGGTATTGGTAGTAGTGGTGGTAGTGGAAGCAGTGTTGCTAGTGGTAGTAGTGGTGCTAGTGGTAGTGGTAGTGGTAATTGTAGTGGTAGTAGTGGTAGTATTGATGCTAATGGTAGTGATGGTGGTAGTGGTTGTAGTGGTGCTAGTGTAGTGGTAGTGTAGTGGTAGTGGTAGTGTTAGTACTGGTAGAAGTGGTGCTAGTGGTAGAGGTAGTGGTAATGGTAGTGCTAATGGTAGTGGTGGTGATAGTGGTAGTGGTGGTGCTAGTGGTAGTGCTAGTGGTAGTGGTGCTGCTAGTAATAGTTGTGGTGGAAGTGGTAGTGGTGATAGTAGTACTAGTGGTATTGGTAGTGGTGGTGGAAGTGGTTGTAGTGGTGCTCGTGGTAGTAGTAGTAGTAGTGGTTGTGGTTGTGGTTGTAGTAGTGGTGGTGGTTGTGGTAGTGGTTGTGGTAGTGGATGTAGTAGTGGTGGTGGTAGTAGTAGAAGAGTAGTAGAGGTGGTGGTAGTAGTGTTAGTGATTGTGGTAGTGGTAGTAGTGGTTCTAATGGTAGTAATGGTGGTAGTGATAGTGATAGTGGTAGTGGTAGTGGTGGTAGTAGTAGCAGTGGTGGTGTAGTGGTAGTAGTAGTATTGGTATTAGTGGTGCTAGTAGTAGTGGTGGTGGAAGTGGTAGTTGTGGTGGAAGTAGTAGTTGTGGGGCTAGTGGTAGTGGTAGTGCTAGTGGTAGTGGTGGGGCTAGTGGTAGTGGTGGTTCTAGTGGTGGTAGTTGTAGTGGTGGTGGTAGAAGTAGTGGTTGTGGAAGTGGTAGTTTTGGTGATAGTGGTAGTGGTTGGGCTAGTGATAGTGGTGGTGGTGGTAATGGTGGTGGAAGTGGTAGTGGTGGTGGTAGTAGTAGTGGTTGTGGAAGTGGTTGTGGTGGTGCTAGTGCGTGTGGTAGTGGTGGCGGTAGTAGTATCGGTGGTTGTAGTAGTAGTCGTGTTGGTAGTGTAGTGGTGGTGGTAGTGATAGTGATGGTGGAAATGGTAGTGATGGTAGTGGTGCTAGTGGTAGTGGTGGTGTTAGTTGTAGTGGTAGTGGTGGTGGAAGTGGTAGTGGTGGTGGAAGTGGTGGTGGAAGTGGTAATAGTAGTAGTGGTACTAGTGGTAGTGGCAATGGTAGTGGTATTAGTTGTGCTAGTGGTAGCAGTGATAGTAGTAGTGGTAGTGGTAGTAGTGGTGCCAGTGGTAGTAGTGGTGGAAGTGATAGTGGTAGTGGTGGTGGTAGTGGTAGTGGTGGTGGAATAGTGGTGGTGGTAGTGATGGTAGTGTTAGTGTTAGTGGTAGTGGTAGTGGTAGTGGTAGTGGTGGTGGTAGTAGTATGTTGGTGGTAGTGGTAGTAGTAGTGGTAGTGGTAGTAGTAGTGGTGTTGGTAGTGGTAGTAGTAGTGGTAGTGGTACTGGTAGCAATAGAGGTGGTGGTAGTGGTAGTGATAGTGGTAGGAGTGGTGCTAGTATTAGTAGTGACAGTTGTAGTATTGGTGGTAGTGGTAGAAATAGTGGTAGTGATAGTTGTAGTGGTGGTGGTAGTATTATTAGTAGTGGTAGTAGGAAAGGTTGTGGTAGTGCTAGTAGAAGTAGAATGAGTGTAGGTAGTGGCAGTGTTAGTGGTAGTGGTAGTAGTTGTAGTGGTGGTAGGAAAGGTTGTGGTAGTGCTAGTAGAAGTAGAAGGAGTGTAGGTAGTGGTAGCGTTAGTGGTAGTGGTGGTGGTAGTAGAAGTAGTGGTGGTAGTGGTAGTGGTGGTGGAAGTGGTAGTAGTAGTAATGGTGCTAGTGGTAGCTGTTGTTCAAGTGGTAGTAGTGGTACTAGTTATAGCAGTAGTGGCGGTGGTAGTGGTGGTGGTAGTGGTAGTAGTGGTGCTAGTGGATGTAATGGTACTAGTAGTAGTGGTGCTAGTGGAAGTAGTGGAAGTAGTGGTGCCAGTAGTAGTGGTAATAAGTAGTGGTAGTGGTGGTAGTGGTGGTGGTAGTGGTAGTGATGGTGATATTAGTATGATGGTGGTAGTGGTAGTAGTAGTGATAGTGGTAGTAGTTGGTGGTAGTGGTAGTAGTAGTGGTGGTGGTAGTGGTAGTATTAGATGTGGTGGTTTTGGTAGTGGTAGTGGTAGTAGTGGTGCTAGTAGTAGTAGTGGTAGTTGTAGTAGTGGTTCTAGTTGTAGTAATAGTGGTATTGATAGTGGTATTGGTGGTGGTAGTGGTAGTGGTGGTGGTGTTGGTAGTGGTAGTAGTAGTGGTGATGGTAGCGGTAGTGCTGGTGGTAGTGGTAGTTGTAGTGGTAGTAGTGGTAGTAGTGGTAGTGGTAGTAGTTGTTCTAGTAGTAGTAATGGAAGTGGTTGTAGTGGTAGTGATTGTAGTAGTAGTGGTGGTGGTGGTAGTGGTAGTAGTAGTGGTAGTCGCAGAAATAGTGGTGGTGGTGGTAGTAGAAGTAGTGGTGGAATTGGTAGTAGTAGTAGTGGTGCTAGTAGTAGTATTGGAAGTGGTAGTGGTGATTGTAGTGGTAGTGATTGTAGTAATGGTGGTGGTAGTGGTAGTAGTAGTAGTAGTGGTAATGGCAGAAATTGTGATGGTGGTAGTGGTAGTAGAAGTAGTGGTGCTTGTGGTAGAAGTTGTCCAAGTGATATTAGTGGTACTAGTTGTAGTAGTAGTGGCGGTGGTAGTGGTAGTGGTGGTGGAAGTGGTAGTAGTAGTGGTGCTGCTGGTATTGGTGGTGCTAGTGGTAGTAGTGGTGATAGTGATAGTAGTGGTGATAGTGGTAGCAGTGGTGCTAGTGGTAGTAGTGATGCTAGTGGAAGTAGTGGTTTTAGTAGTAGTGGTTGTGGTAATGGTAGTGATGGTGCTAATGGTATTGATAGTGCTAATGGAAGTAGTGGTGCTAGTAGAAGTGGGGTGGTAGTGGTAATGGTAGTGGTGGTAATGGTTGTAGTGGTGCTAGCGGTAGTGGTGGTGCTAGTGGAAGTAGTGGTGCTGGTAGTAGCGGTGGTGCTAGTGGTTGTGGTGGTGATTATGGTAGTGGTGGTCTAGTGGTAGTAATAATAGTATCAATAGTGATGGTGATGGTGGTAGAAGTACTAATGCCATTAGTAATGGTTGTGGTGGTAGTAATAGTAGTATCAATAGTGGTGGTGGTGGTAGCAGTACTAATACCATTAGTAATGGTTGTGGTGGTAGAAATAGAAGATGCCACAGAACTATCGAGAGCTAGAGGTATTAGAAGTACTATTTATAACAGTAGAACATGTACATGGTCATCTTTAATATGAATAAGGCACTGCCTCATAGCGAGCTCAACCCATTAAAAAAAACACTGGAACGCCAATGAAAACAATCATCAGCACATTATGGTTATTAGAGCCACCTCAGTGAGAGGCGATGAAAGTCGGCTCTACTAGATTGTAATAATTATTTAACATGCAGACAGGATAGCCTTTGGTAGTTTGGACCTTTTATTTACCATCCCCATCACTGATCAGACGGACAAAGCCAAGGGAAAATGTCTTGCGTAAGATGCTTGACCATGAACTTAAGTGATGTTCACGCCCAATATATATTTATGATACGGTAACAGTTTCATCTCATTATCTGAAATTATTGGACAGCTTATTCATAATTTTGATAGAGCATCATCAAAAAAAACTGACCAATCAGTGACCAGAAATAAGACCTACCCAATACATTCTGGTAGGTGATAAACTCGGTCTTTATCCTTGATGTTCAAACAAGTTAACTGTTAAAATTAAGGTATCTACAGTGTGCTTCTTTTAAAACCCTGCATATTTCATGCACATTCATGCAAATTGATTCAATATATGTATCTTTCAAAATCAAAATCTTAAACATTATCGTCATTTTACTCTGCCAAATATTTTTTATTTTACTATAGAACCTAAGGATAAAAACCGAGTAACACAAGTTTTATCACCTACTGAAAAGTGAAAATAAGATAAAATCTGAACATCTCCGCAATGGAAAATTATGAATTGGAATGAACACCAGAAGTACATCAGTATTCACACTGACCTTGAACATATAAACATTACTTTAATGTGCAACACACGGTCTATTGAAAACACATAGCCTAATTAGGTTGCGTCTCATTATTTTAAGAGCTAATTATGATCTATGAAGTTCCTAGTACTTTACTCAAAAGAAGAAGAAATGGTTTAGGAGTAATACTCAGTATGACTGGACATGAAAACTGCATGACCTTGAATAAAGGACCCATAGATGTGTGTGCTACTTACCAAATGAACCGGACAAGAATATTTTTCTCAAGGGCAATTGAAATAAAACTTAAATCGTTTTTGTTTGTTTGGCGTTCGTTTAGCGTGTAACGTCATTTTCCAGCACATTTTAGGCTATGTATGACGGTCAACATTTTTTAGTGGTGGAAGCAGACACCTCACTTATTCCTGGTTAAAAGATGTAAGACACATACTGTATACTTCCTGTCGTCTATAAGAATCGACACTTACAAGATGCGCTACAAATATGTCTGGGTAACGTACTTGAACTCACTCACTTCTCACCAATGTCACTAGACGAATGCAGCTTGGATTCGCTTCCCCGTCTCTGCATTGTTTGCGAACAAATTTAACTTTCCTTGTTTATAAAAAAGGAGTTTATTTTGTACTATTTTGAGATGGTTGTAATTCAACTGATTCTTGACTAAGTAGCTTGTATGTTTTGTTTTTGTTTTCAGCGATAATATAATTCTATTTTTTGCAATGATCTCTTGTGGTATGTCATAACTTAATATCAATTACTATATAACTCATCATTGGCCACAATTGATTGTTTGGTACATCACTTATTCCCACTTTTGTATCCATCAACCACAGATAACTGCGCCTCATTAATGGTACATGAACATCCAGTCCTTTTTAGTTCGGTTGCAAGTTCAAGCCATCCGTTGCAGGTTATTAATGCTGAGTTCTACTATTAAAGCAGAACGCAGTCATAAACAACCACAAACAATGGAAGACTGACGCATATATTCTTTTCTTGGACATTCTTGAACATTCAGGACATCATCTAAGGGTGCAGCTTAAGGCAGAAATGGCACTGAAAAATATAAAAGAGATATTAAAAACAACAACAAACAAGAGGTCAATGACCTTGAAGCTCTACTGATAGGTTTTTGATAGCTAGATCAGCATTCCTGTGAAGTTTCATGAAAATCCATCAAGTAGTTTCAGAGGAGTAGTCGCTACAAGTTTTCATTATATAACTCTACGTAAACAAAGATTGCCACTGGCGGCCAAATCAAAATAATTTTTGACAAGAATCAACATCATGTCATACTGATCATTTTGGAAAAAGTCCCATATCAATATCACTTATAGTTTTCAAGAAGTAGTCGCTACAAACTTGTATTTTGAAAATCTATTTTTAGCCATGGCGGCCATCTTGAATTTCCGGCCGACCTGAAATTTTGCTAGGCATCAAGAGCAACATTCCTGTTAAGTTTCATGAAATCCGTCAAGTAGGTACAGAGGAGTAGTCGCTACAAGTTTTTACTAGATAACTCTATGTAAACAAAGATGGCCACTGACAGCCATGTTTAACATCGAATCAAAACGATTTTCGACGAGGACCAACATCAACATCATGTCATGCTGATCATTTTAGAAAAAGGTCAATATCACTTATAGTTTTCAAGAAGTAGTCGCTACAAACTTGTTTTTTGAAAATCTATTTTTAGCTGTGGCGGCCATCTTGAATTTCCGACCGATCTGAAGTTTTGCTAGAATCAATTGGAAATCAATAGCAATTAACATTCTTGTGAAGTTTCATGAAAACCCGTCGAGTAGTTTTCAGACGAAAATTCGCTTCAAGTTTTTACTAATGGCAGCCATGTTTAACGTCGAATCAAAATGATTTCCGACAAGGACCAACATCATGTCATGCTGATCATTTTAGAAAAAGTCCCATATCAATATCACTTAGAGTTTTCAAGAAGTAGTCGCTACAAACTTGTTTTTTAAAATTCTATTTTTAGATTTGGTGGCCATCTTGGATTTCTTCACATCAACATGAATTTTTGCTAGGATCAACTAGACTTCATGGGCAACATTTATGTAAAGTTTCATGAAAATCCATTCAGTAGTTTCAGAGGAGTAGTCGCTACAAAAAAAAGTTTACGGACAGACAGACGGACACCGCACCACGGCACAGTTGTATAACCGATTCTGATCATTTTAGAAAAAGTCCCATATCAATATCACTTAAGAGTTTTCAAGAAGTAGTCGCTACAAACTTGTTTTTTAAAAATCTTTTTTGGTTTTTTCTTCACACCAACATGAAAATTTGCTAGGATCAACTAGACTTCATGGGCAACATTTCTGTAAAGTTTCATGAAAATCGATTCAGTGGTTTCAGAGGAGTCGATACAAAAAAAGTTTACAGACGGACACCGCACCACGGCATAAGCATCTGCTGATCTCCGATCAGTAGAGCTAAAAATCCACGTATTTTCAAAACACAGTTGTATAACCCATTCAGCAACAAAGCAAAACATGATGTCTTCACAATATTTATTCATTATTCATTCTTTTGTGTACAAAGGAAGAAGATTGCCTATGTATTTCTCTGAAAAGTCATAGTCATCATCGATTTTTGACTGTTATGTGTTTTTATAGTGTCTATCCGCATGCTAGAACACCCCTTTACAAAGGAACCATCAGTGTCTAATCCGGATTCTGTCTGTGCCACAAAGGCACTGCATTTTACCATCTTCGGTACATTTAAGCCACTCTCGACCCACTTGCCAAGATGAAACAGAATTTCTGTCTCTTTTGGCTTCGTAACGTACCGCAATATTGACATTTTGTGACAACCGGAAACACGTTTTTACCGACGCATGCGCATATTGATGATGTTTATTTTATTCTCATTGGATGGAATAATTCACGAACCGTTCATGTATAATTGTAATTTTCTGTTGCTCGATCGATCGGAACTCTTCGCCAATTTTCGTACTCGGTAAATGTGGATTCCCGAGTGACGCAAAATCCGATCAAAAACGAGGTCTATAGAGGGATACGATTAATTGATCAATTCCTCGTTGCGTTTATAGGGGTGTCACAGTAATTTCCTCAACATCAATGAAAAAGCCGAAATCGTGCTTCCTGTTTGACTTTTATACTTATTTTGATTGACAAATAGCTTTGCGCTTTCAGAAATTTTGGTTGTCCGATTGGACAACCAAAGTGGGAACACGTGATTGTCCTGTTCGTAAATTAGTTGGCCCGGACAACAGCTAATTTCGCAGACCGGTATTACATTAACGTTATATTTAGCACATGTTAGGCTATATATGACGCTCTATTTTTTTTGTGGTAGAAGCAGATCTACTTTTTTTTTGGGTAGAACCAATACTGAATACCTCCAGCCGTCCATGATTATTGACACTTTCTCACTTGACAAGTCAAGCTTACAGTGGGTTACAAACCTGTAGCTGTGAGAGACGAGAAAGTTTTAGGCACCGGACATAAAGTGAGCAGTCCCGTGTATTGAAGGTATATGATTCCTAGATATATCCTTCTCCTCTGTCTGGGGTGGCTCTAAATAACCTTAGATAATGTGTTGATACCCCATTAAAAAATATATGTTCAAGAAACTACTGTTTAACACTGCAAAAAGGAAAATATTTCCTGGCAGATGGAAGTTAATAAGCATGTACTGGAGTCAGGCAAATGAAAATACAGGTCCATATTTATTATTTCGATTCTAACACAACAATTACCCCATTATTTACGCTATTGTTGGGGCACTATATATTATCTTGGAGGTCAAGGTAATCAGGCTGCTATGTTACAGGCTGTTCCATTGGGCGCCCCCGTATGCAAAGTTCTGCGTTTCAATGCACTAGTTTTCACGTGACAAACAATTAAGTCATTGCTTACGTCATATAGCTTGCGCTGTATGACGTCAAACGTTCTCACCTTGTTCAAGATGCTTATTAATGTTATATGTACATGTGCATATGATGGGTTTATTTCGGGGGTGTGCAGAGTTTGGGAGAATGGCAATTTTGTTGTAATTAACATTTCATTAAAATTACTGTTCGGTTTGTCTTCTTGACGTATATTTCAAAGTGACGTCATGTAACGTGGCGCTTCCAACGGATGAAATATACGCGGGGAATTAATGGAACAGCTGTATTTTATCGTAGAATAACATACAGCTGTCTCCCTTCTTTGTGTATATGAAAGATTGCAGAGGTTGTGTTAGAATCTATGATAAAATACAGCTGTTTCATTAATTCCCCATGTATATTTCATCTGTTCGTAGCGCCACGTTACTCTGATCACTCCCTCCCTCTCTTACCCCACCCCCCCCCCCACCTTCAGATTATTGGGCACCCACCCCACCCCTGTTGAACTTAATAAAAATAATTAAATCTTTAAGCAAATCTTTAAGCACCGTTCAACATCTGAGTTCTAAATAAAAACGCGCACATTACTTGCAAACTTGCCAACAGCAGACTGCACTGCGCTGCAGTGCCAGTTGTTAAAATTTCCCCACCCACCGACTTTGCCGTAACATCTATAGTGCGATGCGTTTTCATTTAAACATTGTATTTTAGATTATGACGCTGCAGTAGATTTTACAGATTAGGTAGAAATACAATTACCTTGTCTCTCAGCTGGTAATAATCAACATTATTTTATAAATTGCCAGACGTAAGACGTCATATTTACAATGAAGTCTGGTAACCGGCCAACTGAATGGACTAGATTCAACGCGAATAGAGTTGGGCCGGATACCAAACAGAGATGGGAGTTAACTGCGTTTGGAACGAATATAGCCTTGACCTCCCCTTAACAAGGGAGTTAACTGTGTTTTGACTTTTTTACCACTGTTTTTTCCCCCATAGTATTTACTACTCGCGTTACCGTAGAGCTCACTTGCGCGCGCGTCGCTTCGCGACGCGAGCTGAGCTCGCTATTAAAATCATCATTATGTTGTTGTTGTTTTTCTTGTTGTTGTTGTTGTTATTGTTGTTGTTGCGTCATCTGATGATGATGATGATGATGACAGCCTGTTACTGGTAGATGATAACGATAAAACACAGAACACCTGTTGAATCATATATGTAATATAATGTTTAGTACTCTTTCTTTTGAATACTTGAAATTTCATGGGTACATCATTTCTTGTATGAATAACTAAGAATGCAGATCTGGATATATGGACAATACATGTCTTCATAGACAGACATATTTTGTCAGCAATATGTGATACTGTCAAAACGAAACTGTTACATCTGTTACATGACCAAAGGACTGGCGGTAACACAAAACTGCTTTGGGTCAAAGGACACGTTACAGTGCAAAAAATAAGTAAGATGAGCATTAGGGAATCGGAATTTTTATTTAACATGGTATTGAATAAATTACAGTGTCACTGTCAAATCTACAGCACACGTTTAACAGATGTATCACCTTTCCTAGCTGGTA